>JARYHS010008074.1:350021209-350118751 GCA_031002005.1 Vandiemenella viatica
TTGGAAACACTGGAACTGGTTGCATGACTTAGTCAGGAAATTTCGTTATAAATGATAATATTCCGAATTCAAGTTAAAAGTAATATTTTCGTTTTGTGGGTTAGTGTTATATGGGTCTCAAAAGCCAAATTGAGAATTTTATAATATTCCAAGCTTAATCTGAAAATTTTGTCGTTGATTTGAACAAAAAAAACAAACTGACTTTTTGTTTCCTTCCCACATAGTTTTTATATAAGCTGTAATTTCTTCGAAACACTTCTCAGAAACCCTAATAGGCAGTGCTCCAACAGTCATGTCTGCGATAGGAAAAATCATGTTTACAATATAATTTAAGTTCTTTTCAGTACCGATATTAGAAAAGTAGTTGCTTCAATTAGAAAACACCAGACATTGCCTCATGATACATGTAAGCCTTTCAGTTTTCTTGCGTGCTGAATCACGCCGGTACAAGTGGATTCTAAGTTCTTAACATCATAAAAAATGATCTATAATAAGCGGTGGAGTAGCTTTCACATTGCTAATGCGGTTCTTGTGTTTACGAAACGTGAATGAAACTTCTGAAAGTATAAGAATGATCTAACAGCAAGTAATTGTGTGTTACTTTGGTGCTGTTTTTCGTGTTTATTCCCAGTATTATTACTTATTCATCATATCGATGGGTTGTTTTAACCTGATGGGGCTTACCACATGCGCGGAGCATCTCTCCTGCATACGTACCTTATCTCCAGCCAGCAAAGGACTGCATTATTGCAGACCACGTGCAGCTAGTTCCGCCACGGAACAGAATACACCTCACTGTTAAGAGTTCCTGACTCCTGTTCCGTTATGACTCACTAGCTGTGGCTACGAATTTGAGATTTGTGCTCTTAATTTATAGATAAACTATCAAAGAATTGTCGGCTGAGCATGGGAAAAGCAGAGGAGCAGCCCTGTCTTTTATTCTTTCTTGGATCCCCTTCTTTCCTTCTGAATTCAGGTAATATGTAGACAGTCAGACAATAACTCCAAATTTTATAGTTTTGGCCTCTATATCATTGGGAAGTATGTTACTAAACTAGATAAAAAGTATCCTATATCTTAACTGGTGACATGTGCAGTTTCGTTAAAATCCATCCATTAGTTTTTTCTGTTTCCAATGGGCGCCTGTCATCGGTAGTTTGCATTACAGTTACTCTTTCTGAAATAAATTTTGTGTATAGACACAACTTTTCTACAATATGATATAAATTAAAGGAAAAAGATAAAGTTGTATCGAAATGAAGAAGGTTATCTCATAATCTAGTTTACATAGTTTTGTTTACGTCAAATTTACAGTGACAGCGAAGAAATGTCTGACATGACAGCAGAAGATATAAGTGAATATTGTATAAAATGAAAAGATGTTGTGTACATTGGAAGTGGAGACCATAAAAAAAAACAATCGCGTTAATTAACAGATAATGTACAAGTGAATGTCAAGGACGAAAAAATTAGAAGCAAATGCAAAGCACTGGTTTACATCCGTAGAGCCTAGCACTACTTATTCCATAAAGCTGCTGACTAGAAGTGATACAGCTGTGATATTAATAATGTACCAGCATAGTTTTGTCTTCTGTTGTTAACCAACTGATAACAAATTTGCCTACACTTGTAACGTATGAGATTATACCAAGTATTTAACAACCTATGGATAATTTCCGAGTTAATTCTGGTCAGATGTATTTCTAAAAATAGTTGACCGATTTAAATTCCTTTTCTATATTTTTTCGTGTTCTTGTAAAACCTTCAATTATAAAATTCTATATTCTTGTAATCGTAGGCTTCCGCGGCCAGAGTCAGTTGATTCTTGGCTGTCCGGGTGGCGCCGCGTCATGTTCATCGTAGCCGACGTTTCGACCCTCATTCTGGAGTCTTCTTCCAGGGCTATGATGAACATGACGCGGCGCCACCCGGACTTCCATATTCTTATTACCATCCATTCCACTCGCTAATCACTAATTCCTTCAGAAGACAATGACCGAATTCCTTATCGTTCTAAGCCCTCCTTCCTCTCCCGCCACTAATTACCTCGACATCGAAGAGGCGTAAAGCAGTAAGAGAAAAAAATTGCTTCATCCTTCGTATTATTTCAAGCAGAAATTCTAGTTATTTCCTTAGTGACGAAAAAACATTGAAGCTATACTCTCTAATCTTCTTATGTTTTTAAAATAATTTTTCTTGTACGTTATGTGATCTGAACCACTGGAATTATTTCAGTAGTTACCCTCTGCTCTCCTGTAATAACTAGTGACCGACCGAAGATTCGGTTTCAGCAAAAAAATCTGGTTTCGGCCAAAAATAGGCCGAAACTTCGACAGTGCCGAAACTATTAACTCGAACTTATTTATGATGAGAAATATGTAAAAGTAAAAAGAGGTTATGTTTGATTCACACATTACTTACCTACATTTTTAGGTAATTGTTGATGGATTACACTTTGTACCCGTATTTTAATTTTAACCACCCAGACCTCCTAAACTTCAGTAACTCGTGAGAATTAAGTTGTCACCTTGGACCCTTTCCCGGATATTGCGCGAGGTACCTGGTAAATTCGGACGGGTAGTACATGTAAATTTTCTTTTCTAATTGGAATTCATTATTCACTTGAATTAATTTTACTAATTCAGAATGCCTGCTTTATTACAGAGGTTATATTATATGTGATCTTTGAGGTATTATTTATTTATTTTACTCTATTTTCTTTCAAGTAAAAATATCACAAAATAAAAAAAATCCGATTTGTAGTTTTTCGAGAAAACCCCTACCGAGTCATATAAAGATGTTTGCAAAATTTGTAATAAATTATGCCCATTGGTAAGTAACGAACCCAAAAAAACAAACATTGCATTGGAATAAAGCAACATTTACCAAAATTTTATGGCGCGGTACACAGGCAGGTGTTGAGCATGGAGGAAGGAAATATATGGAGGAGAAGTGACGTTAAATCTGTGAAGCAGGCTCTAAACTCTCGCGGCAGCGGCGATATTGCGATCCCAAACAAATGCGATGTTCACATTTTGTTAGATGCTGTGATTATTTCATTTTGTAATGTGTATAAGTGTTTTATAATGCCATCTTGTGTTGCATACGGTTGCACAAATAGGCAAGAGAGGAATGAACCTGGAATATCATTTCATAAGTAAGTTGAATTCTAATTATTTATCGTTGTTGAAGTGGGCGGTAGGTTTTGCAAACTTCGGTGCCTGTCTATAAATATTTAGTCATAGCTCTCAATGGGATGACTTTGCTCTCAAATTTATGTTGGTGTAGTGTAGAAAATCAGCATACCTTGCTATTTTGCACATAATAGACTAGCATTACTTTTTAACGAGTGTTGAAAATGAGATTTAAAGGGGTGTGTTTTACATCGCGATTCAGTGAATTTAGTATTGCGCTTTCCTTCGTCACGTTGCAGTTTATGCTGACAGTGTATGATGAAATTAAATGTGTTAAATTATGCTATGCAATCTAGGAATCTTGATGAAGCAAACGATGTTGTTACTGAAAATACAGTTTGCGATTCAAATACGCGTGTGTGGGTATGTCTACATAGGTTTAATTCTGTATAATAATAATCATAATCATAATAATAAATGTATTTCCTTGCCTGTAGGTTGTACAGAATTGGAACATTTTACACATTTATAATCTCTATAAAGTCTCAACTATTTTAACAAAATACATAGTTATTACATCTGAATTCAACAATTAATACTTAAAATATGGTTACTTTCTAAAACTAGTTTACATATGTTCAATGGTTATGACAGAAAGTCTATCATACATTAAAATTCTCTTATGGAATATAGTACCGTATTAGCTAAATAAATTTTTAATTTCCTTTTGAATTCGACATCACTTAGCGGCAAGTTAATGGAGATTGTGGTTAGGTCTAAATGCAGTCTGTACCAGAATGGTTTTGTTGTTCCATAAGGGACAAAGAATTTATCTAATACTGTTAGTAATTTCATGAGAACCAAGTTAGTGACAAAACGTGTATCGCGATATAAACTCCATCCAGGTATTCCCAATTAAGCTTACGATGTATGGTAACAAGATAACTATTTTTATTCTGATCTAGGCCGCATTTCAACCTAACCACAAGTGGTAGTAAAAAAACTGAAATATCCATTCTGCATGTCCACCATTGTGGCTTTGGCAGAATTAATTTTTGATCCAGGCCGCATATCAACCCAATCCCAGTATATCCCGAAAAACTAAGCAAGATATCGAAAAATTTTATTCTTTATTTTCGATATTTCTCGTCGTGTTACATAAGAATCGATCATTAAATTTGACTTTTGCGAAATTGTTATTCTGCATTTCAACTCAAGAACTTCACTTTTGATACAATATATCTCGATAACTAGGCGAGATATCGAGAATTTTTATTCTTTATTTTTTATTTGTTTCGTCTTTTTAAATAAGAATCCGTCATTAAATTTGAATTTGACCAATTTTTTCTTCTGAATTTCAACTAAAAACATTTCGCTTTTGAGACAGAATATCTCGAAAACTAAGCATGATATCAAAAAAAATTATTCTTCATTTTTTATTTGTCTCATCGAGTTACATAATAATCCGTCACCAGATTGCGGCGTTACGTTTATCCTATAGTCCCCTTGAGGTTTTTGTACATATACCCCGTGTCTGTATGGGATCGGCCTAAGCCCCCACTCCTCCTCCGCCCGGCTTCACTTCAATGCGTGGTGAAGGTCTCTTGCGTCGTCTCCATATATTTCCTTCCTCCATGGTGTTGAGATGGCAGTCAGCAATAGACGAATTGAAAACTTATTTAAATGAAGCTAAATTAAAGCGAATGGGTTCTATGATCTCACTGGAAGTATTGAGTACTGACCAACCAAATCTTGTTCAGTCAGCGATCTCGATTTTCACCTCTAAATCTAAACTTGTACAATGGGCTCATAATCAAAGAAATTGCAAAAAGAAATGACGAGGCAAGTAATGGACGTAATAATTGTGGACGTGTTGCCTTATGCTTTGGTGGAAGGTGAAGGATTGCGGCGACTCAATTTCACTGATCCTCATGCAGTTCACGAAATATCTGATGCCACAAACATATGAGAAAATTAAGAATAAACAAATTTCAAATAAAAACAAAAGGCAAATGGGTGATTGCTACCACTGATATCTGGACTAACTTCTCAGTTTTACAGCTCATTTTATCTTAAATCATCAACGCCTAAAAGTTATATTGGGAGCATGCGTGCTGCAACAGGATCATACCAGTTAATACATTGGGCAAACGTTTATAGAGATGGTAAATGAAGGCCAGACTTTTCAGGTCCTAGGTGACAGTGCAGCAAACATGGTTTGCTCCATGCATGGTCAATATGAATCTATAGTTTGTGTGGCACACTCACTATTTTCAGACGAAAAAACCAAAGACTTATTTAAAAATGCAGATAAATCGTAGGCCATTTCAACCATAACGAACAAGCAACCAGAAAATTGACAGAATGTCAAAAACAGTGCGGACTGCCAGGAACATACTTTGGTGCAAGTTGTTGATGTGAGGGGAGCAGCATATACTTGATGTTAAGGCTTTTAGAGCAAAAGAATGTAGTCAACTTGTACAGCGTTGAATATGGTAAGATAGATATTTATTTCTCTAGTTAATGGGATGTTTTAAAGAACCTCACAGACGTTATGATATACTTGATTTATAATTTCATGATGCATGACTTTGATATCACTTTTAATGCGCAAACTGCAGTTCGATCCGAAAACGAAGATGAGATGATGACAAACATGAAAACTCACTATACGAGTCATTGAGCATCAAATTCTCTTTTAGAAAAAGACACCCTTCATTGATTGCTGCGACAATACTGCACGAAAGAATTAAATAGAAATATCTCAATTCCGATGAAGTTGATGTTGAAGCGACAGAAATAATATCTTTTTTTGGCGGAGTACTGGCCGGCGGAGGAGAAAATGTTCCGTCAGTTTCTCCAAAACTGATCTTACCACCCTCCAGCATACAGCATGAAAAGGAAAGTCTTTGGGATACACAACATAATACTTCAAATCAGATGGAGCCAACTAGATCTGAAGATCAAAAAACTGTTTTGAAAAAAATAAAATAAAAAAAAATAACAGCCACTACTGTAACGGTAATGCCGACATTGTTATTGGAAGAGCAGTCCGTATCCTACACTGAGAAAAGCGGTCGAAAGGTATCTTTCTGCTCCGCTTACCAGTATTCCAAGCGAGCAGCTGTTTGGTACCACTGAACAAATATACGTATATCGTCGTAGTTATCAGCTTGGTATTATAATAATCCCCTGTGGTCGTAATGACCTTGTGACAGGGTTTCTACTGGCTGCGCATTCGCCCCTGCCGTAGCCGCCTTAATCTAACCCAGTAATTCTACTGGGTTCAAGGGACCCACAGTTTAACGTGGAATCCGAACCACAGTAGCCTTCTGGCGTTCTTCACATTACACAGCAAGCTGTACCAGAGGTAAAAGTCGGGTTAAGGGCCTATGAAAATCCCCGCCGAGACAGGTATTCGAATCCGAGGCCTTTCGATCCCCCGTAGACATCTTAACCACTCAGCCTATCAGACCGATTCTACATCTGCTTGATGTAAATGTAGAAAAACTGCTTTTCTTAGCGTACACAAGATATGACTTTTTAATGACGAATACTAAAATTAATTAGTAATTAGTAATAATATTTCGTTTTTTTTCTTTTGATTTTATACCTTTTTAAATTAAATACTTTACTGTGTTACAAGTTCATTATTGTAATCTTTGTTTAGTCTTATAATTAGGTAATTTTCTTTCTTTATTGGACTGATAATTAGGTAATCACCAAGCGCTACATAAATAATCTCAATAAATGAAATATTTATTGAGATCTTGTACGTAGCACTTATTTAAAATAATAAATTAATCAAATAAATATTGTGAACACAGTTAAAATACTAATTTTATAACGAGTCTGTACTTTATGTGTTGATTTTTAACAACGTTTATTTACAAGAGTAAGTTTTTAACATGTTTATTATTTTTCTTCTTGTTAAATTGTTAATATAACATAACTAAATAATTATTTTTGTTACACACTTAATTTCTCATTTTAATTTAATTTAAAACGAGTTGACTGTCTGTATATGTGTAAAAATTAATTTAAGTATAAAATAGAAATTTCAACCTGTCTGAATAAGTTTCGGTTTCGATATTCAGCTGTAGCGTTTGGGAAGATCTTTGATGTTCGCCCAGTGGTTACTCATCGTAGTATTCTTCAGTATTTTCCAGTTGTTATCTTTTCTGTTGGTGGTTTCCGGAATTGTCTTTTCAGATCAAATGATAAACCCCGTTCCCACGTTACTACGTCACGAAACTAACTACCGTAAGGAATGTCGAATCAGTTGTCTGTTGCAGTATTTCCTTATGAGTACTTTAAAAACTTGTAAACAAATGCGAATTTCATTGAGACCATTAATCCAGCTTTTTACAACTTTACTGATAGCGGGTTGTATACCACTTACAATTTAAATACATGGATACATTAATTCGAATAATTAAGAAGGTTCAAGGCATTATCGTACGAAAGTAGTAATGCAGTGGTGTGAATTTTCAAAGATATCAACCCTTGTGGGGTTATCACATGTAGTGCTTTACTTATAAGTTAAGTAAGACCATAGTTCAATCAACAAGACAAATACCTGTATGTTGAATCTTGGTCTAGAAGGAAACTACTGTCGAGACGCAATGTAAATTTTCGAACATCACTCTATCTTCTGCAAATACCAAATCGTGGACAAACTTTATGTAGATATCCTGTAGGTAGTATACAAGGATCGGCAATGGCTTTTGTTAAAAACTAAACTACTTTTCAGACAAGTGAATTTCAGTTACGATACATGTGAAAGTTCGCTAAGTAGAGGAGTTGTTTACACGAATAGTTAAATAAAACTGTTCCTTCAGCTTCTGTGTGACATAAATTATTATTATTATTGTTTTTGGAAAACCAATTTCACTCCATTGACAGAATTATTAGGAAGATTAATAGTTTCCTGGGCTGAGTGCGCCAGGAATATGGAAGAGTAAGGAATCCTTAGTATGTTGAAAATCAAACCCAATGTGCAACATGTACACTCAGTTACAGCATATTTTTAGAAAACTGGCGTTTCTATGTGCATGCACAAATTCCAGAATCATCCATTTTATTGAAAACTTAAAAACAAACATTTATTGTTTGAAACGGTTGTAATAAAACCAGTCAGTCGATGAGGTCAGTCTCTAATGATTAAGGCGACAAACTGTCGTGAAATTGTAACTGGAAAAGAAAACAGTAAAGAACACTTGACATGTAAGCCCAACCTAGAATACTACTGCCGGCTCACTCTCAAAAGATGTGATATATAGAAAGCAAGTCAGTAAGTAATTTGCTGTGTTTGTTTATTTTATCCAACTTTCTATCTCGTGGTTTCTTTATTTGTCTTGCTTGCGCTATCGCGGGAACGAATTCGTTGTGTTTTCGCTGTTGCACGAAATTTCCGCCCGATGTGTTAACATGGTCGCAAGGTCGACTTTCACTCCTGACGCGCTTTGCATCAGACTGAGATGAGTACAATAAAAAACCAAAATGAAACACTATCAACGGATACACTGTTCACTTTCTTTTGCTATTCATTTTTGCGGATTTTGTATCATAAGTTACCTTTTTTAGTGACTTATACTACCTTTTTGTCGACCTATACGATTTACGAGGGCGGATCAGTAAGTAACGGGCATAAATTTAAGTAACAGAAAGTTTAGTAGGTAACATGCCAAGAAAATGCACAAAGTAAACGCACATTTTTACGTTAATTTTCTAAAAGTTGCCAAATCTCTCAACACATTTGCAAATAGGCCCTACCCCCTGCATAGGGGTCCGACTTTTATGTATAGGCCATCACACGTAACTTCTGCATCTGAAGTGAATTGTTTGCCGGCCAGAATTTCTTCATTGCATATACTAATGAAATTCTTGTTATGATTCAGCAGTTCAGCGGTTCAACACTGTTACAAAATTTATTTCAAATTTTACAGTTACTGGTTATGTTGTTAAATGATAATTAATTTTTATTAAACCCATTAATTTATACACACAAAATAAAATTACAGCGAATTTTTTCCGTCTTTAAAGATCTCGACTTCGATGAGGCGTAAATCCATAAGCCTAAAAAAAAAAAAAAAAAAAAAAAATTCATGGAAATCGTTCCACTCGCCCTAATGCCAGACGAGCTTTAAGAAGCATACCTTTAATTCTTTCTTCTTCTTTTCGTTATGGCCAGCTAGGGAGCCACGTGCCAATTTCAATTCCTCCCCTGTTTTTTTTTTTCTTTCTTCCTTTCCAGTACTCCTTCATTATTGCACTGTGCTTTCTCTTTCTCTCTTCAGACC
This sequence comes from Vandiemenella viatica, assembly GCA_031002005.1. Classification (NCBI taxonomy): domain Eukaryota; kingdom Metazoa; phylum Arthropoda; class Insecta; order Orthoptera; family Morabidae; genus Vandiemenella; species Vandiemenella viatica. The sequence goes on from JARYHS010008074.1 coordinate 350,030,646, forward strand.
ATTTTGCACAGGTTTTCTTCTCCTCTGTACCTTGGAATCCTGCCATATACGAAATCTGCTTATGAAAATTTTCTCTTTCCATAGTGTCCTGTTCACTGATATTATTTCGTTTCAAATCTTTCTTAATTTCTTGAATCCAGGTTATGGCTGATTTTTTCTCCCAAAAATATTTGAATATCTTTTTAGCTTGCCTGGTGTCGTCCATTCGATAGATATGTCCAAAACATATTATTTTCCTCTTTCTGATTGATTCTGTTACCTTTGGTTTGGACAATTCTAATAGCTCTGATGTTATGGAGTCATGACCACTAGCTTTATTATTTTTTTAAAGAGTCAATTGATAATTCAATTTCATCAACAGTGGGAGGTACGTCGTCTTCCCGATTTTCATTTATCTCCGGAAATTCTTATTTATTTTCTGGTTCTGGGCAATTTGAAAGTTGAGCGAAATGTTGTGCAAGTATGTCACAGTTTTCAGTATTGCTAAAACCAAGTTTACAGTTTTATCCTTAAATCAAACACTTGGGGCTTGATACCCTTTCAACTGATTCTTAAAAGTCTGATAAAAATTGAGTGAGTTATTTTTATTAAAACTATCCTGTATTTCAAGAAGCTGTGACTTGAAAAGATCTTTTGACTCCTCTTATTATTCATGCTGTGTCTTTCCTTTGTTGTTTGAATTGTTCATAATGGTCATTTCGTCTATAAAGTTTCCACCTTTTCCATTGTTTTATTCTTTATATTAATGAATCTTCACATGTTCTATTCCACCAAGGTTTTCTCTTCATTTTGTCAGTGCCAAACGTCTTCTGTGCTGCATTATTGATTACTGCAGATAAATATTGCCAGTTAGGATACTATGTTATTTCAATTTCTTGCTGAAATGCAATTGTATCTTGTGAAATATTTACTTTATCAATGTTGTATTATCATTACTCTTTCTTTTTTCTTGTAATTTCTGTGTGGATGTAATTTCATCTTGATAAGTAGTGATCAGCGTCAAATTCGCCATTTCTTATTATCTTAACATTGATAATTTCTTTCATGTTTCTTTGGGATATTGCCACATGGTCCAATTGAAATTCACCTAATGCAGGATTTGGAGACTTCCATATTTTAGCTTTTCTCAGAAGTTTCTTAAAGAAATTTGACATTAATTTCATTTGAAAGGAATTTCAAAGACTAATTAATCTCTGTCCATTACTATTTGTTCTGTGGTGTGCCGGATATTCTCCTACTGTTGCTCTGTCAAGTCTTTCCTTACCTATTTGTGCGTTAAAATCACCTAATAATATTATAACATTTGATACAGGAATTTTAGATATTTCATTTTCGAAAAGATCCCAGAATGCTTCTACTTTATTTGGATTCTTTTTATGGTCTTCATTTATTGGTGCATGGAAATTTACAAAGCTGTAGTTCTTATTTTTGCACCTAACTGTTAGAAGAGAGATTTTTTCAGAAGCAGATTTGAATTCTATTAGATTATCTATTATTCGTTTATGTACCTAAAATGCAGTTCCTAGTAGGGGCATTCCTTTCATTATTTTGACTGCCGGTTTACCTTTAAAAATTCTGTAATTTCTGGTATCCATAACATTTTCATATAAAAATCTAAGTTTCCTGTACTGCCAATATTTGAATTTCATTTTTCTCCAGAAATATTGCTAATTCTATTTGTTTTCCAATTTTCAATAAGGAATTTACATTTATGGTACCTGCAAAAAATTTCCGTTTGAATTTAAGATTGGAAGGATTCCAAGGATACTCCGATTCATTATCATCACAGATGTTGGGACTCCCCAGAACCCTAGGTTCCCGATGCATTGTATAAAGCAATGGTGGAGTCCTCATCCTAGTTACCTCTTGGGGCAGTGCTTTCTGTCAGCGACTTTTCCATACTGCAACTGAAATTGTTGTTGTGTTGGGTAGGGAATTAGATTCCAAAATAAGATCGGATTGTTAGTCTGAAATGATTGTTTTTCGTGGTTAACTGCACTAGGTTCATCCGCTCTTTCTGCTGTTGGGAAATAAGATTCCTCTTCCACCTTTGAGACCGTTGACCAGTTGTCACCTATAACTCCGGAAGGGGCCCTCACAAGGTACTACCAGCCGGGCCAGCTGGACCGTTTTTTTTTTTGTAAGAGGTATTACTCCCTCTATCACTCACCCTTTGTCCTGGCTTGTGACAGGCAGAGAGTTGTTTCCCAAACCATGGTCCCAGGTTGGTGGGTTTCTTATTATTTAATTCTTTATTATTTCTGGGATTTAATTCAACTCTTCTTCTAACCACACAGAAGTTCAGCTAGCTCAGTGTGGAATATAAACATATAAATACTAACAAGGCAGTTGCATTATCAATTCAAAACTCTTTACTGCTCACTGCCATGAACTTGCGACTCGTGTACACAGTATTAGTAATTACATGCTAGTTGGTGAAATTCTTAAGACGGTATCAGATGAATGAACAGGAATATCATGCGATAATATATAGGCACCATTGCTAACTATTATTCTGATGAGTGATTCTGGTTTATAGTCGGTAGTTAGGTTGCAATGAAATCTTCGAACGTGTACCGTCGGATTTGTTGTAAAAACACGATCTCACAACGGCTAGCTCAACCGTCTTGCCTCAGGTGTGATACCATCAGGGCTATTTTTTTTTTATGTAATGTGCGAGTGTTTGTAAAAGAACTTTGAAATCTGCAAGGCTCATTGTAATGTGCTGTCTTCTGAAGTTGCATATTACCTAGTGTATTCTGATTGTAGATATGGCAACACGGACCAGGAATGTAGCTCATTGAACTGTAAAACAGTAGACCATTAGAGCAGTCAACAAGTGATCTTTCAAATATTGGAAACAGAATTTGTGCTGCTGAATGTATTCTCTGCTATGGACAACGTATTTCGGACACAGTATTATGCGGTCACGTAAGAAGTACGATGACAGCAGAAGACGAATCGTATACCTCGACCTCGGGTTTGCATTGTTCTGGAGCCCTAAAAGGTCCAACTTCAATGTACTGTTAGGCTGTTAAGTAGCACCTTCGTTATTCGTTATTTAATTGATTGGCGTGCAAAAATTAGGAAAGGCAAAAAGTTCTCTGATATCAGCAATTAAAGAATGAAACTACTCAAGCACTGTCATGATGATTTATTGATGTCGTTCTAAGAGCATTATTTCAACGGAAAAAAAATGTCTAATGCCTAAAATACAATTTTAAGAATGTTCTAATTTTCACTTGCGTCTAGAACTGTTTGGAACTGTTTACCACGTAGCTGGAATTAAAGATCTTTATCGGGCCCTTCCGATTTCTGTTGGCGTGCAACAGCCCTGTTAGGGATGAATCGCAATCAGGGCTGCATCAAAAACTCAATTACTGTATTCCCGCTGCTGTATAGAAAGCTTTTGCACCATTTTAATCCCACATTTTCAGTCATATTTGTGATGCTTAACATTACAAGGCTAAATATACTATCATATCATATATATTATTTCTATAAGGTATTTTTTTGTCACAACCCTGTATCTTCCTTCATACTTAACCGAAATCAATGAATGAGGTGTCATTTTAAAGCTTATGGTCCCCGCTTTGGGCACATCACATTATAAGAAAGGAATTTTCGGAATTCGACCCTTAAAGGGCAAAAATGTCAATATTTCTAAAATGCTGTTTTCTGTGTTACAAGTCATTTATCTCCCTGGATATCGATCTGAAATCGTTTAATGAAGTATCATTTTAAAGATTAAGATTTCCGCTTTAGTGACGTCATATATTAAGACAGTAATTTATCGGAATTCGACCCTTAAAGGGCAAAAGGATCAATATTTTTGTTATTCGTTATTGTGTCACGAGCGATTTATCTCCCTTAATATCTAACCGATATAGATAAATGAGGTATCATATTAAAGAATAAGGTCTCCGCCATGGTAACATTATATTTTAAGAGAGGAATTTTTCGTAATTCGACCCTTAAAGGGCAAAAATGTTAATTTTTCTAAAATTCGTTTTTTGTATCTCGAGCAATTTATCTCCCTGGATATCTAACAAAAATCTATAAACGAAGTATGATTATAAGGAGTAATGTCTCAGCTTTGTGAAATAATATTTTAAGAAATAATTGTTTTGGAATTCAACCATTAAAGGGAAAAAGTATAAATTTTTCTATAACGCATTTTTGTGTCACAAGCAATTTATCTCCCTTAATATCTAACCGATATAGATAAATGAGGTATCATATTAAAGAATAAGGTCTCCGCCATGGTAACATTATATTTTAAGAGAGGAATTTTTCGTAATTCGACCCTTAAAGGGCAAAAATGTTAATTTTTCTAAAATTCGTTTTTTGTATCTCGAGCAATTTATCTCCCTGGATATCTAACAAAAATCTATAAACGAAGTATGATTATAAGGAGTAATGTCTCAGCTTTGTGAAATAATATTTTAAGAAATAATTGTTTTGGAATTCAACCATTAAAGGGAAAAAGTATAAATTTTTCTATAACGCATTTTTGTGTCACGAGCGATTTATCTCCCTTATTATCTAACCGATATAGATAAATGAGGTATCATATTAAAGAATAATGTCTCCGCCATGGTAACATTATATTTTAAGAGAGGAATTTTTCGTAATTCGACCCTTAAAGGGCAACATTGTTAATTTTTCTAAAATTCGTTTTTTGTATCTCGAGCCATTAATCTCCCTGGATATCTAACAAAAATCTATAAATGAAGTAGGATTATAAGAGTAATGTCTCAGTTTTGTGAAATAATATTTTAAGAAATAATTGTTTTGGAATTCAACCATTAAAGGGAAAAAGTATAAATTTTTCTATAACGCATTTTTGTGTCACGAGCGATTTATCTCCCTTATTATCTAACCGATATAGATAAATGAGGTATCATATTAAATAATAAGGTCTCCGCCATGGTAACATTATGTTTTAAGAAAGGAGTTTTTCGTAAGTCGACCCTTAAAGGGCAAAAATGTTAATTTTTCTAAAATTCATTTTTTGTGTCTTAAGCAATTTATCTGATTGGATATCTAACCAAAATTGAAAAATCAAGTAAGATTATGAGGAGTAATGTCTCAGATTTGGTGACATCATATTTTAAGAAAGAATGCTTTTGGAATTCAACCCTTAAATGGAAAAAGTATAAATGCTTCTACAACGCATTTTTGTGTCACGTGCCATTTATCTCACTTGATATCCAACCGATATAGATAAATGAGGTATCATACTAAAGATTAAGGTCTCCGCCGTGGTAACATTATAATTTAAGATAGGAATTTTTCGTAATTCGACCCTTAAAGGGCAAAAATGTCAATTTTTCTAAAATGTGTTTTTTGTGTCTAGCCATTTATCTCCCTACATATACAACCAAAATCGATAAATGAAGTACGAGTATGAAGAGTAATGACTCAGCTTGGGTGACATCATATTCAACCTCACTTTTCACAGAATTTTTTTTTTTGCGAAATTTTCGCATGGGTCGTCTAGTCATATATATTATTTATATAAGGTATTATTTTGTCACAATCCTTTATTTACCTTCATACTTAACGGAAATCCAAGAATGAGATGTCATTTTAAAGCTTATGATCTCCACTTAGAAATGAATTTTTCGTAATGCGTCCCTTAAAGGGTAAAAATGTCAACATTTCTAAAATGCTGTTTTTGCGTTACGAGTCATTAATCTACGTGGATACTTATCTGAAATCGTTTAATGAAGTTTTGTTTTAAAGATTAATATTTCCGCTTTGGTGACATTATATATTAAAAAAGGAATTTATCAGAATTCGACCCTTAAAGGACAAAAGTGTCACTATTTCTGCAACGTGCTTTTATGTCATGAACCATTTATCTCCCTTGATATCTAACTGATATAGATAGATGAGGTATCATATTTAAGGTTAAGGTCTATTCCGTGTTCACATTATAATTTAAGAAAGGAATTTTTCGTAATTCGACCCTTAAAGGACAAAAATGTCAATATTTCTAAAATGCGTTTATTCTGTCTCGAGCCCTTTATCTCCCTGGATATCTAACTGATATAGAGTATATAGAGGTATCATAAAAAAAATTACGGTCTCCACCGTGGACACATTATATTTTAATAAAGGATTTTTTTCGGAAATCGACCCTTAAAGGGCAAAAATTTCACTAATTTATCTCCCTGGATATCTAACCGAAATCGGTAAATAAAGTAGGATTATGAAGAGTAATTTCTAAGATTTGGTGACATCATATATTATGAAAGAATTTTTTTTGAATTCAACCCATAGAGGGAAAAAGTATCAATGGTTCAATAGCGCATTTTTGTGTCCCGAGCTATTTGTCTCCATTAATATCTAACCGAAATAGATAAATAAGGTATCATTCTAAAAATTAAGGTTTCTGCTGTGGTCACCTCACATTTTAAGAAAGGATTTTTTTCTGAATTGAACCCTTAAAGGGAAAAAATATCAGTATTTCTAATTTTTTTGTCTCGAGTCATTTATCTCCCTTGATAATTAAACAAAATTGATAGGTATCATTTTAAAGACTGAGGTCTTCGGTTCCGTTAAGCCATATGTTAAGAAAGAAGTTTTTCAAAATTCAACCTTTAAAGGGCAACAGTATTAATATTTCTACAACGCATTTTTCTGTCACGGGCTATTTTTCTCCTGCACACCTAACCGAAATCGATAAACGAGGTATTGTTTTAAATATTAAATAATTCGCTATGGTCACATCATATCTTAAGGAAGAACTTTATCCAAATTCAACCCTTAAGGGGTAAAAATATCATAATTTCTAAAACTTTTTTTACCTAGCTAAAACCGATAAATGAGGTATCATTTTAAATATAAAGGTGTCCGCTTTGGTCACAACATATTATATAAATAACACAAAATAATATATGAAATGTAAGAAATCAAAGCTGCGTGTAAAAATATAGGCTCAATAAGAGAGTACCGAAAAGTAATTGTCCGTTTGGTCAGAATTTTTTTACTTTCCTTGGGACATACCTTTCGAGAAAAAGTTCACATCAAAGCAAAAAGAAACGTACTTTAGACATAATGCCACTCGAAATTTACCTTATGCAATAGTGTCATCAGTACAGTCGGTGGACCGAGCGTGGTGGTGTAACGGCTAGCGTTCTGACCTCGCATTCGAGAGGCCGGCGGTTCGAATCCCCGTCCGGGCATCCAGATTTGGGTTTTCCATGGTTTCCCAAATCACTCCCGGCAAATTCCGGGATGCTTCCTTCAAAAGGCCATGGCCGAATTCCTTCCCATTCCTTGCCCCCCCTCCCTTCCCGTCTCTAAAGACCTCGCTGTTAGAGAGACGTTAAGTAGATTAAAAAAAAAAATACAGTCGGTGGCCATTTCTAAACTCATCTTTGACGCCAATTATAGCATCCACAGCAGTGAATGTGAAATCGCTGACAAGTTTTCGTTGTGAAGATATTCCTATGCCGTTGCAAAAAATTCAATACAGCGGCCAAGTTTTCATGAATTCGATAGCAATATATATACTTCCAAACAATGATTGCTAAAAGCATTTTTCATCCTGGTCCAGACTACATTCTGACCAAAAAACTAAATTCCCAGTGCCTTATGCTAAAACGAAGTACGTGATTTTTCATTCTGGTCCAGACTGCAAATCAGTCTAACCGGCTGTGTCGTCCTGATGTGGGCATTTGAAAACAACGCTGTAAGCAAGGGAAAAAATACATTAGTATGTATTTCGTGGTTTTAATAAACACATTTTCTAAAATATTATTTCCTAAGGAATGTAAATACCAAACTTCACACCAAATGGACAGTTAGTTTTTGGTATGCCATTATTGATCCACTGTCAAATTATCCATATTAATAAGTGTTTTAACATGGTTCTTCCGTAATGCGAACGAACCACCTTGGAACGAAATGTTATTTTGGTACGATATGTACGCACGTTTCTTAGACGGTATTATTTAAGAATATTTGCACATTGTGGCAACCAAAGCTATATTTTTATCACTCTGTAAGCAAGCTTTGTATGTCTGAGATGTATACCGTATCACGCAAAAACTACCTCATCAATTTGGATAGTGTTTTCAAATTTTTGGAGCTAATGATCCAGATCAAAATCTGCGGAGACAGCTAATGACTTATATGTACCGGGAGACGGAGAAAATAATTGAAATCATTTCTAGTCAGAAATTTATAGACCACGGATTAGACTGTACTTAAGATGTTCACTACTTTCACTAAAAACTGACAAAGGATCACAATACTTTTCTTAGGATCATGTTTTTTTTCATGACTTTGGCTATTTGTTTAATCAGTTCTCCGAAATTTAAAACATTAAAATTAACGGAAAATGTGAATCAAACGAAATAAGCGTGAGTAATGCGTAATTTACTGTAAGCACTTTATCTTAGACAGTTACACATTTTTTCTCTGGTACAACATGTTTGCAATATATGGTGAATGTTCATTAATTTGTGATACTCCTCCCCTGAATGTCATATGGATACGGAATTCAGTTTTTTCTCGAAGAAAGATACCCGAAAAAGGACTAGGCCTACAATAAACATCAACAAGTAACAATTCGTATTTCTTGCACCATAACTTATGAAAACTGCCCATATTTCAAACGACTTTACTTGATTAGTATATATTAGGTGGCTATAATGTGCTAATATTCTGGAATAATATCGCCCAAGGAATATGTGTACAAATTTTGGCTACTGCTCAAACCATAGCCAGTAGAATAAACTGTTCTTTTATTAAATAAAACTCATAACCCTGATTTTATAATGTTTGTTTTCAGTTTTAGTTTTTATCGCCATAAAGTTGAAACTTGTCACATGCTATTGAGTTAATTACGACAGCAACATGGAACCAATGAAATCAAAAAGTAAGTAGGAATCCTAAAACCTGATGCTACACTGCATATAAGTTATAAAACTAAATCAGTCGTGCCTCATGCTTTAACAAAACGTGTCAGTTGTCATTCTGCTCCAGGCTGCTTTCAACCAAACCACAAACTTCGCTAATGTTTCCGTTCGGAAATCAAGACTTCTGTCACATGCGCACTAAAACATTCTGTGTTTCGCAATCAAAACTTGGCCCGCTGGAACTAATGATATGCGACTGATATAATAACATTCATGCCTCTCCAAGTTAATATTTGGTAATGGAATAAAATAGCAAAAGAATCTCTACACATACCAAAGGACACGCGCGTGAAACAACGGACAAATGCTAGTATATACTAAATTAGTAAAGTCGTTAGAAATATGAGCAGTTCTGCACAAGTTATTATGGAAGAAATGCGTATTGTTACCTGTCGATATACATTGTAGCTGTTTCTCGAGCATCTTTCTTTAAGAAAAAACCGAGTTTCTTATTCATGTGACAAGTAAGGGAGAAGTATCGGCATTTTAAAGTTTTTTAATGTACAGAGTTTAGCGAGTACAACAGACATGTTGACTGTCTACGAGAGAATATATTTCTACCACATTAAAAATATAAATGCATTTTGCATGGTAGCCAACCTGTTACGATGGTAAGTCAAAGCTTATTACGTTTGATTCACGTATTCCGTTTATTTCAAAGTACTGCAGTCCAGAAAACTAAATAACCAAAGTAAAAAAATAAAACAGAATCCTAAGTAGTGTGATACTTTGTCGTTTTTTCGTGAAAAGAGTGCTTATCTCAAATTCAGAGTGATCTATGGACCATATTTATTCCGTCTAGAAATGATTTTAATTTCTTGCTCCATCCATCGGTACGATAAGTCATTAGCTATTTCCGAAGATTTTAATACGAACCATTAGCTCTAAAAATTTGAAAATTCCATCCAAATTGATGCGGTAGTTTTTGTGTGATATCTACTGAAACCCCTCAGACACACGCAGCTTGCTTACAGATTTATAATATTATAGAAGAGTAATTTCAATATACGCTACTGATGATAGGGAAACCAAAATAGTACCATTGTGAATTTATGTGTGTATGTCTGCCCGCGCATGATGCAAAAGCTAATTAACAAATTATAACGGAACTGCACATTTTGGAATCTTTGTCTGTCCGTTCGTTTATCATACAAAAACTAATCAACGGTTTTCAGCGAATCTGCACAACTTACATCATTAGTTGACATATATATTATTTTTATTCCAATTAGTAACATATTTTCCTATGCTGCAGAGGCCAAAACCATAAATGTATGTCTGTGTATGGATGAAGCAAAAGACAACCAAAGCATTTGAACGAAATTTCACATAGTGATAGCTTATGTTACGTTTGTGATAACGTATGTTATGTCTTGATTTACGTTAGCAAGCTGAGTAATAAAAAAAGTCTAGAATTTATTACTTAGTACAAGCTATGTAACAACGAAGCTTTTACTGGCGTTGTAAATTAATCAATTCTCTGGCTTCCAGCCATACATGGTATTAAAGTATGGAAGCTATCTACACCCGCCTACAAATAAATTGAAGTACCAAGAAAACATGGTACAATGTAAATGTAACTTCGTAGACATACACACTATCGGCGGGTATGTAAATGACTTAGAGTTGCAATTCTCTGTGACTCGTGGAACAACCACGAGAATGAATGAATGTTGTTCGTGTTTAGTGTTGTTTCCACGTCTGGTACAGCATTAAAGGGGAGTGAACAACGTCAAATGTCACAAATAAGCAGCCCATTAAGTAATAAACTTTGCATGAAGGTAAGGACAATCGTAATCGCTATGTAAAGTCAAAATGCAAAACCAGGGGCAGATGTCACAGAAAGAGTGACAGGCACCTCTCCCAAGTACAGCTAAACTCTACAAGAGGTTAGCAGCAATGTTGTACTCTCTCTTAAATGTTGAGTGATCGCTGTGATGGACATGAAGATGCCACATACTCGTTTGAGACAGAATATGAAGGGCCTCACTGTGAGTCTCCATTTAGCCGGTTGATATAATCATGCAATATCCAGATTTGTAGGGCATTCGGATGTGACAGAGGCACGATGTTGGACTGCATGGGAACGTGAGGGCAGGCACACTCGTCGCCAAGGTTCCGATTGACCATATCTAATCACCAAAAGTGACGATCGCCATATTGTGCACCAAGCGCATCAATCCCTTCACATCTGGTCCTGCCATGCGAGAACAAGTAATTCACTCCCTGCGACAATCTGTTTCACCTCGCATGGAGACTAGCAGCAACCGGACTAGAGAATTGCCGCCCCATGTGTAGGCTGCCGTTAGGGGGCGTCCATAAATTACGTGAGGTGAAATAGGGGGAGGGGGGGGTCCGGCGAAATCTCACTAAGGGTCAACGGAAAGCTCACGTGAGGTTTTGGAAATGGGTTTGGAAGGGTGAGACCTTAAAAAAAAAGTCTCAAAAAGTTGTGAGGGCTACTTCTAGGGGGGAGGGGTGGTCTCCCGGACCAGATCTCACCAGAGGGGAGGGGGGAGGGGTCGGACCAGATCTCACGAAGTCTCACCAGAGGGGGAGGGGGGCTCCGGAAATCAGCAAAAACACCTCACGTAATTTATGGATGCCCCCTTAGCAACACAGCACAAACGGTTGCGTTTGGAGTGATGTCGTGACCGGGAAGCATGGACTGCTGATGAATGCCGTGTTGAGCCATGAATCGCAGTCCAACACTGTCTCGGATGACCATCGTCAGCGACCTGGGGAGATGTCCAATTCTTCCAATTTATTTATTTATTTCGTGTGGCAGATGAAATACAAAAACGGTAACTACATTAAATTACAATAAATATAACTACTACTACAGACTGATGTCCAACGATTGCAGCCATTCAATTGCTTCTGGAGTTGCTTCTTGAATATGATGCATTGTACCACTTAATCGGCGTTCCATGAAGACGTGGTGAATGGTTTGCTCGTAATTACCGCAGTCACAAGAAGGATTCTCTATCATTCCCCACTTGTACATCCAGTAGTTGCATCTACCGTGGCCTGTTCTCACTCGGTTCAGTGCCGTACAGGTTTTCCTAGGAAGGTTGAATCCAGGAGGTTGTCGTGTAGGGTCTTGGATTAGCGCCTGTTTGTCGGGCTTGGAATTTGTCCATTCAGCGCACCATGCTTCACCTAAGTTGAAATTATTTTGAACCAACTCTTGACCAAACTTCCATGTTGAATATCCAGATTTTAGTCTATTTGGAGCTTTGTGTGTGCAGTCCTGATGAATTGGAAGGTGTGGATATCTTAAGCATTTCTGCCATTCCTTTTTTAAAGCCTCTTGTCTTCGGAGACTTGGGGGGGGGGGGGGCGATGTTAGAGAGTACTGGCAGCCAGTCTGTAGTTGTAGATTTAACAGTTCGAGATGTTGTTCTCATTGTGTCATTTAGTTGAACGTTGATATTTTTTGTGTGACTGCTATTTAGCCATACTGGACTGCCGTATTCAGAAGTTGAATGTACTAGAGCAAGAACTGGTGTTCTGAGAGCTGTGACATGTTCTCCCCAACCCGTTCCTGAAAGTTTGTGAAGGATGTTATTTCGAGTTTTTACTTTTGCAGCTGTTTTATGAATATGCTTCTTATATGTCAATGGCCACACTTAGGTATTTTGGATGAGGATTGTACTTCAGTAATTGGTCTCTGAATTTTAGTTGAGGTCTATAGTGGGCTTTTCTATTGTTTAGGTGAAAAGAGCTGACCTCTGTCTTACTTATATTCAGTTTCAAGCGCTAAGTGTTGAAGTACTCATTCAGTTTGTGAAAGTCAGTTGCGAGAATATCTTCAGATGTTTTGAAGTCGCTAGATTGTGCTGTCATGGCTATGTCATCAGCGTATACAAACTTCCTAGAAGTAGCGGATGACAAGTCTGCGGTGTAGCTATTGAAAAGTAGTGGAGCAAGGACAGATACTTGTGGTAGTCAGTTGTTTAATCTGTAAGATTTGCTTTTATACCCATTTAGGTGAACCTCAATCATTCGATTGCTTAGCATGTCATTCAACAGAGAGGCAATCGTTTTGCACGGGATAATCCTCAGGAATTTCAGGATAATTCCCTTCCTCCAGACTGTGTCATATCCTGCAGTCAAATCTACAAACACTGCCAAGGTCTTTTTCCGATCTTGGAATCACTTTTCGATATGGTTGGTCAGCGCCATTACTTGGTTGCAGCAACTCCGGTCTGGTCGAAATCCTGTCTGCTCAGTTGCTATGCAGTCAAGGATTTTTTCTGAGATCCTGTTGTAAATGGCTCTTACGAGCAGCTTGTAGCATGAACTCAGAAGGACTATTGGTCTATAATCTTCTGGGCTGCAGCCAGTTTTGCCTGGTTTCAATATAGCTATTTCCTTGGTTGTTTTAAGGAGGTTTGGGACTTTACCACATTGTAGGTTATTGCTGAAAAATTTGGCAATATAATCTAATGTTCAAGGACCACAATGTTTTATAAATGCTCGGTATATTCCATCTATCCCTGCAGCCTTACCAGATTTGGTTTCTTAAAATGTTTTGGAGAGGCACAGCGGTGTTACTCATGGCGTCATGGTGACGGAGGCATCGGGTATAACTTCAGGTCACGGCTGGTAATGATAGAGACAATTCTGACGGTACAATGGTACTTCAAGGATATCACATCCTGCGTCCTCGTGTGCACATCATCGCGACAGCATCGTGGAGTTGTTTTTCAATAGAACATGCTGGTCAGCACACGGCACGTGTGTATTAATTGTCTGCGTGATGTCGAGGTACTCCCGCTGTCAACAAAATTCCCAGATCTGTTCCCGATAGAACACGTGTGGGACTTCGTTGGACCTCAACTCCGACCTTGTGTCAGTATCCAGGAAATTAAAGATCAGTTACAACAATTGTGGACCAACTTGCCTCAGGAAAGGATTTTTTTTTTTTTGCTGTCGTCAGTCTTTTGACTGGTTTGATGCAATCCTCCATCCTTTCCTATCCTGTGCTAACCTCTTCATTTCTACATACCCCTTACAGCCCACGTCCTCAATTATCTGTTTCATTTATTCTAATCTCTGTCTTCCTCTACAGTTCTTACCTTCGACTGTTCCCTCCACTAACAAATTAGTAAATCCAGCATGTCTCAAAATATGACCCACCAGCCTGTCTCTTCATTCCGTAAGCTTCTTCAACAAACTTCTTTTCTCACCCATCATTTCCAAAACTAGTTCATTTCTTACTTTGTCAGTCCACTTAATTTTCAGCATTCTTCTGTAGCACCACATTTCAAATGCTTCAATTTTCTTTATTTCCGGTATTCTAAAGTCCATGTTTCGCTACCATAAAGTGCTGTGCTCCACACAAAGAGTTTTAAAAAGTTCTTTCTAATTCCTAGATCAATATTTGATACTAAAAAGTTTCTCTTTTTCATGAAGGCTCTTTTTGCTAGTGCTATTCTGCTTTTAACATCATTCCTGCTTCGGCCATCTGTTGTAATTTTGCTTCCCAAGTAACAGAACTCACTTACTTCTCCTATTGCATCCGATCATATTTTTATATTTAATCTACTAGTATTGGTATCATTTCTGCTACATTTCATCACTTTAGTCTTGCTTTGATTTATATTCAGTCCAAAATCTTCCTTCAGTATTTTGTTCATGCCATTCAATAACTTCTCAATATCCTCCGCCCTCTCTGCTAACAAGACAATGTCATCAGCAAATCGTAGCATACTGATTTTTTTCTCCCTGAAAACTTATGCCACATGGAAATTTTTCTTTGACTTTCTTCATTGCTTCTTCTACGTACAAGATGAATATTAACCTTGTCTCACGCCCTTTTTAACCGATGCATGTCTCTCGTGATTCTCTACTTTTATTATAGCCACTTGATTCTTATATAGTTTATAGAGTATTCTTCTATCTCGATACTTTAGACTTGACTTCTTTAAAATTTTGAACATCTTGTCCCACCTAACATTATCAAATGCTTTTTCTAAATCAACAAATGCCATAAATGTATCTTTTTTTTTTTCTTGATCCGCCCTTCAAGTATTAATCTTAAAGACAGAATTGCTTCCCTTGTACCGCGATTTTTCCTAAACCCAAACTGATCTTCACCTACTATCTCTTCTACTACCCTTTCCATCCTGTATATTATTCTGGTCAGTAATTTTGAAGCATGTGATGTTAGACTAATGGTGCGATAATTCTCACATTTGTCGGCTTGTGCTTTCTTTGGAAGTGTGAAGATGATATTTTTATTAAAATCAGTTGGAATTTCTCCTGTTTCATAACTGTTTGATATCAGCTTGAATAATCTTTCGATTCCTTCCTCTCCTAGGGATTTAAGAAGTTCTGCAGAGATCTTATCAATTCCAACTGCCTTATTTGCTTTCAAGTCATTCAGAGCTTTATTAAATTCTGTCCTCAAAACAGGATCTCCTAAGTCATCAATGTCGACATCACCTTTCTTTCCATTACACTATTGTTCAAGTCGTCTCCAACATACAGTTTCTCAATGTATTATTTCCATCGGTTAGCTCTATCCTCTGAGCTTAAAAGAGGTATCCCATTGGCAGCTTTAATGTTCATACCTCTTTTCTTCATTTCTCCAAAATTCTGTTTGATCTTTCTGTAGGCCACATCTACTTTACCTACGACCATTTCCTTTTCTACTTCTTCACACTTTTCTTGTAGCCATTTTTCTTTTGCTATTTTGCATTTCCTATTTATTTGATTTCTAAATTGTCTGTACTGCTCTCTTCCTGCTTCATCCTGAGTATTTTTGTACCTTCTCCTCTGATCCATCAGCTCCAAAATTTCTTCTGTTATCCAAGGTTTTCGGGCAGCTTGTTCTCTAAATCCTAATGTTTCTTTACCAGCTTTCATTATTTCGATCTTTAATGCATACCATTCATCCTTGGTTGAGCTCCTTTCAGAGTTATTTCTTAGACCCAAGTCTACCATTTCTGAAAATTTTTTCTCTCGTGTTAGATTGTTTCAGTTTATTCACTTCCAGTCTGTTCTGCTTATACTGCTTCCTTTTTCGCTTAAATTTCAGCCTGCACTCCATTATTATCAAATTATGGTCAGAGTCTATGTCTGCTCCTGGGTATGCTTTACAGTCTAGAAGTTGATTCCTGAATCTCTGTTTGACCATGATATAATCTATCTGATATCTGCCTGTATCCCCAGGACGTTTCCAGGTGTATATTCTTCTTGCATGGTTCTTAAACAGCGTGTTTGCCACTACTAGCTTATATCTTTCACAAAATTCTAGCAACCTGCTTCCTCGCTCATTTCTTTCTCCTAGACCAAAACTTCCTACAGTATTCCCCTCTTTTCGTTCTCCCACTATTGCATTCCAATCACCCATGATTATTAGATTTTCCTCCCCCTTCACATATTGGATTAATTCTTCAATTTCGGTATATATTTTTTCTATTTGTTCGTCATCTTCCTGCGACTTTGGCATATACTTGTACCAATAAGGTTGGGATGGGCTTAGTTTCTAACCTCATCAAAATAATCCTGTCACTAAACTGTTCATAATAACTCACCCGTTTCCCTACTTTCTTGTTCATTACAAATCCTACACCAGTATACTGCGGCTTTATGACATGCTTACCAACTGATCCAGCGCATGCATCCAGGCCAGAGGAGGTGCAACGTAATACTGATAAGTGGGCTCATATTGCAAAGTTCTTTGTAAACACTGAAATCACATCACATACCCTCTCAACCCGTTATGTTTCATTTCGTTTCGAAATATTATCTTAGGCAAATCAGCTCGAATCTAAGCAGTGAATTCCAGTCCGACCCGGACCTTCGTAACCATCGTAACATCTAACAACTGATTGACTCGGGTAATGTCTACATTAAACACAACTTCCATCAGGGACAAGGTGTGGAACCGACTTTCCAGTACAACCATCAATTGTATTTGTTGCAATCATTAGGCGCGATCACGATATATACTTACTACAATTAAACAGTTTATCCAGACGTCTCGCCAATCACCTACTCCTACAAATAACGAATCGTGGTATGATATGACACCTGGTCTCAGAATATCATGAATAGTTTGCTCTGGAAGTAGAATTAAGACGAGAGATTCCAGAAGGAAGGAGAGAAATAGACACAGTGATTATTTAAATGAGATCAAGATGGTTCCTGTCAAAAGGTGTAAGAGTTCTAACAAAAATTCTTTTCACATGTTCGGAATTTGAGAAACCAGCACTATGTGATTCTTCTAAAGTGTCTTATAATCGTTAAAGGTTAGTGACTGTAGTATTAAAATTAAATTGTTTTGTTATTCGAGCAGTGTTAAATGGAATATTGTTTTTTTTTTTTTTTTTTTTACATAAAATTAACTGCCATGTACCGAACTAATTATTTCGACTGCTAATTCTGCTCATGGAATGGTAAATGATTTTTCTCGCTCTTAAATTACATTTTCATTCTTTTCCTGCGTTTGTCACTCGCCCTATTCATGAGATCTCACCCTGTCCGGGGCTCTTGGCAGCTGGAACATGTTTCGTTGATGAACGTTTTCCTGCTGGTTGTTTTCTTAAAGTTACACGGTAGCATTGAAAATTGAAACACGTAAAACAAATGGTTATTTCAAAGAGATGCCACAAATGTTTATTTGTAATGGAATGGTTATCAACGAAGAAATGTTTTACTATTGGAATTCTGCTGCGTGATATGTTCTTATCAGTATCAAGTTGTGAATGAAAAGATAAATTTAAGAATAACAGAAGGATTTTGTTAGATAAGATACATTACTGGACCTCAGATAGCGTTGAAAGAAATGTCGTGATTCTGCTTTTCCTGGTCCGTGTTTGAAGCCTTTTCCCCACAGTGCTAGGTTACAAACATAACGATATACACTTCACAATTATTCTTTGGAGACGTTGTCGTCTGGCAGATTGTGGTATTTGGCAAACGTTTTCTGCATGTTTTACATCACTCTCAATATTTTTTTCGTAATAATTTCTAGCGATGCACAGCAACGATAAACAGCCAGCCGTTATTTTCCCCTCCGCAACATTAATGTAGTATAACTGAATTTTACAGTGCTCTTCATTTTTCTTCAGTTATTGGCAAGTTTGTGAATGCGTTACATGGTACAGTGCGTTCCCAACGTATTTTCGTGTCTGTGATGACGAAACATCGCAACTGATTCCCCCCTCCTCCACCAAAATAAAGTATCAATGCATTACGTTAATTGCATCTATAAATTATCGCGACAACTGTGAAAAGCTTAATAATCTAAGAAATTATAACTTTTTTTTTTTTTTTTTTTTTTTTTTTTTTAGAAATATGTACAACTAACTTAGTCCACAACCCAAAGGCTGGCTGGATCCTCCCGAAGGAAGCATGCTAAGCCATTCTGTGAGAGGTAGGACGGCAGTTCGTTTCCTTTAAGACACAGTTTAACGTGGAATCCGAACCACGGAGCAAAATGTATTAAAGCAATTGTCGTGTTCACGTTCTCTTATTGTGACAAGTATACGTCATCGATTATTATACACACGGAAATACATTTAAAAAAAGATGACCATGTGTGGGGGGTCATATTATACGATATAACATCGCGAGCTAGTTTCATGAGAACTATTCACAGATATTTTTAATTTATTTTGGTATCGCAAAGGTTCTCAAATGTCAGAGTAGTTGGTAACCACTGTTTTTCGTGTATTTACCAGTAGTTTTGTTATTAGATGATCAAATTTTGACGGTAAGCATCAGACTAAGTTAATACACATTATTATGTAATAGTTAACTACAGTAATGCCTTATTAAAGGGTCACCATGTGGCCAATAGACGAAATAATCTTAATAGTAACTAGAAATTTAAAACAAATATTCAGCTGCAGTAATGACGACAGATAGGAAATCTGTCTTGATGATAATGTTTAGATTGCACTTTATAAAGAAAAATGCAATGACTTATCGGATTAATCCACATACATGCCAATTCCCTCAATAATTTAAATGTCAATCAAAAATATGAAGGTAGAAATGTTTCGCATATTGCAATGTCCGAATGAAACAGAAAATTACAGCATTAATAGTTCAGTTATAGCAGTTTACTGCAACAGAATTATTATAATTAACATTCTTTCTTCTTGTAACATTAGCTTCGATAAATCAGCAAAATACAACACTTGCAGATGGCTTTAACGTTTTCAGTTTAGAAAATGGAATCTCCACTGGTCGCTGTATGTTTTTTGTCGAGGTCATTAGAGGCGGGATATGAGTGGGGACATGGAACGTGACATATCCCTCTGTAGTATGCCTCCCGGCATTCACCTGGAGTGATTTGGAGAATCCATGGAAAACCCAAATCTGGATGCCCGGACGGGGATTCGATCCCGCGTCGTCCCGAATGCGAGGCCAGAGGTTAACCGCTCACCCACCACACTCGGTGTGGCTGTAGCTTTAGTTTGTGTCCTAAGAATTTAAAATTATCTTATGAAACTCTCCAAATATTACATGTAAGCATAGATGGCACATAGAAAAATGTCATCCTTTACTTTTTGATCGGGATTACCGAACAAACTGCACTTTTGTGTGTTCGTCGGAGAGATTGACTGCGGCAGCGTCAGTACGGAGGTTTGTTTGTGTGCAGGCTGGCGATGAGCTGTGGCGGCGACCAGGCGAGCAGTCGGATTCCCGTGATGAGGCGCAGCCACTCGATGCGGCTGCGCGGGGAGCTGCCACGGCACCAGCTCGCCTGCTTCCCCATCCAGGAGACGGAGGCCACGCCACAGCGCCTGCGCAGCATGGTCAGTCTCAACATTGCGCGCGCTTCTTGTCTATAACGTCAGAAGTGTCTAGAAATCTTAGATCTCCTCGCTTCATGCAGCAGTAATACAAGAAGTGACGCAGTAGTTGCTGTTTCAGCAAACAAGATCGAGGTTACGTCGAAGTCAAAAGAAGTTGTTAAGAATGCCTGTAAAGGTAGCTGTGGCAGACTTCTTGCGGTCTTCTGAGACTACTAAACATTTGTTTTAGACTGTCCACTTCTCGCTACCACATTATGAATAACCGGAGTATGTCAGATTTCATATAGTACTGGTGTTGTATTTATTAGAAACCTGTCATGTGACTGATAGTTAGTTACAGTTTTTTAATTAAATTTAAATCATCATACTTCGTTAATATTTTTTTTAAGTACGGTCACTAGATCATTTGACCAAAGACTGGTTGTCTTAAATTCGTAATTTCTTTTTCATCTATTTAAGTTGCTACGACTAATGCGAACCAGTTAGGTTACTTCTGTAATTAAAATACATTTTATACAAAACTGTTCATTTTAATCGTAGATAAATTCCAAAGATTGCACAGTCCGAAAAAAACCCCGAGAAAACCCTTCTTTTTCTAAAAACAATATTATTTCAGTACTCTAATCTTCCACACAGTTTGCTCTCCCTCCTTCACACGTAGCTTGAACTTACCTCTTTAGACCCTTAAATAATCTGATTAACTCACAACACCTTGCTTCAATATTATATGACAAAGATTATAACGACTTTATCAAACTTTCGTACTACTGTTTTAAACCACTTTCAACTCATTTACTCGTCAGTCCACATATTCGCAACAGCGTTCGTATCCCCCCCCCCTTTTTAAAATGTTAAAATGTTTTTATGTACTCGCTTTGGGCTTTGTCCTGTCCGGGTGGAATTTAGTAATTGATTTTAAACTAACTTCTGGATGAGCTAGAGGCTTGAAATTTTGGCCGTAGCTCAGAACTGGAGGCATGAAAATGTGAAAAAAATTGGAAAAGTTGTGCGGAAATTGGAAAATTTGGGAAAAACTGAAATTCTTTTTTTTTCTTTATACCAATTTGGCTAATTATTTTAAATGTTCTTAATAGTCCGAATAAGGTTTTTAAACAAAGAAAAACTGGAAAAGTTGCCTGGAAAATTCTGGAAAAATTAACTCGTTTTGGGCTATGTCCGGGTGAAGCTAGAGATTTGAAATTCAGACCATAGCTCTGAACTGGGTGACAATGCATGAAAATGTGAAAAGTTGTCCGGAAAATTTGAAAATTCTGGAAAAACTAAAAGTACTTTTTCTGTGGACTGGTCTGACTAGTTTTTTTAAATGTTCGTAATAGTCGGAATAAAGTTTTTAGTTAGTGAAAAATTGGAAAGGTTGCACTGGAAAATTTCGAGGAAACTGAAAGTTTTTTTCTGTGTACCGTTTTGGCTATTTTTTTAAAAAATGTTCGTAATGGTGCGAATATGTTTTTTAATTGATGATAAATTGGAAAAGTCGTCCTTGGAAAATTCGGAGAAAACTGAAATTCTTTTTTTTCTGTGTACCAATTTGGCTAATTTTTTTAAAAATGTTCTTAATAGTCCGCATAAGGTTTTTAAAGAAAGAAACATTGCATAAGTTGCCTGGAAATTCTGGAAAAACTATTTCGCTTTGAGATTTGCCTTTCGGCAAGGAACAGTCGTCGCGTTGCCGCAGCATGATCCATTCCAAATTTTCACTCACGTAACCCTTAAAAGCATAAAATGATAATAAAATAAAAAAAGCTTTTTGATGTAAAATATTTTTATAACGGACTAAAAAGTATAAAATAATTTATCTAATCCTTATGAAGGATAAAACCACATACAGATTTCTAACTTCTTCTAAATTGCACTCAAACTTATACTTGGAAATTTTTTATAGCTGTTAAATTATTAGTAAGATTGATGACGAAAAACATTGGGCGCATGCAATACATAACTATAAGAAGTGTAGAGAGTAGGTATCAATGAAAGAACTTATCAGTTCACATTATTTGCGGTGCAATAAAATTGTTAGTAGAGCTTTTAATGCATCAATTATCTGTTGCATGCGCCCAATGTTTTTCGTCATCAATCTTACTAGTAATTTAATAGCTATCAAAAATTTCCAAGTATAAGTTTGAGTGTAATTTAGAAGAAGTTAGAAATCTGTATGTGGTTTTATCCTTCATAAGGATTAGGTAAATTATTTTATACTTTTTAGTCCGTTATAAAAACATTTTACATTAAAAAGCTTTTTTTATTTTATTATTATTTAAAAATACCTTTCTCTTTGTCTAGGCAGGTTTTCTCATTATTTCCTGTTTCTAAAGGCTTCTGTATAAACTTAAATACTTCCACTTCTTCAGTCCATTGCAATTTAATTTAATTAATTTAATCTCCCGTGTTAGTGAGATTTAAAATACTACGAGTATTTATCGTGCAGCAGTAAAGAGATACTAGTTCTTTCAAATGTTATTCCTGTAAAAAAAAAGTGTGGTAGCTTACTCGGTAGAACGGCTCCTAGCGGTCGACAGAAATACGAACAGGAGTTAGCTGTCGAAATACTTGCAATTTGACAAGTACCGTATTTATTGTTGCAAAGTGAAATACTGCAAGTAGATTAAACGCTTTTGAGTTATCTTAAAGTAGTACGCTGAGCCGCTGTTGCAGACAGTATGCAGTGGATGAGGCGTTGTATAGTTTGAGATCTATGAAAGGAGCACGGAAATACTATGCAAGAATGGAGCAGAAAAATCAAATTTTTGCGTTACAGATAAAAATCACCAGCAACTTAACTAACACTGTGATGATAAACAATGGATGTTTGGAAGAAATTAGGTCACAATGAAAAACAGTGTACAGACTAGTTTCATTGGCATATAGTGAAACAAGCCGGCCGTCTGGCGACTTTCATGGATTGCATCACTTGATGATGATTACAAATACTGCAATACAAGAGTTGTTTTGTGAACAGAATTCGGCCGTATACCCGAACAGGTTTTTTAGAAATTACAATCCCATAAACAAATCCTTCTCACATGTATTAAGTTTTAGCAATCGATAAGAGATAGATTCAACAAACAGTAAATGAAACTGTGCATTATAGGACCCAACAAACGACATTACGCAGAAATTACTGAAAAAATATGATTCATTAGGATAGTATGATATACAGAAAAATATATGAAGCATCCGTTAAAACTTTGTTCGTGTGTGTTTTCGCTCTTGTAACTTGTTTGAAAGAAAATGGTTTTCAAAATAAAAAAAAGCAATGGATCAGAAAGTAAGTCACGTCAATTATAGGATGAGTTAATTAATAATGTTGTAATTATGAGATAAATTTGTATTGCCGACTGCCAACTGTTATGTTCGGTTTGAAGTGACAAAGTTCCGATCGATTCAAATCAGTGCCCGTATATGAGTTTTGTTTAGAAGTTCGTACGTAATGATCTGCAACAAGTGTACGGTTTAATGAACATAGAGTAAAAAACCATGACTTCCAACGTTTGTGCTCTTCATTGTTTTATACTTTTATTTCGAAAAATAAGATGAAGTTTATTCTACAAAGCTTGTCTTTGAGCCTTAGCGTATATGACATTGTATGGCGTATGCAATTATATCCATCTGGCAGACATCTGACGTATTATGAGCTCAGCCAGAATCCTCATGGTTAAGAGTCAAGCTCCTCCGCTATGGGAATGAAACTTTGCACAATTGTTTTATTTATGTTGCTGAAGAAGTGTGACTGCTATCATATCACCGAAGGAAAATAACCTGAAACCTTACTCGTAATACTAAGATTCGACTATAATTCAATGCCATTCGCAAGTTCTTGGTAATTTAGCTTAATTTCGGTGTGTTCTGTCTGAAGATTGGTTGCCGCTGTTGCAGGTCAGCTCGACATCTTATTATTCTTCCTCAGCTTTCGTCTCATCAAGGAAGTTTTCCTGACGTAATCCAGCGAGTTTTGACTGTCTGTTTTAACGCATCTAATAATCTGTCATATCGGCACCACCTTCCGAAAATCAATACTGCAGATTACACTGTAATGACGTCTGGCTGTTTTGTGACATTTGCTTATGGTCAACGTCTTAAACATTCATAGTCGAAACACGAGATGATCACAATATAAGTATTTTACCTTACTATATTGAAGTCTACAAGTAGTTTACACATCAAAGTGCAATTAGGTGTTAGCATAATGCACTTTTATAATCAGGTATTTTAAAATTCTATCTTTTATTTCTGGAATGATAGGCTGGTAGAATAAACTAGAAGTAATCAAAGAACTTTTCAACTGATCTTGACAGTTTTAAATTAAATCTTTGGAAGTCTCAAAGTGGTGAATCTGAGTGAAGAGAAAATACTCAGTCTAAGCGTACTAATTTAGGAGACATGTTCAGTATAGTTCGATACACTTCATTTCTTTTAGTGCGACTAATAAAGAAGTTCTTTCTTTAATACGGCATTATCCTTATCGTCTTCGCGGTCGTTAAAGGCCTCTCAGTGTTGTTGCTTCGACAGTGCCGATGAACCCGCGTTGATTTGATAGAAGGTAATGTCAGAGTAATAAATTTAAATACTTGTCAATTCTTCCTGCTTTTTAATGAATGCAAGGGTATTAATATTGTATCGTGCTTTTCCAGCTTCTAATTCAAGCGACCCGTATCCCTCCTGATTTTGTGGTGTTAACACTATTATATCATGTTTAAGGTTTTGTGTTTTGCTATGTTTTCTTTAATACTTTTCAAATAACATAAAGTAAGTTATGATATTGGTATGAAGTATAGATGCTGAAACCGAACGGTTGATCCACCCATCGACTGACTGGCGTGCCGGAACATTTATCCGGTTATTACGGAGTGAACATCGCAGCTTCCGGGCTAGTTATCCGGTAAAGGTCCGACATGGTTTGCACAACAGCACATTGTGTCGGGTGAGAGGTGTGAACTGGGCCACCAGCTGTGAGTGCGGTGTGCTACCAGTCTGTGCACGGTGGCAAGCGGAGCAGCAGCACTCCTAACCAGGTTTGGTTTCATACCAAAACGTAGCGGTCTAAATGCCGTCTCTTGATACCTCCGTGTCCAATTGCCATAGGTCCCGCTGGACCACTTTCATCGAAATGCGGGGAGTTTGAGGCCATATCTTGGCGGCTCTTTGGTGAGTGTGTTGGTAGAGCGGAAACTTACTCTCAGCGCACCTGTAAGTGGTTCTCTACGCTACCAATAGGAAGATTCGTATTACGCTTGCCTCTGGAGGCCAGAGTATTGAGGCGCTTAGTCAAAAGATTTTGGGGACCTTTCTCATTTTATTGCTCTAGACCAATTGTGAGCATTAGTAAAAGATTGTTTAGCAGAAGCTGTCTTTAAATTTCTATACAATGAATTTTGTTTCCAGTTTTATCATGTTCACCAATAAAGCAAAATAAAAATGACACTAAAAACACAACCATTTTTCTCACTGCACTAAAAACACCTTAATTCGTGAGCATTTTAATCTTCGACATCTTTTCTTATGAGGCTTATAGAGAGATTACAATTCCTTTTTTTGTCGATACTGTACCTACAAAGAGCAATAGGAGAAGAAATTTTACAAAGTGTTTCTTAAGAGCGTTTTAAAGTAATTGGCGTTAATTTTTATCTGTGCCAAGGAGCAATAGCATGACACCGTAGCGCTTATGTTTCTGTAGCTATTGATCTGTTTTTTCACGTGATACTGTGACGTTTGAAAATTTCGCACATTTATAATTATTTAACATAGACTTTCATTGCAACAATAATTAATTTCTAATTTCACCGCATTTGCAGTTAGACGCTATGTGAACGAGTACGGTTGCCGAGGGTACAACAGCAGCGTGCAGATAAGATCTCCACCACATATAGAGAAGGATTTTGTGAACTGTATCTTTCTTGTATCTTCCTCTCTGTATGTACCCTGAAAAAGATCGCATTATGAATAACTGCGAATGGAAGGCTCGTCGACGAGTTTTCAAAAAGTAGCCAACAAATACAGGGGATTGCAAAAAGAGCGCTGGTTTTGAATCGCGCGGTATATTGATAATTGTCTTTTGGTCACATTGTTGTTTATCAGTGTGGTATCCAATCAAATATGTTCCGATTGGTGCTGCAGTCTGAATTTCTCCCATTGCCACTTCGTTGGGTGTTTAACTTTGGAGGAATTTACTATTGCGCAGCTTGTGCTAATTGTTAACACGTATTATCAGCAACTGTGAGACGTCTTCGCACGATTGTAGGGCGTGATGAAGCACCAAATGAATCAACAGTTCGCATACTTATGGTAAAGTGCAATGAAAGATGCTGAACAGTGGATGTGAAAAGTTGTGGGTGTCCTCGTTCTGGTCGCTCTGTGCAAAACTTTGACGTGGTGGGTGAAGTCGGTTCGTCACCTTTCCCAAGAATTGGGGTAGGATCTTCTCTGATACGATCTCTATTACCACTCTTACAAAATTCATTTATCGCAGAACCTGAAGAAGCGGCGTTTTGTTGATTGGTTTCTGACATGACAACAGGAGGACTACGGCCTTGCGAGCATATTTAGTGACGGAGCGCATCTCCACTTACATAGATGTGCGAATAAACACAATTGCCGTATCTGGGAATCAGAAAATCTTTGCATGTTTCAAGAAATGGAAATGTGTTCTCAGTGGTGACGATTTGGTGTGGCATCATCGGCCCTTATTTCTTTGAAAATGGGGCAACACAAGCTGTGACATTTGATGGAAAACAGTGCCGTGCGATGATAAGAAATTCTTTGTGGCCTTATTTCAATTGAGTGGACATTCAAGAGTTGTGGTTTCAGCAGGATGGTTGCTCCAGGAGTGGTTTCCGGCGTAAAACGGCTATCAAGCTTATGTGACTTAACCCCTTGCAATTTTTTCTTTGGGGGTATCAGAAATCATTGGTGTCTGCCAATAAACCCCGAAACAACAGCGAGTTAAAGGAAGAAATTCGATGCGTTGTTGGCGACATGCAAGCGGAGTCTTGCGAGGCAGTCATTGAAAATTTCACGGACGGAGTTTGTGCATGACAGCGCAGTAGAAGGGGGCATATGCCTGACATCATTTTCCATAACTGAAATGGGAAGGTTTATGGAACATGTTTATGCGTTTCGTTTCAGTGTTTTGAAAATATAAAGTTCATAGTTTGATGTAACAAAATCGGCGCCTATTTGCAACACCTTATAAACCAACATCGTACGTCAGTGAGTGACTTTGCAGAATTATATAATATGAACAGCAGAGTTGTAATAAATCACGGGTGTTATGAGAACCACGCTAGCGACTGACAAAAGCTGGGAAAGTTCGCAGAGCAGAAGAATTTCAATGGAATATTGGTTTGGTGGGACACACTTCCAGCCAATGACGGTCAACGCCGAGTGTAGAAGAGATTAAGTTAGAGAGTAACAGAAAAAGATTTGTGTAAATTTGTTTTACCTGCGGCAAACTATAACGGGAGTAGGTTTTTTTGCAAGATGATGATTGATGAGGTTTCTCGTTCGGCAGACTGAGCATTTCGTCAAGGAACGGAAGAAGACAAGAGCAAGGACTTGGCTTTGTGAGTCCGTCGTGACAGCTGTAAGACCTCTAGGCTGGACTGGTGGCGATTCAACCGCTGCTGTCAGATGACTGTACAACTTATAAGTTCGTGACCTGTACCTGAAACCACTGCCGGAGCTGTGGTTGAGCTCTGAGCACGTGGCATATTTAAGTGCATTTGCTTGATTTCACTGTTTCGGTTAAGCCATCCGACTATCGTTTTCCGACATTGTTGACGCTCCATCACCTTGAATGCTGAGTTGTGCATTTCAGAAAACTAGTAATGAACAATGGTAGAACTATTAATTGAAACTAAGTTAACCTGACCTTCTCATATATCAATTAATAACAAAAAATTCTTATTTGTATAAGATAACAATATATTCTAAATATTTACCACACAACCGACTTGTTAATTTTCCGACCTTCAGACATGTGATAACGTCTCTAATTACACTTTTTATGCGAGAACCTCCTGTGGGTTATTACAACAAATAAAAAATTTTATTGTTTATTTTTGCTGTTAAAACAGATGTACGAATGAAATTTTGAATCGCGATTTCTTGACAGAGCTTAAGCGTTGCATCACATCACATCACATCACTATACCACATTACTTAAATACTTGCATCCTTTTTTTTTGTTGCACAAAATCGGATACAAATAGATGCATGCAGTCTCTTTGAATCTGATGTGCCGGGATTATACATAAAAGAAAACGTAAAATATGAGTTGGAACTCTTTGGTCGTAGTTGCTTACCAGCCTATCAGGGAGTCCAGCGCAGCTCTACTGCTTGGAGTAAGGTTTCAACATCCTCAGTGTGTACATATTGATTATATCTCGCTAGAATAATTACACAAACAGTTAAATGTATCTGTGTCCATATGTACTCAAGAATAACAACAGAGAGAGCAACAGAGTGCACAGAGCCACATTAATTTTGCAGATGACTTCGTCACAGCAAGGGAACTATGAAATTCTTTGCAGCCCAAACGCAGTGGCCTAGCGGTTATGTGATTGAAAATTCACACGTGCTGCATTCCTCTATTTCGAAATCTGTCTATTTAATGGTCATTTTCTCGTACTTGTTAAAGCGATTTTTTTTTTAAATGTGCTTAACGTCTCTCTAACAGCGAGGTCTTTAGAGACGGGAAAGGATGGCGGGGAGGGGGGGGGCAATGAATGGGAAGGAATTTGGCCATGGCCTTTTTGGAGTGATTTGGGAAACCATGGAAAACCCAAATCTGGATGCCCGGACGGGGATTCGAACCGCCGTCCTCCCGAATGCGAGGCCAGAACGCTAGCCGTTACACCACCACGCTCGGTGTAAAAGTGAAGATTGTATGATATGGTGCGTCCTAGTCACCTCGAAGGAAACAAAACAAAAAATAGGGTTTATAATTTTAATTAAGGAAACGAAAACTTCTGATATGGAAAATTCTAACTGCCGTTTTAAAAAACTCCTCTACGTGCAGACTACATCGTAGTCATGTAAATAAACGCTGTGATGATCCTCAGAAAAACAGAAACATAACGAAATCTAGTACATGTTTACAATATGCTCAGCAGACGGCTAAACGTCGTTTCCAACCTTGCAAAGTGCTGCTTTTGTTTCTTTGCCTGTCGACAATTCCTAGAAGTACGAGTATCGATTAAATTTTGTCTGAGTAGGAATATGTCAAGCAAAGTATCCTAACTACCTCTTGCTGCTTTCGTATCTTCAACTGGTTCCTAGTAGTGTGCCGGCCCCGTCGCTTGCCCGAGTCGTTGACGAATGTCTCACAGGTTATTCTCTTTTACTGTCATGAAACCTAGAGTTGCATAGGTTCAAAGTTGGCATAAACTAAATGGATACACGGGGAACAATTTATTAATCGCGGCGCTTGAGTTCTGTCTGTAATAACGGAGACAAGAGAGAGACATTTCAATCGCCGGATCTTTTCATTCAGTGAACAAAAGCAGACATCCACTGTCCTCCGAGGAACAAAACAGAATGAGCTCCGATTGTTTTTTAACAGTCACTCTCTTATAAAACATGCTTTGCAATTTCAGTGCGCAGGATTCTCAGAATTACTGTATTCACATAATAAACCACGAGAGAACTCTGGAGAGGTATTCGTAAGAACTGATGCATGCGCTCTTGCGAGGTATCGAGTGGTGTCACATTGAATTAACTGCGGCTGAAATATAGAGCCATCTAATAATGACACTTTTTTTCATAAAAGACAGTTATTGTAATGTTACAAGTTTCAGGTTTCGAGGTTTCAACTAATCATTACGCCTTTGGCTTTGCCACATAAATTCTACAAGTGCAGGAATGGCATCCGTGTCTACCTGTTGCTCTATGTAACAAATGTCCAATTTTCGCAAATAATTGATTTCTTCCAGATCCTCTCTTAAATTTCGCAATGAAATTGTCTGTTTTTAAGTATCTTCATTATGACACTTTCGATCAATATCTTATATGTAAAAACTCTTCTGAATTTGAAAATTCGCGGCAATGTAGGTAAAAATTGTCCTATAACAATATTGACCAGGAAATCCCTCCATTAAGGATAGTAATGCCCCCTTATAGATAGAGTTTCAATTGGTCTCCTTCTTTGCCTGTGTTGGCTGTACCGAGCGTGGTGGTTTAACGAATAGCGTTCTGGCCTCGCATTCGGGAGGACGGCGGTTCGAATCCCCGTCCGGGCATCCAGAGTTGGGTTTTCCATGGTTTCCCAAATTACTCCAGGCAAATGCCGGGATGCTTCCTTAAAAAGGCCATGGCCGAATTCCTTCCCATTCCTTGCCCCCATCTTTTCCCGTCTCTAAAGACCTCGCTGTTGAGAGACGTAAAGCAGTTAAAAAAAAAAAATGTGTTGGCTGTCTAATCTCAACCCGTAATGCTACGCGTTAGAGTACCAACGATCCAAGGTGAAACGCGAAGAGGGTAGTGAAGGTTGAACACTTAGAATATACTTATCAAACTTTGCAATAGGTATATAGTTCAAGAGGGTATTCATATACCGGTGACAAAGGGATTCGAATAGGAGTAACATGAACCCTACTGAGAACTTTCCACCGAACCACTGAACGGCATGTTTTATAAATTTTTAGGAGACAAAACGCGTAACAAAATGCGTGCACACACATACAACATTGACGGTTGTTTATGAACAATTCGTCGATTAGATTTGTGTAGTAGCTCTATGCGTAATATCAAAGTTCCATTTATTTACGCAATTTATTTACGCAGTTTAACATCTTAGCCAGTTGGGAAATGTGAATCTGTATATTATCTTACTACTACTCTTATCATAAAAATATATAAAAAACATATTGAACTGAGGTGTCGGAGTTATCGTCATTATCATTAATTGCGACAGGTCTTGTAAACCGGTGGCAAATTTCCTTACACATCTACTTTTCCGCTACGCCAAGTTATTCCCTCAGATTCTTTCTATGTTTGAGGTGATGAAGTGTTCAGCACCTCAAGTCTTTGACTATTTTATCTTTAAATTAAAACTCACCAACTCTCTTACGACTGAAATCAAGAGCACTGTTATAGCCATCTCTTTCCTCTTCATACTACTTTTAAATCTTCCCCCGATATCCATCCAGTTCTCATCGCCAATTTGTGACTTACATGCACCCAGCACTCTCTTTACCTGTCTTCTTTTTATTCTAATGAATGCAAATCGAGTTTCTTTATTATATAATTTCTCCACTGTGCTGTGCGGTGATTTCCGCAAACAAATCCAGCTGCCCTCCTGTTTCGGGCTGAGTGTCTATGGTGACAGTGACTTCACGGACGCGCTGGTCACTTCCGAGGTGCGACACCATCTCCCAGTGCACCTCTGCAGTCGCCTCGTAAATCTGTTATGAAGAAACATCTTGTCTAAGACTTATAAGAATTGTTTGCAGAAGAACGATATAACGATTATCTATTGCTTAGATATTACCTGGGTCTACTTTTCTATTGTAATGCTCGTCTTGTCTGACGTTAATTGTAAGCATGTGGAACTTCATGTTGGCTCATATGGCGAAGAAGGTGATAATAACATTTAAAAAAAAGGGTCGAAAAAATCGCAAGCTATGACTTAAACATTACTGAAGCAAAACATTTGCTGAATACAAATATCAGATTGACTTATTTTTAATAGGAGATGAGACTCTTGCTCTAACCATAAAACCCCAATGAGGAGAATCAAGCTAGATCACCAGATGGATATATTTAACTTCAGATAGTGTCGTGTTCGCCGTGTCGGCCTGCTGAGTCAAGTATTAGATTAGAATATTTTATACTCTAAATCGATTTATCCGCATACTTGCACTAATTTAACATTATTTTCCACAATCGTCTATGAGTTGCGTATTTGGATAGTAATGCAGGACCTGCACTATCCGTAACGAAAATTAGAATCCCAGTGATAATATGGTTAATTTGTTCATTACAAGACGATTTGTGTATGGTGACATTAAAAGTTTACTACAACTCCGAAATTGGTCAGTTATCCTGGCAAGATAACTATTAAATTTATAAGTAAATATAATGTTATTTTTATTTTATTTATCAATCTTGTTTCATGGATCCCTGCTGAGGAAGCACCTCTGGGATGTGAAACATGTCGTGGTTAATATACATACATACAATATGAGTCATAATCATAGTAAAAAACAATTATATGTTAATTTATAAAGAAAAATAAAGAGAATAAAATAAACATAAATTTTTACAACTGAGTTTTGCAAAAGTCATATTGAATACAATTAATTATTTTGTTCAAATTCTTGAATGGATTAGAAGGAGTTGCCAATAAGATAATCTCTCAGTTTTTCTTTAAATATATCTTTATTTTCTGCAAACTGTTTTATAACCTTGGGAAGTTTATTAAACAGATGTATACCAGAATAATTAACTCCTCTTTGTACTAATGACAGAGATGTTTGTGGTTTGTGCAAGTTATTTCTGCTTCTTGTATTGAAATTGTGTACCTGTGAATTGGAAGTAAACAGATTAAAATGATCTATGACAAAGCACATGAGAGAATATATATACTGAGAAGTCATTTTAAAAAGTTGTCTGCAAGAAGTTCTTGGTTTTACCCTACACAACATCCTAATAGCTCTTTTCTGT
The DNA here is from genome assembly GCA_031002005.1 of Vandiemenella viatica. Classification (NCBI taxonomy): domain Eukaryota; kingdom Metazoa; phylum Arthropoda; class Insecta; order Orthoptera; family Morabidae; genus Vandiemenella; species Vandiemenella viatica. The sequence goes on from JARYHS010008074.1 coordinate 350,063,038, forward strand.
GCTATGAAAACTTTTTTACAGTGTGAAGAGTTTCCCCAAAAAATTATGCCATATGACATTACTGAATGAAAATATGAGGAGTAAACCTGTTTCGTTAATTCTAGATCTGCTGTTAGAGAAAGTTTTAGTATTGCAAAGGTGGCACTACTTAACTTCTTCAGTAGTGAAGTGATATGTTCATGCCAACAGAGTTTCTCATCTATTTTAATACCAAGGAATTTTATACTCTTTGTTTCTAATATTGTGTTATTTTTATAGCTTACTTGTAAATCTGGTTGTGCACAATTTTTTGTTTTAAACCTAATGTAATGTGTTTTTCAAAATTTAATTTTAATGAATTTGCCTCAAACCAATTTGCTACTTCACTAAGTACTTCATTTACATTAAATTCTAGATTGCTGTTTTGTGTTTTTCCGACAGTCAGGTTAGTGTCATCTGCAAATAAAACACTCTTAACTTTATATAATTACGAAACACTCTTAACTTTATCAGATTTCAGGAAGGTCATTGATGTACAACAAAAAGAGGAGGGGTCCTAGGACAGAACCTTGTGGAATTCCATGTTTCATTTTTTCCAAGTCTGATGAAGCATCTTTACTTATTTTAGGATCAAAAATGGAAACTTTTTGCATTCGACTTTCCATGTATGATTTAAACCATTTACCTGCAATTCCATAAATACCATAGTATTCCATTTTCTTCATAAGTAATTCATGATTTATACAGTCAAATGCTTTTGCAAGATCACAAAATATTCCGACAGGGCTCATTTTATTATTCAGTTCCTCAAATGTGTTATTTAAAAATGAATATATAGCCATTTCTATAGATGATCCTTTTTGGAACCCAAATTGTGATTTAGTGAGTATATTATTTTGGGTAACATGTTTTATTACTCTACAATACATGACTTTTTCAAAAATCTTTGAGAATCCGGAAAGTAATGAAGTGGGACGATAGTTATCTACACATGTTGATTCTCCTTTTTTAAACATCGGTTTTACAACTGCATATTTTAGTCTATTTGGAAACACACCTTGCATTAGCGATTCATTACAAATGTGGGAAAGTATACGATCGATACAATCTGAACATCTTTTCAGTAATTTATATGAAATATTGTCATAGCTGGAAGAATTTTTAGGTTTTAATTGTTTCATGAGTTTATTTATTTCTGAGACTGTTACTGGTGGCAATTGCATTTCCACAAATCTATTTGGGTAAGCAGTCTGAAGAAGCCTTAGGGCATTATGTGGGGACTGCTTTTCTATGCCTAATTTATCTACAACCGTAGTAAAATGTTTGTTAAATATTTCACAAACTTCCCCTACTTCACTATGAACAGGTCCATTTTGTTCTATTTTTATGTCTTTGGAGTGATTTACATATTTTACTGTTTCACTTTTTATTATATTCCATATAGTTTTCATCTTCATCATCATCATTATCGTTGGGGACCATCTCCAGTTTCCCGGATGTGGTTTACGAGTAGGGATTGCAATCCAGCAAAGCGGGATCCCGCAATCCCGCGGGATCCCGCATAATTAGACAGTCTGGCGGATCCCTCACAAAATTGAGCGGATCCGCAATCCGCAAAATCCGGCGGAAACGCGTGTCAGTCTGCGTGACTCGCTGTCCCACTCGGTCTCTGTCAGATATTTTGCACTGTTTGCCTCTCGTACCCTTCCAGTTGGTATTTGACTCATGTGAACAAGCGTTTGTTTTTGTCAACCTTCGTCATTCGTAAGTAAATAAATACACTTTTACGTATTCATCAAAACTTACGATTGTTTCGAGTACACATTTCTCTAGTTTGAGTTATGGTGCGTATTTAGTACGATTTTCTAACTATATACTATTATTTTTTAAGTGCCGCACACGTTATCTGAACTACACGGTTACAGCTTTTTATTCACGGTTTCATTATTCCCATTCTCTGTATTTGCAGATAAAGTAATAGTGACAATTTCCTAATTTGCGGCTGAAAATTTGTTTATTCGTTGATATGAAACTAATGTTATCGTAATTTTAACGATCGCGTACCTATTTATTTAACAGGTATCAAAAGGAAATTGTATATCCTTTGACTTATTGTTGTTTTGGCCTCTGCCTCAATGCGTTTCTTTGACGAAAGCCACCTGCTTACATGTGCCGCTCAGGCTTTCGAGTAATCCCTCTTCTCCTTGTTATTGTTTCGACTAAAGGTAAAAAAAGTTATAATGAAATTTTCACCGGTGTATTGACGAATTGTCTTGTAGGAACACCATACTTCGACGGCTGCCTCTGCCGTCTTCCTCACGTGTGTAATTTCGTGTGTTTACAATACAATCCGGAGATACAAACCTATGAGGACATCACTGCAATCATTCGCTGAGAAAGTCTCCTTTCTTACTAAAAAATAATAATTTCCACTCTAAAAACGTCGTTACGCCACATAAGTAAATCTGAAATACTTGACAGTTTACGTGTTGGTGAGTAGTTTCTTTTAATAACATTGAATCAACTGCAATATCACACAAGGAATCAGGAGATATAATGAAGAACCACCCAAAAAAAGGCCAAGTCTCGTGCTTGTGCAGTGACAAAAAGTTATGAGATCTTGTTCTGAGCCAACTCTCCACTTTACAGAGTATATTCACTTCACTTTGTGAAATGGAATGCTTTTCTCGATGTTATGGAACGTTTACTTAGAATTAAAAAACTCTGGTAACTTGGCCATTAAGCAGATCATATTTTTAAACTTATGTGATGTATTGTAAGGCACATAATATGACCTAAGACTCAATATTTTCCATTTTTATTATTTATTTAAAAATTGGTTTAGATTAAAAAAACAAAAATGTAAAACCTCGAACTACACTTAAGACAAGCTAAAAAGTTTTAATGCCATTTTACCAATCAAAATATTGTTAACTGTTAATTTTTATCATTTAACATTAAAAATTATTTATTAATTTAGTTATTATTTAATTTATTAACGTTTTAATTAACTATGTTTTAAATATATGCGTTAAAAAAGTTTCTGTACCAATCCCGCACGGATCCCGCGGGATCCCGCGGGACTGGCGCAAACCCCGCGCGGATCCCGCGGGATTGAAAACACTGCGGGATTGCAATCCTTATTTACGAGCCTTGGTTGTTATAGACGATTGTTTTCCACCTTTTCCTGTCCAGAAAGGTTTCTCTGTCTGCGATGTACTCCCAATTCCAGCCTATTCTCTCTACGTCCTCCTTCAGTTGGTCTGTCCATCTTCTTCTTGGTCTTCCCACTGTTCTTTTGCCCAGTATCCTTTTTTCCAAATAAGTTTTTGGCAGTCTTTTACTATTCATTCTCTTCACATGCCCAAACCACCGAAGTCTTGATGACCTAAGTCTCTCTTCGATGGATTCCCTTAGCTCTAGGTTTGATCTAATTTCCTCATTCTTTATGCGGTCAAGTCTAGTTTTCTGGAGGGCCGTTCTAAGAAACTTCATTTCACATGCTTGAATCTTGCTAAGGTCCCTTGATGTTAGTGTGCATGTTTCCAAAGCATATGGGAGAATAGGAATGAGATATGATTTGTACAAGACAATTTTTATTCTTCTGGGAACCTTCATGTCCCATAGTAAGCCTCGCACGGTACTGTAGAAGTTGGCTCCTTTGGTTACTCTACTCATTATTTCTAACTCACTTCTACCATTATTGGCAATTATGCTCCCCAGGTAGTGAATTGGTCAAAAACTTCAACTTCATGGTCTTGTAATTTTATATGACGGTCTGTATTCTTTCGGCTTATTTTTAGTTTTCATCTTATTGCCTGAATTCTCTATTTTCTTTGATATATACCTGTTCTTGGCCTTTATTACATTTCTTAGTATTTTAGAATAAAGTTTATAATGAGCTTTCAGTGTATAGTTATCTGATTCCCTTACTTTTAAGTACAGGTCTCTTTTTGTTTTACAAGATATTCTAATACCCTTTGTTATCCATCCATTACCCAGTTCATTGTTTGGAGTATTGACTACTTTCCTTTTTTCGAAACTTCCTTCGAAAAGTGTTAGAAATATATTGAGAAAGGAATCAAATTTTGCATTAACACCCTGTGCATTGTACACTTCTGACCATTGTTCATTATTTAAGGACTCTATGAAATGTTTTATATTGTTTTCATTAATATTTCTTCTATAAACCCAGCTTTTCTCTATGTTTAATAGCGTTTCTGGACTTGATACATAGCAGCTGGGCATCATGATCTGAGATACCATTTATTACTGGAAGTATGTTGTAATTACTGTACTGAGAAATATCCATAAAAAATTTATCAATTGCAGTCCTGCTATTATTTTGTATTCTAGTAGGAAAATTTACAAGTGCCGTTAAGTTAAAAGACAACATCAAGGCTTCCATATCTAGCCTCTCATTTCTGTGATTGAGAAAGTCAACATTAAAATCTCCACATAAAACTATTTGTTTGTTATTTTTTAAACATAGTAGGAAAGACTGTGATAAGAACAGACTAAAATTTCCTGAGGGGGCCCTATAAATTGCTATTACTATGAGCTCTTCCTTACCATATTCTAGTTTAGTAACACAGCATTCAAAGTGTTGTTCTATACAATACTTACTTACACCTACACTATTGCATTATTATTTTTAACAAAAATGGCAACTCCACCTTTCTCCATTTTACATCTACAGAAATGAGAACTTAGTTTATAATTTGGGATGGACAGCTGAGATATTCCTGTGTCCGACAAATGATGTTCAGATATGCACAAAACATCTACATTGAAATTTCTGGAATTTTGAATCTCTTCTAGGCATAAGGTAATGTCGTCAGTTTTACTAAATACCCCCCTTATAGTTTGATGGAGAATTGTGGTCTGAACTCTTTGATTTAATGAATATAAATTGTTTACTTTATTAGTACATACTGGTATGTCAGATGGAATTTCTAATTTCAATAAGTTTTGATTAGGAGAGATGTTAATTTCTTTTAGAAATCATAATACATTTATTTTATTTACCCTAAAAAAAGGCCGCGACTTAACACCACTTATAACAGGAATACCTCTTTCACTCACCTGGCATTTGATTTAAATGTAATAAACTCTTTTAAACTCCATCACAATTTCAGTAAAAACTCGTTCTTTTTATTTTAGTTTTTGTAATCTACTGCACTCAAATTGTACAATAGGAAATGTTGTGACTCCGAAGTTATACACTGGCGGAAATTAAAAGAGCAACATCCAACTTCGTAGATATATCCAGGGTCATACCCAGAAGATATTATAACAAAATTGAAATGGATATCGCTAAGTTTATTACCTTTAGATACAGTTTACAATAAGAAGTGTGACCACCTTGAGCACCCATTTATTCGTCGATCCTTACCGGCATTGGATCAATAAATTTTTGGATGCCTTCTTGGGGTATGTCTCTCTACGTCTGCAAGTCTTGTGCAGTCAGTTGTTGCACAGTTTGTGCTGGGACACTATGTGATCTAATGTGTCTACTCCTGGCATCCCAGACATGCTCTATTGGGGACAAATATGGGGACAGTGCGGTCAAAATTTTGGTCAAGCAAGGCTTGTGTTATGATGGCCACAGTATGAATACGGGCATTATCCTTTTGGAAGATGCGATTTGGATGGCGGACATGAAGGGTATCACATAGAGGGTGGACCGTCATTGTGCCTGCAACAACAACCAACTCACTCCTGCTGTCGAAACTGACTGCGCACAAACCATAACACAAGTGGCTGATCTGTGTGACTTTCTGTAATCACAGCAGGGTGAGCCGTTTCTCCACTACGCCTGGGTACATGTTGTCGATTATCACTCTGCCCAGACAGAATCGATACTCGTCTCTAAACAATAATACACGCCATTCACGTTTTTGCATTACACCAGATTAGACGATACGGGTCAAAAACGTCAATGCACTAGCACACCTTTTCGTTTTGTGTTCCTCAGAAAGCATCTTTGGAACCCATCGGGAGCACAACTTCCTGTAATCTAATTTCTCCGACACAATGTTGTAGAGGACGGATCATGAAACTTGTGGAAAATGCAAAGACAACGTGGAAATTGTGAAACTCCTGTTTTCACGAATTTTGTTGTCTACCGCACACAAAAGATCGTCGTTGATTACGGATGGCCGGCACGAGAGCGGTTCATTGTGCATATTCTCCCGTCCTTCCTTGAATAATCTTACCCACTTACCTTCATTCATTGCATTGGGGCCATACACTTGACAGATCTGGCAATTAATTTTCCGCCAGTGTCACATTTCTTGCTGACAGGAATCTGATTACTGATTTTATTTCACATGCGGTGGAATTCAGGATCGTCTTAATCACTTCCATCGCTCACCACGAAGTGTACACTCAGCTGACTTGGCGATAACTGCGTCTACGCGTGCTCATAGGATGCCAGATTAGTGTGCGCATGCGTTCAATTTCGTTCGTGTGTGATTTAAGAAGATATCGCCGACCGGTTCTTACTTAAAAAATACCCCTCGTACTTGCCTATTGGATAAGAAAGTGTCATTGTACACTATACTGTTCACCACTTATACGCTTATAGGCCTCGTAATTCTCATATTATTACATATAAAACCTTCAATTTTTAATAATTTAATACTCTTCATTTGAGGATACTTGGAGCCAAATTTCATTCATTTATCACAACTCCGTCTGGGTACTTTTAATTTCCGCCAGTGTATGAAACTCATCATCCTAGATAAAACTTAAAAGTCTCCATGTTTATTTAAATATTACAACACTTATATACGACTATATGAAAGGCAATGTTAGTATGTGCGTCTGCTATAGATTTAAAAACTACTGGGCCGATTTACATTCGGCTTTCTGTTTTTTTTTTTTTTTTTAATAGTCCGTGTTGTCTGGTGAAGATTTAAAGCAATTGAAATCATCTAAATAGAAGACAAAAAGCACAAAATAATAAAAAAAATAGATTAAATATGTCACAGTCACGTGCTACTGAATCATCACAACAACGCGAAGCACGAAATGAAGCAAGTCGAGTAGGAATTGAAGAATTAAAACAATCTTTGTCATAAAGTAATTGAACAACGTGGCAGTAGTGAATTACGCAAGCAAATTATTCGATTAAATCAATGAGTAAAACTTGATCGTATTACACTTCAGTATAATTCGGAAATTTAATAAACAACATGCTGCATTAAATTACAATGATTTTTATAGGATCACTAACTCACAAGAATAATTGGTTCAATGCGTATTTCTAGATACCAAACAAAATTACAAAAGTCATTAATTGTTAAGTGAATGAGCAATATTGACATTAGTAGCGAAATATGTGGATGTAAATTTAATTAATATCAGCATTCAACATATGTTACACCAGGAAAAACAGCTACCTATAAATCAATAGATATTGTATAGATCAAGATGAATCAGTAAGTTATTAGGTTGAATTCTTAAATTAATTTGATTTGTCTGGATTGCCACCACAAATCATTAATCTGAAGGTTGGTGTTCCTATCATTCTGCTTAGGAACATTGATACTCCCAGTCTTTGCAATGGTATCGGATTGGCAGTCAAAGATTATGACACAATGTAATTCAGGCAACAATTTTAATTGCCAAATTCAAACAAAAGGATACCAATAATTCCAATAAATGCGGCATTCCAATTCAAACGATTGTTATTTCCAATTAAACTGGCTTTTTCAATAACGACAAACAAGGTCAATCATTACAAGTTTGTCGATTGAATTTGGAGAATCCATTTTTTCTCATGCCTCCGTGTAGGAAAATCAAGAGATATATTCTAAATGGAGTAACCAAAAATGAACATAGTAATTACAATTTATGTAATCCAAAAAATAAAAATAATAATGTAAATATCTGATTTCAACTAAATGCAAAAATTGATGTCGCTTTAAATTGTGTTAATTTAATCTATCTGTATATACTCGAATATGGTAATAGGAAGCATTGCCGGGTCAGCTAGTCAACAGGTGCTGGTCGCGGCTCTCTTACATTTATATAGTGCATAAAACTGTCGCCCTGTCGTCACATCACGCTCTGCCCGATGGAACATTGGTTGCGGTCGAGTTTTCCATATACGTCTATGAATTTTTAAATTCATTCAGTGTTTGAGACATACGTTTTGGTCGTCATAACCCTCGGCAGTTCTCTTCAGTCCCTTAACCAGTTGCATAAAAAATAAAAATTTTCCTTTCTATTATGTCTGAAATCAAGTGACAGTTTATTATCATGAATCTCTCTACCCTTCAAGGTATTACTACTAATTCTTCGACCAATTTCCATCCAGGCCTCAACGGCAATATATGCCAGATTGTATCTGATACTAGTAATGTAGGTCCCATCCTATCTCACCATGTGTTATTGCAAGTGATGGAACTGAATGTATAATACCGCAATGTTCGCATCATTCGAAGCACTAACAGTACTTACGTGCCTTTGCGCATGCTTTGCGTTACTTGATGACACTATAGTACCTTTTCTCATGGAGTTGCACAGTAATAAAATAAAAAGACGTTATATGGCAAATTTCTTCTCGCTTTTGGTATTAGTTTCGTTGGCTATACTACGGGCGTTCACACGTAAGTCTCCCCGCTGTGTAGACTCACAGCAGGGACCTAGAGCTCAACTCTCCGTAACCACTGGACTCAGTCAGTATGCTTTGGGAGACTGAAATGAAATCAGTCACCGATAAGATCGTCAGCAATGGTGAAACATACAAAATTCGTTTCACAAGTTAACGTGAAGCGGTGTGATTATTCGCGCCAGGTCATTTCTGAATCTCCTCAAACGAAAGATAATGAATATTACAAAAGCGGTCAGATGTGGGATATGTCGCCCTAATTATCTGTAGACTGCAGTTCACGTCAGCCTGTCCCTGGAGCTGCCTCCAGTTACGATGTCGGTGTTGTGTTGCCGTTGGAAATTGGAGATCCTGAAGGTATGCAGGTAACAGTATTTAGTCGAGGAAGCACAAAAATTAAAACTTAAAAACAGGAGCGATCTCATCTGCATTGATTTTAACTAAGGTTGATTTTTCCTTTTGCCGTCATCACTTCTGAGACTTTTTCTTACTTTTCAGGATTCTTTTTCTATTTCGAGGAAAACCAGAGAAACATATCTTATAATTCTCCTTGCTTCCAGTTCTTATTTTACATTGCAAGGTTTAAGTTTTATCATTGCTGTTATTTCTGTCCTTATTGTTGTGTTACTTCTGTGTGGAAGATGAACTAAGTTTAAGGAAAAGGTTTGTCACAGACTCACATTTCGGAAAGCCAAGCGATATGGAAACCTGGATTAGCAGACAGAGATTTAAAACCAACACTCTGACAATGAAAATTCAATAGAGTTGTCACCTCAGTTGAAATCTAACCGTTTAATATTTTAATAAATTTGTGCTGTGGTAACGTTTCGATACACTGACTACAGTTCTCGCACGCTATTGCCTCAGTATCATTTCGGTGAACAAAAGCTGTTATATGTCATCTGTTTTATCAGTATGGGAAATAGCTTATTGGAATTTAAAATCATGTAGCCTAGTTTTTAGTTTTGTTTAAAAGCACATTTTATAAGAACATAGCTTTTAAACTATAGGAATTTCTTAAAATCTTTTCGAGCATGGTTGTTTTCTTTATGCAAACGGGTATATAAAATTTGTCAATAAGGAGATTGCAGCCATTAATTTTGTACCCACGTGATTATTCTCCGCCTCTAAAATAAAGTTCAGCAACATAAGAGATACCACCATTCAGTGACGGTAAGTATACCGCTGAGGACCGCGGCAAGTTCATCGGGTAGAGCCCTCCCTCAGTGCCGGTATCTCGGGGAGGAGGAGGAAGGGGGAGGGCAAACAAGGGTACCAATTTTAATGGGGCTACCTTTTTTCCCCTCCACTACTGCCCTAAAGTCCCGGGCACTGACAATGGGTGAGGTCGGACCCTTTCGGCCTCGGGCAGAGGGCATCCTCCGGCCAGTGGCATTTTGCCCGTCCTGCCACCCTATTGTTACGCCACTTCCACCATTATGACGTATTTATTAATTATGACCACTTAAATACAGGGCTAGTCAAAATGATTGCAGTCATTTCAGAAAATTACTACAGATTTATTATTTGACATATACTTACAAGATTACAAAGATACATAAAAAATCTGTGAATTATTTTTGAGTGTCTACAGATGCTCATCATGTGCACCTTTAGTGTCTCTGCACACATCAAGTCTATAATCTAGTTCTTCCCATACCCGACGCAGCATGTCTCTGTCAATGAGAGAAAATGCAATGGTGATACGAACCCGCAGGTCTGGCAAATCAACTGGTACTGATGACACGAACACTGTGTCTTTTACGAAACCCCAAACAGAGAAGTCGCAGGGGGTTAGGTCAGGGAAACTAGGAGGCCATGACGATCAGCATCCCCAGCACGACCAATCCATCTGTTTGGAATCCTGGTGTTTAGAAAATTACGGACAACTAGCGAAAAATGGGGTGGAGCACCGTCCTGCTGGAAAATGAAATCTTCACTGTCAGCTTCCAAAAGTGGCATGAGCCAATTCTGTAACATTTGCAGATAGTTTTTCCCTGTGATCTTCACCTCATTAAAGAAAAAAAGGCCCATTAATTTTCTTTCGTGAGATCGCACAAAACATGCTCACTTTGGGAGAGTCACGAACGTGTTGCACATAAGCATGAGGGTTTTCGGTCCCCCCAATGCGCACATTGTGCCTGTTCACTTTTCCACCCTCATGAAAAGTGGCCTCATCACTAAACACAAGTTTTTCTGGGAATGTTTCGTCTTGTTCTAGACACTGAGCACAAAATTGTAAATGACGCACTTCACCGTTGTGCGACAGTGCAGGTAGCAACTGTAACCTGCAAGGCTTCAGACACAGTCGCTTCCGTAGGATTCTCCAAACGGTCTTCTGTGGAATACCTGATTCCTTGCTCGCTCGGGGAGTAGACTTCTGTGGGCCACGAAAGTAACTGGCGCGCACACGTTCAGCGGTTTCTTCAGATCCAGGAGGGTGTCCTGTTGTTTTACCTTTACAAAGGCATCCCGTGGCTTTAAACTGTTGATACCAACGCCGAATGGTGTTAGCATGCGGGGGATCCTTGCCGAAATTTGTTCTAAAGTGTCACTGAACAGTTACCACAGACTGAGTCGCATGAAATTCTAGAACAACATGCCGTTTTCACTTTCAGCCATCTTGCTCTCTAGCGCTCTAGCGGCCAGCGCGGGAAGCTTGCATTTAGTGCAATCGGAACTTGGAGAGCCGCCGACCCCGGTAGCGCGGGGCTAGCGAGCTGGCTTCACGTTGCAGGGGTCGCCGGTTCGAGTCCGGCCCAGGGCATGGGTGGTTTTAATTGTTGTGTTTGTCCTGTGTTTGTCCTGTGTTTGTCCTGTGTTGTCCAGTCACTTGTAATCCTCAATAACACAAGAAGAATGTATAGACACAATTGAGAAACAAAGAAAAAAGAAACACAGTTGCTGGCTGAATGGCTAAAAGGCCGAATGCCACTTTAAAAAACAAAACAAAAAACAAAACAAAAAAACAAACAAAATTCTCACTTGTCATATAACAGCAAACCCCATCATCGTACCTGTAATAGGACAGTCAAAAGAAAAATTGTGAAATCGCTGCAATCATTTTTACTAGCCCTGTACATGTGCCTAAGTGTCGGGGGATTATTGGGAATAGATCATGTCTGTTGGAAGTAACTGCAGGTGTTGGCGTGTTATTGACACTGGATCTTCTAAATGTTGTAAGATATGGCACATTTCCGGTTCTACTAGTTATTCATTATCATGCTGTCAGCCCTTGTTAAATGTCAATCCTGACTGTAAGTCAACGTTTGTTGACATTCGAAACTATACAGTTATTTTAGCTCTGAAGAAAGGCGAGGTCAATTTTACATTTTATAAAGTGTGAAATCGAAGCGTATAAAATAACATTAAAGGTGGTGAAGCAGATATTCAGAAATCAGGAACATTTATTCGATTCGAACAAAATACACAAAAAAACAACATATTACTAATAACTTAGAAATTATTCTTTTGCGATCTATCTCTCGATTTTTTTGTTTCAATATTCTATTTCATACTGCCATGTGCTGGTCAAATCCACATACCCATTATAAGATACTTGTAGACTGCCTGCAAAACTCTCTAGTAATTGCGTTCAAATTGTTTAGTGTATGTTTCCGCTGCTCAGATTCATTTTTTTCTTATGGCTTTACGCCTCGTCGACGTCGAGGTCATTAGAGGCAGGATAGGACTGGGTACAAGGAACGGGAAGGAATTCGGTCATGGCATTTTAAAGGAAACATCCCGGCGTTCGCCTGTAGTGATTTGGGGAAACCATGGAAAACACAAATCTGGATGTTCGGACGGAGATTCGAACCACCGTCCTCCCGAATGCGAGCCAGAGCTTTAACTGCTCATCCACCACGCTCGGTGCTCGGATTCAGTACTTCGTTCGATTACTATTATCCTACACAAGTAAATTTACCTCCACATACCGCTTAAACCCTGCATCGTATATCGATTGGGAAATTCTCTTGTAATTACTTTGAATTTTTTCTTTTTAGTTTGATTTGATACTCCATTTAATACTGTTCTGAGGTAATCTCATGTCGGCATACAAACTACGTACGTATTCAATTAGTTGTGTCGGTGACGCTAACATTTACTTTATAGATTTCCCCCTCTCCAGCACGGATTAATCAATCTTCTGTCTCAAAATATCATGCTTCGTCATATATTTCTACTATTTGCAACATCCTTCCATAAATTCCTTCCTTCAAATATTATTTCCAGTCGTGTTCATCTCGTAATTTATCAATTTTCTCATTTTTAAATAGCCATCTACGCCGTCATATTTCAGACACATCTCTGTCCATTCAATTGTGTAGCCTTCCCTTCTTTCGTGAAGTGCTGACCATCTTATTTACAGCTTATGAAAATTCTGTGTGAAGTCTTCGTCAGTACTGTCTAAAGAACGGTTACTCAATATCAAAGAAATTAGTTTTTGCTAGTATTAGTGTGGTTCGTATTCCTACATTAGTAGTACTTTTACTTCCTAAATAACATAATTCTCTTACTAGTAATCGATGTGATCGAATTTGGACATTTAAAGTCATGTATTTAAATTTGCACTGAAGTCACCCTTACTGGTTTTTTTTCAGCATTTAATTCAAATTCATCTTCTAGTATTTTGTTCACAACATTCAGCAATTGCTCTTGTAATTCAGACAAAAGCTAAAAGAACTATACGGTACTACTGCAACAACGGTAATAGCAAATTTCGGTGCTATTTCACAGTTATCTGCCATCAGTACTTTGAATAATTTTATGATTATTTCAAACAATGAAATTGAATTAGAAAATTAACACTAACGCACTTTCATCTTCTTCTATTGTAGCAAAAACCGCCAGCATATTACCCTTAGATTTGTTCTCAGGTAGTAATTAACTACAGATATCAAGAAAGAAGTGACAGCGGCGCTAGCAATCTTCAGTTTTACAGTTATCATTTACGAGGCATTCCAAGTTACAAATATGGTGTTTATTACATCTGCGTCGGAAAGTGGTACCAGCTACAGTGTAGTAACGTCTCTGAGAAATTCAACAGTTTTAAAAAAAATGAACTTTGTAACCAGATTCTAAACACCCTTCGTTAACCATCTTCAGCACCTAATAAAGTTCGTCATTTAGTATCTATATACCTAACACATAGCGAACTGGTTATAACTCTGTTCGAGCTCAACTTTAACAAGCATCATCAACATAAACGGCCGTAGCATAATGATGTAGTGTTCTTGAGGCACAGGTTCCAATTTTATTGTGGCTGCCTCGGTTATTGTGCGCCTCAGGACAGTTATTTGAGATAAGTGACAATTTGTTTCGCCAGTCACAGGCACTAACACAGCTCGTGACATTGAACTTGGAGCGCCTGACGTTCGTGGCCTAACACTCCACTATGTTATTATTTTTTTGCTGTCGTCAGTCTTTCGACTGGTTTGATGCAATCCCCCATCCCTTCCTATCCTGTGCTAACTTCGTCATCTCTACATACCCCTTACAACCCACGTCCTCAATTATCTGCTTCATATATTCTAATCTCTGTCTTCCTCTACAGTTCTTACCTTCGACTGTTCCCTCCACCAGCAAATTAATCAATCCAGCATGTCTCAATATATGACTTACCAGCCTGTCTCTTCTTTCTGTAAGATTCTTCCACAAACTTCTTTCTTCACCCATCATTACCAAAACTCGTTCATTCTTACTTTGTCAATTCACTTAATTTTCAGTCTTCTTCTGTAGCACCACATTCCAACTTTCTTTCTTTCCGGTATTCCTGAAGTCCATGTTTCGCTACAATAAAGTGATGAGCTCCACACATAGTGTTTTGAAAAGTACAATATTTGAAACTAAAAGGTTTCGATTTTTCATGAAGGCTCTTTCTGCTAGTGCTATTCTACTTTTAACATCATTCCTGCTTTGGCCATCGGTTGTAATTTTACTTCCCAAGTAACAGAATTCACTTACTTTCTTCTTGCATCCGATCCTATTTTTATATTTAATCTACTAGTATTGGTATCATTTCTGCTACATTTAATCACTTTTGTCTTGCTTTGATTTATATTCAGTCCCAAATCTGCCTTCAGTATTTTGTTCATGTCATTCAGTAATTGCTCAATATCCTCAGCCCTTTCTGTTAACAAGAAAATGTCATCAGCAAAACGTAGCATACTGATTTTTTCTCCCTGAAAACTTATGCCACATGGAAATTTTTCTTTGACTTTTTTCATTGCTTCACCTACATGTTGCTTCTTCTACATACAAGTTGAATATTAATGGAGATAGACTAGAACCTTGTCTCACGCCCTTTTTAACTGCTTCATGTCTCTCGTGATTCTCTACTTTTATTACAGCCACTTGATTCTTATATAGTTTATATAGTATTCTTGTGTCTCGATACTTTAGAACTGATTTACTTAAAATTTTGAAAATCTTGTCCCACCTAACATTATCAAAAGCTTTTTCTAAATCAACAAACGCCATAAAAGTATCTTAGTTTTTCTTGATCCTCCCTTCAAGTATTAATCTTAAAGACGGAATTGCTTCCCCAGTGGCGTAGCTAGCGTGGGTGACACCCGGGGCGGATATCGATGGTGTCACCCCTCGAAAATTTAAATTCAAAATTAAGTAAAATATAATATCTTGTAAGTGTAAAATATAATATTCATAAAATATAATTAAATAAACATTTATTGTTATTAAAAATTATAGTTAATAAAATTGTAATATTAACTTCATTTAAAAAAAAAACACAATAAACTAAAAACAATGTTCTCTTTTTAGCTTTAACAGCTGCAAACTCGTAAATCACATCTTCAAAATTATCAATTTTAGTTACTTCATGTTCAATAGTCAATATGGCAAGATTTTAGCCACGTGTTGCTCACCGGTGATCGAAAGTGGTTTTAGAGAGGCCTCTGAAAATCGGGCCTCAGTCCGACACTCAGCCGTCATTGGATTGGTTTATGTTTTGACGGTGCTGATCAGTATCGGCCTGCTGGATGTGGAGAAGCGCATCGAGAGAGTTCGGAAATTTACCTTCCCTTACGACTAAATGTTGTTTTCATATTATTATTTGCCTTAAAAAAGGTATTTTTTTCATCCATGTTCATCAGATGTTCGTAAAATGTAGGAAGAGTCTTCGCATTAAAAAAAATCAGAGCTTTGCCAGAGTTGAAGACCAATTTTACGACCCACAAAAATTGCAGCTGAAATCCGCATTTGTAACCGAACCTCCCACACCCGAATCGCACGCCGTAACCAGACGCAAGACTAATCTAGAAGTACTGAAAAATATGTATTCAAACATATTAAAATGGATTCGTGTCTTTTGATAACAAAAATATATGGTATAGAAAAAGAATATGTTTATTTTATCATGTTTGAAAACTTATTTTTCATCACACCTATATTCGGACTGGTGACTCAAATGATTACTGCAAGCGATTTTAAAACTGTAGGTCCGGGTTCAAATCCCGGTCTCGACTGTAATTTTTGCGTGCCTTAAAATTGACTTTTACCAATTGCAAAGCTTTTATCTTTTAATGCGAAGGACGCTCGTTGGTTTGAATTTCACTTTAATCTGTAGGTCTTCTTTTCAAGTTAGGTGACTACGATATACACTCCTGGAAATTAAAATAAGAACACTGTGAATTCATTGTCCCAGGAATGGGAAACTTTATATACACATTCCTGGGGTCAGATACAACACGTGATCACACAGACAGAACCATAGGCTCATAGACACAGGCAACAGAGCATGCACAATGTCGGCACTAGTACCGTGTATATCCTCCTTTCGCAGCAATCCAGGCTGCAATTCTCACATGGAGATGATCGTAGAGGTGCTGGATGTAGTCCTGTGGAACAGCATGCCAAGCCATTTCCACCTGACGCCTCAGCTGGACCAGCGTTCGTGCTGGACGTGCAGACCGCGTGAGACGAAGTTTCATCCAGTCCCAAACATGCTCAATGGGGGACAGATCCGGAGAGCTCGCTGGCCAGGGTAGTTGACTTACACCTTCTAGAGCACGTTGGGTGGCACGGGATACATGTGGACGTGCATTGTCCTGTTGGAACAGCATGTTCCCTTGCCGGTGTAGGAATGGTAGAACGATGGGTTCGATGACGGTTTGAATGTACCGTGCACTGTTCAGTGTCCCCTCGACGATCACCAGAGGTGTACGGCCAGTGTAGGAGATCGCTCCCCACACCATGATGCCGGGTGTTGGCCCTGTGTGCCTCGGTCGTATGCAGTCCTGATTGTGGCGCTCACCTGCACGGCGCCAAACACCCATACGACCATCATTGGCACCAAGGCAGAAGCGATTCTCATCACTGAAGACGACACGTCTCCATTCGTCCCTCCATACACGCCTGTCGCGACACCACTGGAGGCGGGCTGCACGATGTTGGGGCGTGAGCGGAAGACGACCTAACGGTGCGCGGGACCGTAGCCCAGCTTCATGGAGACGGTTGCGAATGGTCCTCTCTGATACCCCAGGAGCAAACAGTGTCCCTAATTTGCCGGGAAGTGGCGGTGCGGTCCCCTACGGCACTGCGTAGGATGCGACGGTCTTGGCGTGCGTCCGTGCGTCGCTGCTGTCCGGACCCAGGTCGACGGGCACGTGCACCTTCCACCGACCACTGGCGACAACATCGATGTACTGTGGAGACCTCGCGCCGCACATGTTGAGCAATTCGGCGGTACGTCCACCCGGCCTCCCGCATGCCCACTATACGCCCTCGCTCAAAGTCCGTCATCTGCACATACGGTTCACGTACACCCTGTCGCGGCATGCTACCAGTGTTAAAGACTGAGATGGAGCTCCTTATGCCACGGCAAACTGGCTGACACTGACTGCGGCGGTGCCCAACCGCTGCGCAGCTAGCGCCCTTCGACGGCCAACACTGTTGTTCCTGGTGTGTCCGCTGTGCCGTGCGTTTGATCATTGCTTGTACAGCCCTCTCGTAGTGTCCGGAGCAAGTATGGTGGGTCTTACACTCCGGCGTCAATGTGTTCTTATTTCAATTTCCAGGAGTGTAGGTGCACTGCGAGTTTCCAAATAAGATAACTCTGATAACATGAATTATTATTTTTACTATACAAACCTTTACGACTTATATTTAAATTAAAATATGTTATAATCGCGTTCTTCACTGACAAAAAGTATTGAGTGAATCGAAAAGAACCTCAGACAAAACAAACACGTCAAGTGCGAAGTGATTGACATTTCATTGAGATTGCGTTGATATTGTTAATACTGCGCTGGGATACTATTTTGTACATAAAATATCAACCAGTTAGGTGATTACGTAAGTTAGATAAAAAAGTATTTTAATGTACATTCGTACCAAAACTGTGCAGAATAAAGTACAGTACTCTATTATAAAGTAGGGTGTCAAGCCTACCTGTCATCCCCAACACTGATTCCCTGAAACAATCACTTGTAAACGTTGAAGGAGACTAAAGACCGGGTAGGAACACGGGTGAGCTATGGAAAAGTTTGGACGCGAGGGGGCGAGCCGTCTCTCGGCCGGCTGTCGTTGCGGTTACGATACAGGCCAGTATTGGCAAAGTGCAGTTCGACCTTTACACTTAGCAACTGATACACAAACTGGTGCAAATTAAAATCCCAGCACCCAGACGGTGTTGTGATAAGCGAATGAAATTTGGCCCCAAATATGCCCGCATGAAGAGTTTAAATGATTTAACATTAAAAGTTTTACATGTAATAATGTGAGAATTACGGTGCTATATATTACGTATTTTGCAATTTTTTTTTTTTTTTTTTTTTTTTTTATTTTTTTTTTTTTTTTTTAAAGCGTATAAGTGGCGAACAGTGTGGTGTCACATGACACGTGGTTGCCCACAAGTTTTTGTTGTCTAAGTATCCCAAGGCGAAGAGTGACAACTCTCTACACCCAGATGTCTAACAGTGAGAGAGGTCGGAGAATTGGCGTGTTTTGAAAGGGTGCATCATATCGTGAAATCTCCAGAACGATTTGCCGCAGTGCAATGTCAGTATACAGCAGTGCCGGATCTAGGGGGGGGGGGGGGGGGGGCAAACCGGGGCTCTTGCCCCGGGCGACAACTTCAGGGGGGCGCCAAAATCACATGTTGGTGGCATCTTTTTATAAGCGTCAGGGCGAAATATTCATGTGCTGCCGACCTTTTTTTTAGATAAAGCGCCGTGGTACACTGGCCGCGGCGGCAACTTGAAAGGACGGAAAATTCATTGTTCTGTAACAGAGCGGCCTTAAAAAAAAGCTCTTATCACGGAATGGAATTCATTCCGTCATTGTTACCAGGAACTCCCGACATTCTTGGATTTATAAATTTTGCCATCTGATGTTCGCAAATTCGCATTCTTGCAGCTGCGTTCGAGTGATTAGCCCAGTTTTGTTTTAATATCTGCTTTTGTGCTGAATGAGTTTAAATATTTATTACTGGAAACGAACCATTAAGGAAGACTCTATCGTTATCAAATATCTCAGCGTTTCTCATCCTTTGTCAATCCGAGGACCAGTAAAATGTCAAAAAAAATTCGAATCATTAACTTATATGTGCCTTATTTCTTACCTCTGTATATATTATGAACCAAACCTATCAATTGTTATTAGAATATACCGCCGTTTCTCGAGACATATACCTACAATAAAGCACTCATAAAACTTCGCTCCTCGAAAACGTATTTTGGGAATAGGCTGTTCAGCAGCCATATTCTGAAAATACCAGATTTTTTATGGTAGTTGAAACATTAATTGTTTTTAGAAAATTTGTATTAATAGATCATTCTTGCTTATAGTCTTATGCAGGACGAGACGATATCCATATATTTTTTTTTTTTTAATGTTTGTCTATTTGGATTTGTACAAAAACTTTATTGCTTCTTTGTTGGATACTCTACACGGTGGGAAATAATGAAAAAATGTACAAAAACCAACTTAAAAAGTAGTAGCCAGACAAGATGGTTGGCCAAATACCTTGCTGTTACAGGTTGAATAATTTAGCTGAAGTTCTCAAAGCACTAGAGGAAATTGAAGAATCTTTTCTGGCTGCAGAATCTCAGTATGAAGCCCCTCATCTTTTACATGATGTATTGGATTTTAAACTTATCCTCAAATTAACAATTTGGGCTAACCTTCTTCGAGAAATTAATACCAGGTAGAGTAAACGTGGAAATAGAAAAGGACTTAATTAATCCTTTCACGTTCTGTGTCACTAATGAAAGGGCTTATTAAGACATTGCAAGAAATGAGACTAAAGCCGATAGAATATTGGATCAAAGACGTTACACCTGTAGCACAAAAATTGGGAATCGTTCCGATACTCAAAAGTAAACGAATTTGCAAACGAAAGAGGCAATACGACGAAATCTGCGAGGACGAATCAAGAGCATTTGACCCCATACAGCTGTTTTTCAAAGATATAAAAGTTGTATTTGACAGAATTTTAACAGAAATGGGAATAAGGGTAGAAAGTGCAATAAAACTAAATGAAAATGTCCACAGAAGATCTCCAAAAACGTGGAGCCATTCTAGCAAGCAGATACTCCAAGGACTTGAACGCAATTGATTTCTGCCAAGTTAAACAACAAGCTCCATTTTTAATTGGAATCGATGAAACAACTAGTTCATTCCAATTGTAGCAACACATGTGTAAAAATGATTTGCAGTAAATCTTTCTTAACATTTGTATAGCTCTGAGAATATACTGCACGTTACCAACGACGTCCGCTAGCTGCGAGCGGAGTTTCAGTAAACTAAAAATCATAAAACCTACCTGCAATCAACAATGAGCCAGGAAGGTCTGTCTAGCATCGCGATCTTCTCAGTCGAAAATACTGAACAGCTTATGAAACGAATTTTGATGAAGCTATAGACACTTTCGCGGAAATGAAAGCTCGACGAGTGAAGTTGTAGGAACATTTAGTGTAAATTTTGCTAGGGCCTAAGGACTGCAATTGTGAGTACAGTCTGGCTCGTGCGTTATGTATTCTGATTGTGTGTATTATATATAATGCAAGCAATAAAATAATCTCATTTCCTATTATGTCTTTTTTATCACGTTAGTTTAGTAGTAACCAACTGAGTGTGGTGTTTTCTTTAAAAAAGGGGGGGGGGGGCGCCAGCGTGAAGTTTTTGCCCCCGTTCGGAAAAATCCTAGATCCGCCACTGGTATACAGACTTGTTACACAGTGATGAAAAAAAGCTCTAATACTCCCAGAGCAGGCACAGGTCCATACAGATGGATAACAGCACGCGAAGACTGCCAAATGGTGGTGTGGGTGGCTGTTGCTGGCAGATGGTCGACTGCAGGCCAGATCCAAGTAGTGGTTACACATAGTCACACCCCGCCTCCGCCCCTCCCCGGATGATTGTAAACTAATTGCTTGAAGCTGGGTTACACTCTCTGGTCCCTGTGCATTGTGTCCCATTAATCTAATTTCATTGCCATCATCATCTACCCTGGTATAATGCGAAACACAAATGGACATGTCAATGGCGTACATTTGTGTTTAGATACGAGTCTCAATTCTGTCTGTGGCAAAGTAATAATCGACTACATGTTCGCAGGCGTAGTGGAGGAACGGCTTATCTGCTGTGATTTCAGTACCTCACGCAAGTGTCGTCACCGGTGTCATGTTTTGGTGGCAATCAGTTTCGATAGCATGACTGAGTCGGCTGTTGTTGAAGGCAATGACAGCCCATCACTATGTGGACGGGGTACTGCATCTTATTGTGATACCCTACATGTTCAACATCCGAATCGTATTTTCGAACAAGACAGTGTCCGTCCTGATACTGCGGCCATCGTCACACAAGCCTTGCAAGGAGTTTCGATCACAATATGGACAGCACGGTTCCCAGATTTGTCCCAAATAGAGCATTTCTAGGATAACAGAAGTAGACACGTTAGATCACATGGTCACCCAGCACAAACTGTGCAACAACTGACTGCAAAAGACATGCACGCGTAGTGAGACATACACCAAGAAGACATCCGAACACTTGTGTCAATGCCGGCAAGGATCCACGAATGTATTGGTGCTCAAGTTGAGCGCATTTCTCACTGACAACTGTAAAAGCTAATAACTTAGCCTGATCCATTTCCATTTGTTATTATTTGTTTTAGGTATGGCCCTCGATATATTTTCAAAGTTTCCTAAAATTCTACCATTCATGTATGCGTGTTGTGATTTTAATTTCCGCCAGTGTAACTATAGGGCAACCATAAGATTTCGCTATAAATTTAAAAAGTCGAAAACTACCCATTTGTTATTGAAACTTAAAATAGGCTGTATTTAAATGACTTCACAACCTCGCTATTTGGAGGACCAAGGGATATTGAGATGAAAGTTAACAGAAGTGGCTTGATCCAAGTAGAAGCAATTCCAGACCCAGATGGGGTCCCATTGGAGCAAACCCAGGATCTGGGTCCCACAAGTTGTGAGACCCTAGGGGATACTGTATAGTTGGAGAAGCAACTCTACATTAAGTTCCTTCATAAAAATAGAGGAATAAATAAAATAAAAAACCATAATTAAACGTAATTTAAAATAAAAAAACCAACGGTCAGGTAATAAAAGAACACGCCTTTGAGATATCTGCCGCCTTTACATGAAGTACTTAATAAGTGAAGTATTTTACTACCTGCCTAAGAAATAAGTAGCTACAGACTCCTAAATATGATATGTATCGAAGCCCATCTCCATGTGTAAATTTTAAATTTCTAGCACCGCTCAGTAACGTATAAATAAAGATGTAAACGGCTCGGATGTTCGTTCAGTTTATGATTAAAGCTCAATTTTTGTTCAGGAACAGAAGTTCGACATCCCTGTCGATTTAAGGAACCCATAAGAATGTAGGTACGTGTTTCGACAAAGAAATCTTCTTCTTTAAATTTATGATGGAAAATTCTTAGAGAATCATACGCTTATTTATTTGATCGCGATTATATTTGTATATTCTCAATCAGTAGAAAGCATATCAAACTTACATGAACCTAGAGTTAAAGTGCTTAGGGGGCATCCATAAATTACGTGAGGTAAAATAGGGGCGAAGTCCAGCGAAATCTCACCAATTCTCACGTGAGATTTTTTTAAAATTGTGTTGGACTGTAGAGCTAAAAAAAAGTGTTTACAAATGACGCGAATGTCGAGTTTAGGGGGGTATTTCGTCGAAAAGTGTGGGTGTAATCGGCTTTGAGAGGGTGAGACCTAAAAAAAAGGTCTGAAAAAGTTACGAAGACGATCCGTATGGGGGGGGGGGGTTGACGGGACCAGATCTCACGAAGTCTCAACAGAAGGGGGCGGGGGGGGGGGAGGAGGATCCGAAAATCCGGAAAAACAACGTAATTTATGGATGTCCCCTTACTAATGTTACGATTGCGCTAGCAAGATACGCGGTTTTAAACACATGCCCTACAAAAACTGATTACCGACAGACGATAACACTTGGACTCGTTCGGATTGACTTGAAACCTGACCGTATTGCTAGTTTAATGCAGTTTTCCGAATCATTTTATTTGCATAAATTCGAACATGATACGATTTCATGTCGAGTATAGGTGCACTGTCGACAAAAGGAAGGTACGCAGAGTGTTTATCGGATAACACGAAATGTACTCAATTCGCATGTGTCAGATGATAAATTCAAAAATTACTAGAAAATACTTCAAGTCACTTGTGAATCTTAGCTAGAAAGTAACAGAATTCTAAAAAAGCAAAACAATTTTGAAGCCTAGACTACGCGTATTCCAGCATACCCTTGGTTGCTTTTTTCATTTTCAAAGGAAAATCTAACTTTTTTCTTGAAATAATTTCGAGGAATTACAATTTAACTGCCTAATTACCATGATTTTAACAATTTTAGATATATCCTTTAATTTTAAAACTTCCTCTCTTAATACAAGAAAACTTACATTATATCCACCACCGCTCGTAACAAACCAAACAACTGTGACGGACGGCAAGCACGAGTTCGTGTGATTGTTGGAGCAACAGAGCGATGCTCTATTGTTTAAGCGCGCGGTGTAGCCAATAATATTATTATACTCTACTGTACTGGATCGTATTTGAAAAAGCGATAGATCAACTTAAAAAGAAATATTCAGAACATTAAAGGTAAATGTGTTTCGACACCAAAGGATAAAAGAAGTCTATCAAAAAATATATATATATATATATATTGTATCACACTAATTTCGATTACTATTTTCGAAATGCGGGTGTCACCCCCAAACGGGTGACACCCGGGGCGGACCGCCCCCCACCGCCCCCCCCTAGCTACGCCACTGTGCTTCCCTTGTACCGCGATTTTTCCTAAATCCAAACTGATCTTCACCTACTATCTCTTCTACTACCCTTTCCATCCTTCTGTATATTATTCTGGTCAATAATTTTGAAGCATGTGTTGTTAGACTAATGGTGCGATAATTCTCACATTTGTTGGCTCGTGCTTTCTTTGGAAGTGTGAAGATGATATTTTTTTATTAAAATCAGTTGGAATTTCTCCTGTTTCATAACTTTTTGATATCAGCTTGAATAATCTTTCGATTCCTTCTTTTCCTAGGCGGAGCAATAAGTTCCAAAACCGTAGCATGCGAGAAATTCAAATTTATTCTTTGTAGGCCTACTACAGAAAACCTGATTGCAACCTTTATCATGTTCAAAACTCTTAAAAGCCGTAACTCTTAAAGAAAAAAGCGTCTTCATTTATCGCCTGTAGACCTCTTTAAATACCGATTCTGTACCTTGTTAATTTTAATTTGATTTAATTAAACTGCGATGGAGGCCACGATCCGGGGGAAATTTCCTTACACACCCATTTTACCCCCTTCCTGTACCCGCTTACTTTTGCATTCTGAAAGTTCAACTTTAAATTCTTTCAGCGTTTTTTGTGAATTATTCACAATCTCTGTTGGTAATTTACTAAACTCCCTCACCCCATTCTCTCATTGCATGCCTATCAAACTACTATAGACAAAATCATTTAAAGGCCCCTCTTCACAATCGCCCATGATGGGCGACTATAGGCACGCACGATTGTGTAGAGGGCATAATCGTCTGTGAGTGGCCATCATCGCCTATAATCATGAGTAATCTTGAGCGATCGGTTAGTTTTCGGTACATCATAGGAATGCGTGCCGATTATCGTGCGCGTGTGCACACAATCGCCCATCATTCAGTCGCACGGCAGAGGTTCAAAATATGACTTTTTCAAAACCAATGGAGATATTTTTTGCACTAGATATTCAAAGTCGCTTGATGACATGCGATCGAATTTATCAAATTCTGATGATGGTTCTGCTAAAAGTTCGGCTAGTTGTTTATTCAAGGTTTTTCTGGGAAAAAAACCCATGTTTATGGACGGAGAAGTGAAAACGAAGTCGTAGGCAAGAGCACAATATTTTACATGAATTTTTTTGTTTTTGTTTTTGATGCTCATTCCGATAATGGTTGTATGTACTAAGCAAATATATAGCAGCAGCCTGAGAAATTTTTCTTTGTGCATCGTTTCTTCCTGGTAGTTATTTAATGTTTTCCAGTTATTTCCGGAAGATTATGGTCATCTCTTCTTTAGTTATACGGTCGCCTTTTCTTCTTTTTAAAATACGACATAGAAATTATGAAAGACTAGATGTCCCATGAGAAAATTTCGCGAATAAAATACAATAAAAAAATAAGGTTGAATGCTTGTAATATAATGAAAAGTAGAACCACACTTTTCTACCAAATATTTATTTGTTTAGTGTAATAGGTACGCATCAAAATAGTTTTAAAAAATAGTATGAAACAGTTAGGGAAATTTAAAACACACTGTATGTACGACAAACTGTCACTTACGTTAACAGAATACAACCAACCTTAAAAAAATACACACAGCATATCAGTATCTCTGTGATATGTGTTGCTGTGCGAATAAAATCTTTACATTGGAATTGTATAGCAAAACAAAAATGTTTCTGTAACAGAAAAAAGCTACATATTTTATAAAAAACAGTTTATTGACATTTCTGAGATATCTATTGCGGCAATCTAGGGACATGACTCTGAACTGTCTCATACGCGCGACCTCTTAAATTCTGAAAAATTCTTTCTTAATTTATGATTTTACCTAATTTTACTTAATTTTTAAAACGATATGCAGGGTGGCCACAGACCTGGAAAACCTGGAAAATCTGGAATTATCAGGGAATTTAAAGCAACCTTGAAATATCAGGGAATCCAATTAATTTCCAAAATTATCAGGGAATTTTAAAAGCAACAACCCAAAATTTGGAAATTTTTTTAATAATTTATTTTAATATTGAAATTTTGCATTAAATAATTCAGCTTATATGTTTTTGACTTAAAATAGCCAACAAATGCCGCATTTACACTAGCAACTTGCCATCTCGTCTTGCGCCTCATCGAGATACGACGACGAGATATTCATACGCGAGCGATGACATGAACTCTCTCTGGAACTCAGCATTCTAAATTATATTTTTTTAAGAAGGTGGATGACATCTAAATCAGAATTATACTACTACATGCAAACTCAGAAGTTATATTTTTTACTGAATAAAACAGCAATCGTAGAGTAGTAAGTTTATAAAGGTGTTATGTTTCACTAAATTTACAATTTCAAGCTAAGTGTGAAACAGATGTTCCTAAAAAATTGAATTTGTGGAGAGTCTTTGAAGTCCTGCAGAATGTCACAAGCTGGTTTTGAACTACTTGTGAGAAAAATTGAACCTTTAATATCAAAACAAAAGCATAGATTCAAGATACCAATGCCAGCAAAAATGCGAATAGCGATAATTATATGGCTTTATAACTTTTTTGTATTAATGATATAAGGCGAATTAAAGCAGGAACAAAATAATACATAAGATCATGTAAATACAAACCAAATGTCTAAATAGGTAGGATTTCTAAAGTTTTGCATCATTCAGAGCTCTTTCAAATGCTGAATCGATGCAGTATAAACATTGTTCTTGTGCCTTTGACTCGCACCAAATAAACTGCTGCCAAGGCGAGCAACCACGCAAGGTGAGCCTACACGATTGCACAGTTTATACAAACTCGTGTTCATGCTATCTTGCGTAGACTCGCGGAAACTTACTTGAAAATGTTAACTCGGCAACAGAAGAAATTGAAGATGGAACAAAAGAAGCTACAATAACTGAACCAGAAGAAAAGTGTAGCAAATGAAAAAAAGGCATAAGAAAGCTAAGCTTTTGACTGAGTCAAGTTACTGATGAACAATTTAAAAATCTTCAATACCAAATATTGAAAGATTACTAATTTGTTCTAGTTCATATTAGTCATTATCTTATTTTTGTGCTACTCATTTTTAATTATGCTTCATAAGATTACTAAATTAGTTATAAAATTTTCAAATAAACATTCTTAAACATGTTTCTTTTTCTAATTTTTTGAGTTTTATACCAGATTTAATTATTTACAATCAAAATCGAATTAAAACTTTAAATATCTTAATCATGCAGATAAACTTTCTAAATCAGGGAAAAATATGGCAAATTTTTCTGGAAAACCTGGAAATATCAGGGAATTTTTAAATCATTTCCTTGTGGCCACCCTGGATATGTCATTTATCGATTTCGGTTAGGTATTGCAGGAGATAAATGGCTCGTAATAATATCAAAAAACACGTTGTAGAAATAATATTGATACTTTTGCCCTTCAAGTGTCGAATTCCAAAAAATTCCTTTTACAAAATATGGTGTGAGCAAAGTGGACATCTTGGTCTTTAAAATGATTCCTCATTTATCGAATTCGGATAGGAATCAAGCGAGGGGGAGAAAAGTTTTAGAAATGTTGACTTTTTTGCCACTTAAGGGTCGAATTTGGAGAAATATGATGTAACCAAAGCGGATACTTTAATTTTTAAATTGATACCTCATTTATCGATTTCGGTTAGGCAGCAAGGGAGATAAATGACTCGTGACAGAAAAATGCGTTGTAGAAATATTAATACTTTTGCTCTTTAAGGGTCGAATTTTGAAAAATTCCTTTCTTAAAATATGATGTAATGAAACCGAAGACCTTACGAAGATCTCAGTCCTTAAAATGATACCTCGTTTATAATTTTTGTTTGATTATCAAGGGAGATATATGACTCAAGACACTAAAAAAGCATTTTAGAAATATTGATAGTTTTGCTCTTTAAAGGTGCAATTCAGAAAAAATCCATTCTTGAAATATGATGAGACCTTAATATTTAGAACAATACCTCATTATCTTTTTCGGTTAGATATAACTGGAGATAAATGGCTCGTGATACAAAAATACGTTGAAGAAACATTGATACTTTTTTCCCTTTAAGGGTTGAGTTTCAAAAAAAATTCATAATATATGATAACACCAAAGCGGAGACATTACTCTTCATAATCCTACTTCATTTATCGATTTCAGTTAGATATCCATGGAGATAAATGGCTCCAGACCTAAAAAACGCATTTTTGAAATATTGACATATTTGCCCTTTAAGGGTCGAATTACGAATAATCCCTTTCTTAAAGTGTAATGTTACCACGGCGAAGACCTTAATCTCAAATATGATTCCTCATTTATCTATTTCGGTTAGATAGGAATGGAGATAAATGGCTCGTGATACAAATACGCGTTGCTGAAATATTAATACTTTAGCCCTTTAAGGATCGAATTCCGAAAAATTCCTGTCTTAATATATGATGTTATCAAAGCAGAGATCTTAATCTTTAAAATGTTACTTCATTAAACGATTTCAGATAGGTATCCAGGGAGATAAATGACTCCTAACACAAAAAACGCATTTTAGAAATATTGATTTTTTTGCCATTTAAGGGTAGAATTCCGCAAAATTCCTGTCTTTAAATATGATGTGATCCAAGTGGAGACCATAAGCTTTAACATGACACCTCATTCATTGATTTCGGTTAAGTATGACGGGAGATAATGGCTTGTGGCAAAAAAATGCCTTATAGAAATAATATATTTCATTCGTAACCCTTTCTTTGTACTAATCATAACTTTAATTCAGTAAATTAATTATTTTACGATGTTCCGCCAACACCAGCCGAAACTATACAGATAAAATATATATCGGACTCCCTTGTGATGTTGCACGGTTCGTAAATGGAATTTACGATGATTGAATTCAATATCAGAACCCAGCCATATCTCTCTTAGCAACCAACACAACAAACAAAAACCTAACTAAAACAAAACCTCAAGGAATCTATAAAATTATGCTTGCGTAACATAGAATAACTTATTAAGCCGCCATCGCTTTGACGTCCATTTTCAAAAGACAACAGTCAGTAAATGAAAATTCACATACAGCAACTCATGATCTCGACAATGATGGCCACTTTTTTAATGGGCGACTGTGAAGAGTAGCTATCACGATTGTGTAGACAGCACCTCATGATCGCGACGATGATGGCCACTTTTTGATCGCCCATCATGGGCGATTGTGAAGAGGAGCCTTAAGATGTAAACCTTCAAAAACTGAAGCTTGTGTCTTTCATCTAAATATAGGAAAGCTCAGCATAAGTTGAAAGTAATGTGGTCAGGTGTTCAATTTCACACGTTTAACCCCCCCCCCCCAATTCCTGGGAGTGACACACGACAGAACTCTCACATATAAGATGCACTGCGTGAACTGCAAAATGAAAATCTCCACAAGAAACAACTTACTGCGTAAACTGGTTCAATCATAGCGGGGCAGTCAACCACAAACTATTCGTACATCAGTTGCAGTTTGGTACTCATCACCTCACACAAAACAGGTGGATGTGGCCCTCAATAACACCCTTATGCTGGTGACAGGCTTCCTAAAGCCTATTATAGTTGACAGGCTTTATCAGTTTTCTGGAATAGCACCACCCAATATCCGAAGAAATGTAGCTGCGACAAGAAGAGAACCAAAGTAGAAAACGAAATCGCGCATCCATTGCATGGTCATGCACCACAACCCTAGAGACTCGACCCTAGAAAAAGCTTCCTGAGAATATCGCAGGAAGTAATTTGGTCACCTGAAAAGGAAAAAGTGCAGTTGTGAAAAACCAAAGTCCCAGGATCACAGACAGTTGCAGAGCGCTTGCCACCTGGTCACGCAGAAGACTGGACCGTCTGGATGTCCTTGAACAGATTGCGGACAGGAGCAGGCAGATCCAAGGATAATCTCCTGAAATGGGGGTTGCATTGATGCTAACAACATTGAGTGTGAATGTGGTAAGGACCAAACCATATCTCTTCTTTTTCCTTGCACTTATCCCGCTATTGAAGTGTGCGATGTGTTGCGACTTGGCCGGCGTGTTGCTGAGCCTGAGCCTGACCCCTCCCTTAGAGAAACGTGCAACTGTTGTACGCTTAGTGTATTTTCTGTTTGTGAAATGTGCAGTTTATGAGGCGAAGATTCGCCTCGGTTATTGTGAAAAACCGCATTCAGAATGGCCTGCATGTGGGGACCAGGGTTCGATCCTGCCTCGCTATACGACCCCCATCCAATGTGAGGTGTCTTAGCGCGCTGAGTCACAATTTTGCTGCCTATCAGAAAGTAAAAACCTTTATTTTTTTCCCATAAGTAGAGTGAGATGAATAGTTGATCGGCGATAACAGCGAGCCAATTTCGAGCATGGACAGATGATAGGCAATTAGATCATGAGCAGGTGCACAAACACGCGACCCACTCACCGCGATCGTCCCAGACGCGTTGCCGCCCGTTAAACCTTAGTGTTAACACCGAATAATTATATAGCCTATTACATCGTTATTTATGTTTACAATCTGCATTTATGAACCGCTGACATCCCAAAGGTTTCCTGCTACGGAATTTCAATGAAATCTTAACATTTGCACCATGCAACATACGAAGACGTGCTCAGCTGATCCTGATTTCCAGTACGACATTGAGTAACGGAATTTAATCGATTTTTCAGCATTTATGATCCTAACATGCAACAATTAGAAAGAATTTTCAGATCAGTAGTTTCTGGAATAAAAAGAGGAGATTGTATTGTATTTTTTTTGTCGGCAAAACCTTCCAAAAATCGAGGAAAATATGAAAGCCCTTACTTTTTGAGAGTTGACAAGCTACCAGCTTTCACTTTATACGCATGAAGATTGGAAGATTGTCTAAACGAAACATCTTGGTCAATTATTTTCACCTCCCCCCTCCTGATTTTTCGGAATTTTATGTTATTATCCTTTTAATGTTAATAACGCTAAAATAGTTCACGAATCACAGCCACAAATTTCGTAGCTAAAGGGTTCAGTCTGAAGGTGTGAAGGACAAGCATATAGTCCGACGTATAAATGAACGAATTCATAAGGTTTCCGTTTATTTTGAGATACAAAATCTTTGATTCCTGGCGGACTTTCTAATCGATATTAAATAAATCGGTGGCAGAAAATAACAAAAATCCAATGAAATAAAAACATGACTGGAGTTGGTCGATTATATGAATTATTTATCAGCGCGCTGGTCACAAAACTTAGTCATATTCACGATTTGTCAAAATTTGATAGGATTTAAAAGCAGCTATAATGAGAACAAAATTTTACAATGATGCGTGCAATATGTCCTCCATCATATCCGTAACAAAGGCTTTTACGACTCCTTCACAAATAAAAGAAATTAGAAGGGAATAAGAGTTTCCATAGTGAGAGTAATAGTGTAAGCCACAATTTCAATAGTGAAGTTGTATACCGGGATGAGAAGAATAGGGTGGGGGAAGGAGTTATACAGAACATTGCCATAGGATTAATAGATCGTTCGTGTAGAGTGTACACTCGGTGAAGAATGACTGTTTTATTTTATTTTGATCCTCTCCATTGCTGTTATCATTAAATTAATTTCAGTTTCATTCCATAAAGAATGATGCATTTAACAGGGATTTATTCATTTTGCCCTTCTGGTTTCTTCCTCTTAGAAGCTCTCCCCCTCCCCCTCTCCCAAGCGAATTGGTTGTGTTTAGAACCTCTGCAGGTCATCTCAAATTCTGGAGATACAACTATTTGTTTCTTGATTTAACCGCGCCCTTTTTTCAGGAGAAATGTTTGGTGTGTTATTACTTTATTAGTGTGTGTAAGTTAAAAATTATTATTTCTTGCATTTAGAAGCTTTCTCTCCAAAAATAACAATATCTAAAAGCGGCGTCTGTACATCCTCAGTCAGTTGTCGTTAAAATCGCTATCCCTTGAAGGTGAGTAAGTGGGCTATTGTCTTGGAGCACCATGAGAATATCAGAGTTTGCAAGCGTTTCTCCCGCTTTCCATGGCCGCCCCTCCGTGACTGGTCGACATTTCACAACTAGCGGTCTGTTTCGGAATGAATCAGGTCATAGGATCTGAACTTACAGAAAGCGCCCTGCGAGTTGATTACCAAGCAGGATCGATCGTCGTGAGACATCGCGACCGCTCGTGTGGCTTCTTCGCAGTGGTTAGCTTGATCACCTAGGCAAATTCTGATATAATCCTTCATTTTTGCCTCAGAAATTTTACTGACAGAAGGAAATGAAGAAACGATTCGCGCTCTTTTTAACAGTTCTTCAAACTTTGTAAATAAGCGAACCGGCAAAAATACGAATAAAATTTCACGAATAGGCTGCTGATTAAGAAAGACATAACAAGTGTTGTGGCTCGTATTTTACTGTTGATTGGTTTGATGTAAGACATCTGCTCCCTGTTTTTAAAAGGTAAAGAATGTACTACAGAACAATCCATTTGATTTCTGAACTTATTTTAAAATGATGGAAAAAAACACTTTTCACACTACTAGAAAGTTAAAAAAGTAACAATAGCTTTATCCCAGATGCGGATATTCTCTTTCGAGCGATGTCTAAAATTGTGATAAAATTGAAAATCAGACTGACATCGGAAGACGACTCGATCAGCTTTTCTATTCCCATGATTTTATCCCGCCCGAAAATAAATTATTTCCCCAGAGATAACATTTATTAATGTCTTCATTTTCAGCGAAATAATTATTAAATCCTTCAGCTAATACCTTTAAAAATATTGTGTTACTATGTTGAATATGACTTTCACATTGCGATTAGAAACAATAAACTGAATTATTATTAAGTCTCTGTCGTGTATGGAAGTAATCCAAGACCAGCTTCTTTTTGGACGTATACGTTTAATTTTTCACTGTAAAAATATTATATAAAACATATGTGCCTTATCCCATCTCGCAGAAAGTGTTATACTTCTTCTTCTGTTTTTACATCTCATGTAAGACTCAATAACCACCTCGCATCCGCATGGAGGAGAGTGCATGCTCTCACACAGTACGTTGAGCATACTGGCATTCATTTCGCTACCGTTCGCTACCATTTCGCATTATCGCCATAACCTATTCAACAGAATTCTTCTTTGCAAACAGATGCTTTTGTTGGATTGTACAATGAGTGGACAAAACTCATGGGTTTACTACTCCCTTTATTTTCCCTACCATTCCAAATCGAGAATTTGATTCGTGCATTTGAAAATGCTTAAAAAAGATGGTTAAATATCTCTGAAGTACTGATTCATACAGGTAAAGTTAAGGCTATAGTGATGTTCGTCTCTTGAATCTCCATCGCCGATACACATCACGGAACAATGTAGATTGGTAACTCTCATCAATTAATTCTTCGATGTGAATCACAAAACGATTTTCCTATCCCCTCTACAATTTGTGTGCAATGTCGGCGCTCGTGTCGGTATTTGTTAGTGAGAGTTTCGAGAGGGATATAGCTTCTAGTATTTAGTGGTTTGGTGACCCATACTTTCTCGAACAGCATCAAATATGCGAGACTTTAATAACTTACCGCTAACAGTAAACAGTTTTCGTTTTAGCTATTCGAAGAACTACAGAACGCTTTAAGTAGCGACCTAGTCTTCATCATTTTAATTTAAATTTTCACCATTTTCATTTGGTTACGTAACATTTATTTAAAAAATCTGGTGGCTTATCATTAAAAGATTACATTTTTAATGCAAATGACAAGCAAATCTGTAAGATAGCATCATTCAACAATACTTCGAAAGGCCATGGCGATAGTTCAATGTCAGGGGCTACTTTATTAAATAGGCCTACCCATTTCCTGATGTTAAAAAATTCCTCTTCTAGTTTGTTCTGCATATTTTGTGAATCTGAATGTTGTTACTGTTTGTAGGATATCAAATGTTACAAAAGAAACAACTTGTTTTCAGCAATACCATAAGCAAATACTATAACTTAATACACGCGGATATGGTAAAATAAACATCTACGTGACGAGTTTTAGACAATAAATTGCGGGCTTGGCATGCCGGAGGAGGCAGATTCGATCCTCGGTCGGGCCATCCAGATTTCGTTTGCCACTGGTTTTGAAGCTATGAGCCAATCTTCCTCCTTTTCGCAGGTTTGGGACTGGCATTATTTACTCCTGAATAGAAGATACTAGCTATACAATTGGAGATAGTGCAAATATGGTAACGGAAATTAGAAAGTGATACAACTATTCAGAGATGGCCTTGTGTTCTCGGAAAGTGACAAGTCTTCCGGAAGAACAACAATAATCCGAAATACTGGATAAAATTTTCTCGGGTAACTAGCCGAGTTAGTCCATCTATAAAACGCGACGTTCTGGCGACACAATCTCTGTCGCCATTCTCAAGTGACTTGACAAACGCGACAGAGATTTATTCATTTTCAACGCCGAGAAAAACCTCCAATCTTATATTCGAAATACTATTATCATTGATGAAATGCAAAAATTGATCACAAAGAATCGTTGCTTGATAGTCCCGGAAACCGCTGACGAGGTTGAGATTATCGTGGACCTGCAGATCAATAGTTGGCCCGTGCAAAGGTTGACTGCAAATTGTGTGCCCAAGCTGCTTTCACCATACTAACAGCTTTGTCTTGCGGTCTCATAGTACATGCTGGGCTGCGCTAAAAAGATCCAAAGCTCCTGAAGACTATGGTCACTGGTGATGAGTGTACTTTTTTTTTTTTTTTTGCTTGTGTTTATGTCTCGTCGACGCCTAGGTCATTAGAGGCGAAAAAGGGTTTGGGGCAATGAACAGAAAGGAATTCGGCCATGGTCTTTTTATTTTGAAGGAATCATCATTTCATTCACCTGGAGTGAATTTGAAAAATCATGGAAAACCTAAATCTGGATGGCTGGACCGGGATTCGAACCCGCCTCCTCCGGAGTGCGAGGCCAGATCGTTACCGCTAATTCACCACCCTCGCTTGTTAACAGAATTTCAGTAGGGTCTACAACGAGGACAACGATACAACAAACACATCTGCGCACCATTACAAAATAAACTTTCCCCAACTGCTTCCAGAGATGGAATGTTCGCTGGACTTGGTGCAGGTAATCCCAACGTAACTACTGTTGAGACGATTAGGTATTGCATCCAATAAGGTTCAAACTTTTTATGGCGCAACGTAGAAATTTTTGAACAGATTTTGCATATCTTGAAATTATTTCCAGATTATTGGGAAGTAGAGCTTCGAGGTATTAAGAAATTTAAATATATTTGCTTCAGTTAAGAAAAACTAATATATTTACATACACACAACAGTCATTGTTAATTCATACCTTAAATACGAGAAAGAATTGTGGAGATTCCGTAAATCAATGTACGTATGACTGCAAATCTGTAACTTTTATTTAGTTGGCTCAAAAAATCCAAAGCTAACTTCACTTTGAGTTCAACTACCCGTGCTTTAGGGCCTCGAGTAAGGTTTACTATAGCGTTGACGATGATGAGCCTCGAGACAGTCCCAGCTGCTCCTGTCCACTTACAATGTGCAGCTATAATTACCGCGTGAAGCCCGTCGTGGGCGTTAACAAGGTGTGATACAAGGCAACTGCAGGGTTGCTTGCTGCTCGTTGAGCTGCAGTATACTCAAAAGCGGTTAAATTAAACACCCGCAATCTATGCCCAGTCTATGAAACCTATGTTTTTGAATTTGTGCATTACGCTCAATAGTTTGTCTTAAAAAAATTGCAAATCAGTAATAAAGTGGAAAAATTCAATGGATGATAAGGAGTTAATTTCTTATGTCAATGAGTCATCAAACAACTTAATTGCGGATTAGTGGCCCAGTGGTTAAGGTGTACAGTGGCTGCAGGGTCCGTAGTTCAGGTCAGATTTCGTCTGCCTTTTTCAAATGACATGTAATACGTTAGTACAGCAAACAGATGCATGCGACGATATACGCTCTGTGAGGACACCTGTTCGATAACATGCACTTACACAACTTTATCCGTAGTATATGTGGCGATATGAGCGGCGCTAATGAGTGAAAATCATTTAACTGAAACAACAAAATTGGCCACCGTTCCTCAACGAAGGGCTAACATACTTTATTGCTTAATAACCAGGAAAAGTGATCGGTCACATCAACTACATATCAGAGGAAATCATTGTAGTCTTGACGCAGTTTTTTTACATTTAGGTAGTGGGGAATGATTCCCGCTGGCTAAACTATTTTTAGATGACTTCACGACTGGTGGGGACAGTCACTTGGGCTGTATTACGTCATACAAAATGGTGGCTGGAGGACAGATTGCTACAGGCTGGCCAAAGTACCGTTGTATGTCGTCATAAAAATGGCGACAATTAAGTTTGTTTACATTTTGCAAAGTGCCATCATCTCAATTACTGAGTACGCAGCAAGCAAGTGGGCCAATTAAATAACTGAAGGAGCTGCTTCCGCGTATACAGCACAGATCTCTGTTCAGCTTAACAGGAGCAAACAGAACAACGTCCCCAGATGCACTTACAGTTATACTCGGCATCTGGCCAGTGGATTTGGAAATAAGGAGAATTACACTGCATAAAAAAACAAAGGCATGGTCAGGTTATTTACAGGGTGCGTTTACAAGTTTCAAGAGCGGTACCAAAACAAAACAAAAAAATACTAAAATTTTTTGTACAGCTAACTAAAAGTCTTCGAAATATGCTCCTTAGGCATCAGCACACTACTCCCAGCGTTTTTCCCAATTTTCATAAGCTCTTCGCGCGGAATGCAGTCAAGGGACCTCGTCGAAGCTGCCTAGACCGCTGGAATCGTGTCCAGTCGCTTCTCTTTCAGGTTTTTCTTAATTCACGGATTTTTTTTTTTTTTTTTTTTTTTTTTTTTTTTTTTGCACACATTTTTACAGAAACTAAAATAGGCCTTAATTTAACACAACAGTTTTACATTTGATATTTCAACAGATAATTTCACAATGAATAATTTCAATTTTTGTTATGTATGGCTTTGGCAATATCTGTACAGTCTTTTCTTGTTGGCACGATACATACGATTGTTCCGCTGTTAACATATATTATAACTTTCTAAACTTGCTGCATTTTGTCATAATTGATTTATTATAGTTTTCTAGTTTTGTATGGTGTCTGCAGTTTCCTGTCCACTTTATGGTTAGAATTTTTAATATTTCACTATGTCACTTCGTACGTCTACCACTACTACTATTACTAAACTATTACTACTATCTACTACTCTACCATCTAAGAAAGTATTTTCCAGCATTGGTATCGGTGCGGTATTCCGAATTCCAAATCTCCCGGAATAGCGCACGTCCTCAGTCTCTCTGGCAGCCAAAGTGACCAAGAAGGTCGCCCATCGAGAGACTGGCCACCTCCAACACTGGTTGTGAGAACTAATTTTCAATGATACACTGCTGGAAATTGAAATAAGAACACATTGACGCCGGTGTGTAAGACCCACCATACTTGCTCCGGACACTACGAGAGAGCTGTACAAGCAATGATCAAACGCACGGCACAGCGGACACACCAGGAACAGCAGTGTTGGCCGTCGAAGGGCGATAGCTGCGCAGCGGTTGGGCACCGCCGCAGTCAGTGTCAGCCAGTTTGCCGTGGCATACGGAGCTCCATCTCAGTCTTTAACAATGGTAGCATGCCGCGACAGCGTGTACGTGAACCGTATGTGCAGTTGACGGACTTTGAGCGAGGGCGTATAGTGGTCATGCGGGAGGCCGGGTGGACGTACCGTCGAATTGCTCAACATGTGGGGTGCGAGGTCTCCACAGTACATCGATGTTGTCGCCAGTGGTCGGCGGAAGGTGCACGTGTCCGTCGACCTGGGTCCGGACAGCAGCGACGCACGGACGCACGCCAAGACCGTCGCATCCTACGCAGTGCCGTAGGGGACCGCACCGCCACTTCCCGGCAAATTAGGGACACTGTTGCTCCTGGGGTATCAGAGAGGACCATTCGCAACCGTCTCCATGAAGCTGGGCTACGGTCCCGCGCACCGTTAGGTCGTCTTCCGCTCACGCCCCAACATCGTGCAGCCCGCCTCCAGTGGTGTCGCGACAGGCGTGTATGGAGGGACGAATGGAGACGTGTCGTCTTCAGTGATGAGAGTCGCTTCTGCCTTGGTGCCAATGATGGTCGTATGCGTGTTTGGCGCCGTGCAGGTGAGCGCCACAATCAGGACTGCATACGACCGAGGCACACAAGGGCAACACCCGGCATCATGGTGTGGGGAGTGATCTCCTACACTGGTGATCGTCGAGGGGACACTGAACAGTGCACGGTACATTCAAACCGTCATCGAACCCATCGTTCTACCATTCCTAGACCGGCAAGGGAACATGCTGTTCCAACAGGACAATGCACTTCCACATGTATCCCGTGCCACCCAACGTGCTCTAGAAGGTGTAAGTCAACTACCCTGGCCAGCGAGATCTCCGGATCTGTCCCCCATTGAGCATGTTTGGGACTGGATGAAACGTCGTCTCACGCGGTCTGCACGTCCAGCACGAACGCTGGTCCAGCTGAAGCGCCAGGTGGAAATGGCTTGGCATGCCGTTCCACAGGACTACATCCAGCACCTCTACGATCGTCTCCATGGGAGAAATGCAGCCTGCATTGCTGCGAAAGGAGGATATACACGGTACCAGTGCCGACATTGTGCATGCTCTGTTGCCTGTGTCTATGTGCCTATGGTTCTGTCTGTGTGATCATGTGTTGTATCTGACCCCAGGAATGTGTATATAAAGTTTCCCATTCCTGGGACAATGAATTCACGGTGTTCTTATTTCAATTTCCAGGAGTGTATATATGCAATTGCAGAAGTAAGGAGTCTTTAATATCCGGCTAGTAGGTTGTTCGTTTCACAGGTGAACTAGATTAGTTTAACATCTACTGCCGGTATTTGTTATTTTCAATATTTGAACAAATTCCTATTTTAAGATTATTGGCTACATAATTTACAACTTTTACTCTTAACTAACTATTAACATTTTTACATATTTTGAGAGATAACAATGTTTTACTTCAGAAGCGGCTTGAGACTGCAACTATTATCTATTATTTGTGTTATTGCAATGTCAGACCACATTTTATGCATCGGACTATAGTTCATGTGAGCACTAGTAAAGAACTTATATATACACTATATACTTTTATACGTGTTGCTTCAGCAAGTTCTTGTTTGTAGGTAGAATCTCCAGTGGTGTTGCTGCAAAACGGTCCATTTAAAGTCTTTAATATGGTTTAAGCACTCCTCTGCGCAGACCAGCTGGTTGCATTTTCAGCACGATATATGATTCGCTGATTGAGTGCTTAGACATGCATTCGCTTGTGGCAGCTCTCGGGTGTTACTCTGTGACGTCATAGTCGGCTTGACTTGGCCTTCCTCTGCTGTCGCTAAACTTTGCATGAATCTCTCCTTTGCAGTTCGGATATATTTTGCGTCACTTCGTCTAGTTTGCGCCAAAGTTGCTCATTTTTTAGTATGTCTTACGTTTTCATGTTTCTTAGTTCATGAAATCCTTCGTTCTGGCTTCTGCCATTTGTGTGCAATCCCAGACGATGTGTTCGGGTGTATCCTCTTCCCCGCACTCACACAAGCTTGTTGTCTTTTAGTCCTCTTTTATGTAGTAGGCTGGGATATGGCCCGTGTCCAGTGATGTAATGAACAAGTCCGGTTGACGGAATCTAGGTGACGCAGGTTTAATCTCTCTTGAATTGTTGGCCAAATAGTGTAGGTTCTCCTGCCAGTCGTACTACGCGACCACTGTTGTTGCCATTCTTCCATCAAGACTGTTTTTATCTCCGTGCTTCTGTAAACCGGTCTTCCTAAAATTTGTTCTACTTTTTCGGCGTCACCCGGTTCGTAGCCAATAGTGTTGCCCCTCTCTTTCTAACTTCTAGGTCAAGTGGCCAAACGCCCAACGCAACCAGCAGAGAGTCGGTCGCTGTTGTGCTATATGCACCACTTAATCTTATCAGTAATGCTTCTTTGTACGCTTCTTATTGCCCTGGCGAGGTTTAACTTGTCGTATAACTTATGCGCCCAACTGCTAGCAGCATATCCCACAATCGAGGATAATATACTGTCGTGATTCCTCCTTATTATGGACGTTGGAAGATGAAATCTTCTTTGCCAATACTGATCAGTTTGTTCATCACTATTTTGGCATGACTAGACACCTCCGTTATATGGTCAGTAAAATTTAGTCGCTCGTCTAGCGTGACTCCCAGGTATTTACAAGTTCTACTCTTTTTATGGAGACGTCGTTAACTTTTATTATTGGATTTCGCTTGGGGCGGCACTGAGAACCATGTATTGAGTCTTGTATGGTGCTAGGGTTAATTTCACTTTGGAGCACCAGTAGGATGGAATAGGGATTTCTGGAACACCGCCAGGTGGCAGCACCGTTGTTGCCTCGGTGACGTCACAAGATGGCCGCCCGTTGCATGAAACCACAGCTTCAAATTAACATATATAACTGTTATTTATTCTTTATTATAGCTGTTATTTCACTTATCTCCAACAATGTTAATCTGAAATCAGCGATATTATTTACGATTGTTCCTATATGATGTAGATATTCAGCTGCACAAATGTTGCAATGTAGCATGTACACACATCCTGACACCAGGTGTCTCCACCGAACAGCCGAGGCACGAGATACTTCATCTGCGCATGCGCCGGCCAGAGATATTCCACTTCGCCACGAAATCTTCTATCCTTGTCTTGCGGGGAAAACCCTAGCCTAAGGCGTATTTGCACAGGTGTCGTCGACATGTACGCACTTGCTCGGCGCCGAGACCCTGTTGCGACATGCGCGATAACTTGCATAACTCTCGCTAGAGGTCAGCACACGGTAGTAGACATTTGCCGCTAGATGGTGCGGGTGTCCCAATATGCGTGAAATATTTCGACGTTTGCTCGGGAGTCCGACAGGTTACGAAATGGCTCCATTACAGAGCGATACAGCTAGGCCATCCACCATAGAAGCATAGCTGGCGGACAAAGAATTAGGGCGTCCAATACATATTGCCAGAGTCTCAGGCTTGCAAAAAATTTCATGTGTATTTGTTATTTGTTCAGGGCCTGCTATCGGGTCGCGCCATCGAAACCGTTCCAGCAGGATACATAGAAACTCACTGCGGTTCAAGAGAAATTATTACGAGATGAGAATAATTATTATTTGTCAGTTTTCGTAGAACAAATATAAGAATCTTTTATGTAGCCTAATCCCTCGCCAGAATAACGTGTTTTAAAAACGAAAATCGAAAATTTAGTTTCATTCTGGGTGAACAGAAAAATGCTTGAGTCTTTGTAATTTAATTAAAAAATAGACATAGACCATGAGAAGCGTAACTTTTACGTTTAAAACGTGATAATAAACTATGGAATGTCCTGAACTTAGCTCAAATTCATATCATTACAATGCGTTCTGATATTTCGAGGATGTTTATAACTCTGAGCGAATATAGCATCAGTAAGGTGGATTCCAATATAATTAATCGTTAACAGCGTTAATGATAGAGAGAATTCAACTAACGACCTCGGCAGTGTTGGGGCTAGAGTGCCGAAGGTCGCCGGTTCGAGTCCGGCCGCGGTGTTTAAGTGTTTTGTGAAAAAGCCGTAAAGTTACGTAATTTCCACGCCTAAAAAAATAAGTCGAAAAGCATAAATGTTTCCTTTTAACGGGAAAAAAAGCGTCATAAACTCCAGATATAAATTCTATGTGTACCTGTTTTCATGAAATTATTTAGCGTTCTAGCCTTGCATTCGAGAGGACGGCGGTTCCGGGCATCCAGATTTGGGTTTCCAAAATCACTCCAGGTGAATGCCGGGGGGATGCTACCTTCAAAAGGCCATTCCTTGCCCCCCATCCTTTCCCGTCTCTAAAGACCTCGCTGTTAACATAAATTCCGTTCATCAAAGCAGGCAGACATTAAAAATTAATTCACCGACGAAGAGACTGGAAACAATCTCACTTTTTCACATCATGATGGACTCATTATGAACAATATAATATAACTCACGAGTGTCACCTACAGACCGTGTATTTTAAAGGATGTATTAAATTATGTGAATGAAACACAGACACTTTTTGGACTCAAAGAGGCATTGAAGGGGTTTACTGATGGATGTAAGTATAACCTCGATTGGTTGAGAGCCTCTAAACTAAAGCAAAGTTGTCGATTTGAAAACCAGACTCGTAATTGTTGCCATCCAGGTCAAACCTTTGTCGTTTGTCTATCCAGGCCAATCTATGTATCAATTCTGTTATGCTTTCGTAAGCAATCACAAATTGAGTGTCCTTAGCTGTACTTTGTCTAAAATTCCAATAAATCCCTTGTGACACATCAGTGATTGACACCTTTAACTGTATTTTACAGTACAGCACTTATGTTCCAGGAACGAAATACCGTCTGTTAATCTTACTAATTTCACACCTGTGGAATCTAAGTACGCCAGTCCTATGTGATAAAAAAATCGAGTCACGCTAAGCACAGAACATGCCTGAGACCATCGCCTGTGACCAAGGTGGAGATATAGAAGATTTACACACTCCCTTATAGAAGAAATCCAGTGCACTATTCCTATCGTGTGAGAAGCAGAATAATATACGAGATTACTTTTGCATGGGCAGGCACAGATCAGTCGATTCTTTTTACTTGTGTCAGACATATAGCCGTATACCGAAACAGTTGGTTAGAGACAATGCTAACTTGATCGTAATCTTTAAATTTTTCAATAAATCAGGACCCAGGGGAGTTCTCCATTCGGTTTAAAATGTTCCCATCTAACGCCAACCTTCGGATTCAGGACCAAGTGTGACATTTGTTTATAATTGCATGCTTCATCCAACTAACCACGATAAAAGTGACATAATGCCCTTAGCTAACTTGGTCATCAAACAGACATCATAACCCACATTTTCATAGAAGACCCCCACACATCGACAAGTATCCATAGGTGCAGACACTAGTTCTATTGCGCCGAAGATAGTACCCACGCTTGAATTGTCGTAAATTGTTAGGTCAAAGTGGGTGTTTGGATATTTTATCCACTCAGGCCTCATCATCTAAAGTCTAATGCCAGATTGTGGTCATTGCCAACTTAGGCTCCATACACCACTCAGAATTATTCCTCCAATATCCATTCTAACAGCATTATACACCACATACAGCCCCTGACACTCTTCCAATCTCCCAATGACATCCAGTCCAGTTCCTTTATTAAGGCACTTGTTGAATATTTTCCACTAATAAATCTAGCTGCCATATTTTGCACCTTGCATTTGATGTACTAAAAATGTGGACTCCATACTACACTATTTACAAACAATGGTCTGATTGTGGGTTTGTATCCAAGTCCTTCGCTTCTCTGGTACATTCCCTCATCACCCTCTCTGTTAAATGATTTTTATGTAGTGAAAAACGTGAGAAACACAATTCGTATGCCAACACAACCGGCAGTAAACTGTAAAGAGTACAGTCAAATGGGAGATTGCCTAAGCCCTGAAGCAATGGTTAGAAGCACACGTTGATGGTGAGCATAATTCTATAACCATATAACCGAGCGTGGTGGTGTAACGGATAGCGTTCTGGCCTCGCATTCGGGAGGACGGCGGTTCGAATCCCCGTCCGGGCATCCAGATTTCGGTTTTCCATGGTTTCCCCAAATCACTCCAGGTGAATGCCGGGATGCTTCCTTCAAAAGGCCATGGCCGAATTCCTTCCCATTCCTTGCCCCCATCCTTTCCCGTCTCTAAAGACCACGTTGTTAAAAAGGGACGTTAAACTGTTACAAAAAAAAAAGACTCAAATTAACAGAGGAAGTAGACACACGCACACACTTGTACATACATACAGCGAGGTCGACAGAACTAACAGCAAGCATCATGGAAACGATGAAGTGGGGGCAGAATTGTCGTTACCACTGATTAACTGGACAGAACTATCGTTACCAAAATCATCAGACAGACGAGGTATCACCATACTTACGCTTACATGCACAAAGAGAGACGCAGATACACATGTCCAAGACTACAGAGAGTTCAACACAACTACCGGTACCAATCATGGAAACAAAAAAGTGGTGTAGTACTCTCTTGCATCATGACTGGCTGAAAAACAGAAGTCTCCTTACATATCATCAGCCTGGCGAGATAGAAGGTGTGCAAAAGATGGCATGTTTTCACAATAAACCTAAGTGTTTATACCATAAATAGTGTTCATCACGCCCAGTTGATTACATTTACCATCAACACGTCTCTCCCACACCGCAACCATTTCTACCATTCAGTAAAAAAAGTGACGCAGGTACCATGAGTTGCAATAGACACTTGACCATCAGGTCGCACCCACAAATCCATACATCTCAATACACTAGCACAAACAAACATAAGTGGAGGGACAGCAAAATCATTCGTCCAGACAGACGTGTTTATAGAAAGTATCACCATATTTACGCATACAGACACAGAGAGAGACGCATATTTCCATGCCTTCAGCAAGCTAGACACAACAACCAGCCCAATCATGGCGACGAAAAAGTGGGGTAGAACCCCCATGACTCATAACTGACCAAAAAATCATCAGTAACATATGTTCCAGGTACCATACTCTTCACATCAGCATCATCTCATTTATCTCACACTATAGACCTCACTATCATCCAGTATCATGTGTGCTAGGTACAAAACTGTTTATATCAGCACCACCACGTGTATCCCACACCTAAGCCTTTTCTGCCATTCAGTAACATGTACCACGCGTAGCAGTAGACATCTGGTCATCAGACAGATATCATAACTCCCATATTCATACTAGGTCTCAACCAAAAATCTGTACGTCACCTCACACAAGCAAGGTATCACCACATTTACGAAAAAACACACAGAGATAGAGACGCATACACACGTTCATTTCCAGGCCTACAGCGATCTCGACTCAACAACTAGCCCAATCATGGCAACGAAAAAGTGGAACAGAACACCCATGACTGGCCAAAAATCATAGAAAGACACACATACATACAC
This sequence comes from Vandiemenella viatica, assembly GCA_031002005.1. Taxonomy (NCBI): domain Eukaryota; kingdom Metazoa; phylum Arthropoda; class Insecta; order Orthoptera; family Morabidae; genus Vandiemenella; species Vandiemenella viatica. The sequence continues at coordinate 350,107,941 of JARYHS010008074.1, forward strand.
ACTAACATGTCAATGCATTCAAACAATTCCATTCATCACCACACATAACTGGAGGAAAAACTGAAGAGTTACAGGATGTGTGAAGTTTGAAATCACAGCCACATCTCTCCCACACCGCAACCCTTTCTGTCATTTAGTAACATGTGACCCAGGTACCATGAGTTACAATAGACACTTGTCTATCAGACAGATATCATAACCTCCATATTCATACTAGGTCTCACCCACAAACCCATACGTCTCCAGACAAGCACAAACATATGGGAGGAACAGCAATTCATACGTCCAGATAAATGAGTTTAAGGAAGGTATCACCATACTTACGCACACAGACACATATATCCATGCCTACAGCGAGCTCAACACAACAACGAGCCCAATCATGGAAAAGAAAAAGTGGGACAGAACCCCCATGGCTCAAGACTGACGAAAAAAATCATCATTAACATGTGTTCCAAGTAACAAACTCCTCACATCAAAATCATATCATTTAACTCACACTACAGACCTCTCTGCCATTCAGTATCGTTGGTAATATGTACAAAGCTGTTCACCACCTCTATCCCACGCCACAAGCCTTTTCTGCTATTAAGTAATATTTGCCCCACGTACCACGAGTATCAGTAGTCACATGGTCATCAGACAAATATCATAACTCCCATACTCATACTAGACCTCACACACAAACATAACTGACCAAAAAACCATCAGACAGACGTTAGAGTGTGTGCAAAGGATGACATGTTTTTGCCATACACCTCAGTACTTATCACATTATCAATTAATTACATCAACACATAGGTAGCCAGTCATTGTGAAATCTCAAAGTCGAATATAATCCTATCGTGATAGACACACAGCCACATAGAAAGACACACAATCACATGTCCATGCATACACACAGTTACCATACATCACCACACATACACGTAACTGGAGGAAAAGGACTGAACACTGTAATCACTCTAAAGACATAAAAATAGAACAAAATGGACATGTGTATAGCGATGTAGGGGAGGTTTGTGAAATATTTAACTAACATTTTACGTCAGTAGTAGATAAATTAGGCATAGAAAAGCAATCCCCACATAGTGCTCTAAGGCTTCTTGAGACTGCTTTCCCAAATAGCTTTGTGGAGATGAAATTGCCACCAGTAACAGTCTCAGAAATAAATAAACTCATTAAACAATTAAAACCTAAAAATTCTTCCGCTATGACAATATTTCAAGTAAATTACTGAAAAGATGTTCAGACTGTATCAGTCATGTACTTGCTCACATTGTAATGAATCCTTAATACAAGGTTTTTTTCCCGATAGACTAAAATATGCTGTGTAAAACCATTATTTAAAAAGGAGACGTAACATGTGTTGACAACTATCGTCCCATTTCATTACTTTCAACATTCTCAAAGGTTTTTGAAAAGTCATGTATAGTAGAGTAATAAACATGTTTACACACTATAATATCCTAACTAATTCACAATTTGGGTTCAAAAAAGGGTCATCCTAGAAAATGGCTATATATTCATTTTTAAATAACACATTTGAGGAACTGAATAATAAAATGAATCCTGTAGGAATATTTTGTGATCTTGCAAAAGCATTTGACTGTGTAAATCATGAATTACTTTTGAAAAAAATGGAATACTATGGTATTTTTGGGACCGCAGGTAAATGGTTTAATCATACATTGAAAGCCGAATGCAAAAAGTTTTCAATTTTTGATTCTAAAATAAGTAAAGATGCTTCATCAGACTGGAGAAAATAAAACATGGAATTCCACAAGGCTCTGTCTTAGTCCCCTCTCTTTCTGTTATACATCAATGACCTTCCTGGAAATTTATCTGACAAAGTAAGAGTGTTTTATTTGCAGATGACACTAACCTGACTGTGCGTAAAACACCAACAGTACTATAGAATTTAATGTAAATGAAGTACTTAGAGTAGTAGCAAATTGGTTTAAGGCAAATTCATTAAAATTAAATTTGAAAAAACACATTATATTAGGTTTAAAACAAAAACTATGCACAGCCAGATATATGTATAAAACTATAAAACAACAAAATCTTAGAAACATAGAGTATAAAATTTCTTGGTATAAAATAGATCAGAAACTCTGTTGGCATGATCATATCACTACACTACTGGCAAAGTTAGTAGTGCCACCTTCGCAATACGAACCTTTCTCTAACAGCAGATCTAGAATTAATGAAACAGGTGTACTCCTCATATTTTCATTCAGTAATGTCATATGGCATAATTTTTTGGGGAAACTCTTCACAAAGTAAAAAAGTTTTCATAGCACAGAAAAGAGCTATTAGGTTTCTGTGTAGGGTAAAACCAAGAACTTCTTGCAGACAACTCTTTAAGAAACTCAATATTCTTACAATGTATTCTCAGTATATATATTCTCTCATGAGCTTTGTCATAGAAAATTTTAACCTGTTTACACCTAATTCACAGGTACACAGTTTCAATACAAGAAACAAAATAACTTGCATAAAACACAAACATCTCTGTCATTAGTACAAAGAGGAGTTAATTATTCTGGGATACATCTGTTTAATAAACTACCAAAACGTATAAAACAGCTTTCAGATAATAAAGATGTATTCAAACAAAAACTTAGAGATTATCTTATTGGCAACTCCTTCTACTCCATTCAGAATTTGAAGAAAATAATTAATTGTACTCATTATGACGTTAGCAAAACTCAGTTTGCAAAATGTATGTTTATTATTATTTCTTGTATTTGTAAAATATGTATATGTATATATATATATATCTAATATATATATATATATATATATATTTACTATGATATGACTCTATTATGTGTATATGTATCAACAATGACATGTTTCACATCCGAGGTACTTCCGCAGCAGGGATCCATGGAACAAGATTGATAAATAAATAAATAATATAAATAATAGGTCAGATGAATAGCTACAGGATGTGCGAAATATTTCATTTCTTTGCCACAAACCTCGGTGCTCATCATACCCAAATGATTACATCTACATAGGTGGCCACTGATGGAAAAATCTCAAGTAGACTCCTACCACCATAATTACACACATAACCACACAGGAACACGCGCACACACACACATACAGTATGTCCATGCATATACCACAATTTCATAAGTTACCACATAATACAAGTAACTGCAGGAAAGGGACCCGACACACGACGTCCACACCGAAGTGTTACATGATAGGCAGACCATAGTATGTCTTTCCAATGCACCTCAGTGCTCACCACATTAACTTGATTTTTAATGTGTCATCAGTACACCTGGTGGCTGGAACTAAGCACTTGGCAATGTTTGGTCAAAAGTCATTTGTTAATAGCAGCTCATCAAAGACAAATTTTGGGCCAACCTGCCCGGGCGGGCGCAGCGGGAGGGGGCCACCCTTCCTCACAGCGGACGCGTACATCATGTAGGTCGGTATACCGGCGCATATAACCGCTTACTAGCGCAATGAAATTCCGGTCTTCAGTCCGGTCCTAAAAATGCGGTTACCGGTAATAGGTCCCGGTCGGGAAACTCCGGTAAACCAACGCGGTCCGCGCTTTTAGACCGGCGAATTGCGGTATTTCGGTCCGCAGTGGGGAAGGGTGGCCCCCTCCCGCTGCGCCCGCCCGGGCAGGTTGACCCAAAATTTGTCTTTGATGAGCTGCTATTAACAAATGACTTTTGGCCAAACATTGCCAAGAGCTTAGTTCCAGCCACCAGGTATACTGATGACACATTAAAAATCAAGTTAATGTGGTGAGCACTGAGGTGCATTGGAAAGACATACTATGGTCTGCCTATCATGTAACACTTCGGTGTGGACGTCGTGTGTCGGGTCCCTTTCCTGCAGTTACTTGTATGTATGTGGTAACTTATGAAATTGTGGTATATGCATGGACATACTGTATGTGTGTGTGCGCGTGTTCCTGTGTGGTTATGTGTGTAATTATGGTGGTAGGAGTCTACTTGAGATTTTTCCATCAGTGGCCACCTATGTAGATGTAATCATTTGGGTATGATGAGCACCGAGGTTTGTGGCAAAGAAATGAAATATTTCGCACATCCTGTAGCTATTCAGTCTGGACCTATGGTGTTCAGTCCTTTTCCTCCAGTTACGTGTATGTGTGTGGTGATGTATGGTAACTGTGTGTATGCATGGACATGTGATTGTGTGTCTTTCTATGTGGCTGTGTGTCTATCACGATAGGATTATATTCGACTTTGAGATTTCACAATGACTGGCTACCTATGTGTTGATGTAATTAATTGATAATGTGATAAGTACTGAGGTGTATGGCAAAAACATGTCATCCTTTGCACACACTCTAACGTCTGTCTGATGGTTTTTTGGTCAGTTATGTTTGTGTGTGAGGTCTAGTATGAGTATGGGAGTTATGATATTTGTCTGATGACCATGTGACTACTGATACTCGTGGTACGTGGGGCAAATATTACTGAATAGCAGAAAAGGCTTGTGGCGTGGGATAGAGGTGGTGAACAGCTTTGTACATATTACCAACGATACTGAATGGCAGAGAGGTCTGTAGTGTGAGTTAAATGATATGATTTTGATGTGAGGAGTTTGTTACTTGGAACACATGTTAATGATGATTTTTTTTCGTCAGTCTTGAGCCATGGGGGTTCTGTCCCACTTTTTCTTTTCCATGATTGGGCTCGTTGTTGTGTTGAGCTCGCTGTAGGCATGGATATATGTGTCTGTGTGCGTAAGTATGGTGATACCTTCCTTAAACTCATTTATCTGGACGTATGAATTGCTGTTCCTCCCATATGTTTGTGCTTGTGGAACGTATGGGTTTGTGGGTGAGACCTAGTATGAATATGGAGGTTATGATATCTGTCTGATAGACAAGTGTCTATTGTAACTCATGGTACCTGGGTCACATGTTACTAAATGACAGAAAGGGTTGCGGTGTGGGAGAGATGTGGCTGTGATTTCAAACTTCACACATCCTGTAACTCTTCAGTTTTTCCTCCAGTTATGTGTGGTGATGAATGGAATTGTTTGAATGCATTGACATGTTAGTGTGTATGTATGTGTGTCTTTCTATGATTTTTGGCCAGTCATGGGTGTTCTGTTCCACTTTTTCGTTGCCATGATTGGGCTAGTTGTTGAGTCGAGATCGCTGTAGGCCTGGAAATGAACGTGTGTATGCGTCTCTATCTCTGTGTGTTTTTTTCGTAAATGTGGTGATACCTTGCTTGTGTGAGGTGACGTACAGATTTTTGGTTGAGACCTAGTATGAATATGGGAGTTATGATATCTGTCTGATGACCAGATGTCTACTGCTACGCGTGGTACATGTTACTGAATGGCAGAAAAGGCTTAGGTGTGGGATACACGTGGTGGTGCTGATATAAACAGTTTTGTACCTAGCACACATGATACTGGATGATAGTGAGGTCTATAGTGTGAGATAAATGAGATGATGCTGATGTGAAGAGTATGGTACCTGGAACATATGTTACTGATGATTTTTTGGTCAGTTATGAGTCATGGGGGTTCTACCCCACTTTTTCGTCGCCATGATTGGGCTGGTTGTTGTGTCTAGCTTGCTGAAGGCATGGAAATATGCGTCTCTCTCTGTGTCTGTATGCGTAAATATGGTGATACTTTCTATAAACACGTCTGTCTGGACGAATGATTTTGCTGTCCCTCCACTTATGTTTGTTTGTGCTAGTGTATTGAGATGTATGGATTTGTGGGTGCGACCTGATGGTCAAGTGTCTATTGCAACTCATGGTACCTGCGTCACTTTTTTTACTGAATGGTAGAAATGGTTGCGGTGTGGGAGAGACGTGTTGATGGTAAATGTAATCAACTGGGCGTGATGAACACTATTTATGGTATAAACACTTAGGTTTATTGTGAAAACATGCCATCTTTTGCACACCTTCTATCTCGCCAGGCTGATGATATGTAAGGAGACTTCTGTTTTTCAGCCAGTCATGATGCAAGAGAGTACTACACCACTTTTTTGTTTCCATGATTGGTACCGGTAGTTGTGTTGAACTCTCTGTAGTCTTGGACATGTGTATCTGCGTCTCTCTTTGTGCATGTAAGCGTAAGTATGGTGATACCTCGTCTGTCTGATGATTTTGGTAACGATAGTTCTGTCCAGTTAATCAGTGGTAACGACAATTCTGCCCCCACTTCATCGTTTCCATGATGCTTGCTGTTAGTTCTGTCGACCTCGCTGTATGTATGTACAAGTGTGTGCGTGTGTCTACTTCCTCTGTTAATTTGAGTCTTATTTTTTTTTTTGTAACAGTTTAACGTCCCTTTTTAACAACGTGGTCTTTAGAGACGGGAAAGGATGGGGGCAAGGAATGGGAAGGAATTCGGCCATGGCCTTTTGAAGGAAGCATCCCGGCATTCACCTGGAGTGATTTGGGGAAACCATGGAAAACCGAAATCTGGATGCCCGGACGGGGATTCGAACCGCCGTCCTCCCGAATGCGAGGCCAGAACGCTATCCGTTACACCACCACGCTCGGTTATATGGTTATAGAATTATGCTCACCATCAACGTGTGCTTCTAACCATTGCTTCAGGGCTTAGGCAATCTCCCATTTGACTGTACTCTTTACAGTTTACTGCCGGTTGTGTTGGCATACGAATTGTGTTTCTCACGTTTTTCACTACATAAAAATCATTTAACAGAGAGGGTGATGAGGGAATGTACCAGAGAAGCGAAGGACTTGGATACAAACCCACAATCAGACCATTGTTTGTAAATAGTGTAGTATGGAGTCCACATTTTTAGTACATCAAATGCAAGGTGCAAAATATGGCAGCTAGATTTATTAGTGGAAAATATTCAACAAGTGCCTTAATAAAGGAACTGGACTGGATGTCATTGGGAGATTGGAAGAGTGTCAGGGGCTGTATGTGGTGTATAATGCTGTTAGAATGGATATTGGAGGAATAATTCTGAGTGGTGTATGGAGCCTAAGTTGGCAATGACCACAATCTGGCATTAGACTTTAGATGATGAGGCCTGAGTGGATAAAATATCCAAACACCCACTTTGACCTAACAATTTACGACAATTCAAGCGTGGGTACTATCTTCGGCGCAATAGAACTAGTGTCTGCACCTATGGATACTTGTCGATGTGTGGGGGTCTTCTATGAAAATGTGGGTTATGATGTCTGTTTGATGACCAAGTTAGCTAAGGGCATTATGTCACTTTTATCGTGGTTAGTTGGATGAAGCATGCAATTATAAACAAATGTCACACTTGGTCCTGAATCCGAAGGTTGGCGTTAGATGGGAACATTTTAAACCGAATGGAGAACTCCCCTGGGTCCTGATTTATTGAAAAATTTAAAGATTACGATCAAGTTAGCATTGTCTCTAACCAACTGTTTCGGTATACGGCTATATGTCTGACACAAGTAAAAAGAATCGACTGATCTGTGCCTGCCCATGCAAAAGTAATCTCGTATATTATTCTGCTTCTCACACGATAGGAATAGTGCACTGGATTTCTTCTATAAGGGAGTGTGTAAATCTTCTATATCTCCACCTTGGTCACAGGCGATGGTCTCAGGCATGTTCTGTGCTTAGCGTGACTCGATTTTTATCACATAGGACTGGCGTACTTAGATTCCACAGGTGTGAAATTAGTAAGATTAACAGACGGTATTTCGTTCCTGGAACATAAGTGCTGTACTGTAAAATACAGTTAAAGGTGTCAATCACTGATGTGTCACAAGGGATTTATTGGAATTTTAGACAAAGTACAGCTAAGGACACTCAATTTGTGATTGCTTACGAAAGCATAACAGAATTGATACATAGATTGGCCTGGATAGACAAACGACAAAGGTTTGACCTGGATGGCAACAATTACGAGTCTGGTTTTCAAATCGACAACTTTGCTTTAGTTTAGAGGCTCTCAACCAATCGAGGTTATACTTACATCCATCAGTAAACCCCTTCAATGCCTCTTTGAGTCCAAAAAGTGTCTGTGTTTCATTACACATAATTTAATACATCCTTTAAAATACACGGTCTGTAGGTGACACTCGTGAGTTATATTATATTGTTCATAATGAGTCCATCATGATGTGAAAAAGTGAGATTGTTTCCAGTCTCTTCGTCGGTGAATTAATTTTTAATGTCTGCCTGCTTTGATGAACGGAATTTATGTTAACAGCGAGGTCTTTAGAGACGGGAAAGGATGGGGGGCAAGGAATGGCCTTTTGAAGGTAGCATCCCCCCCCCCGGCATTCACCTGGAGTGATTTTGGAAACCCAAATCTGGATGCCCGGAACCGCCGTCCTCTCGAATGCAAGGCTAGAACGCTAAATAATTTCATGAAAACAGGTACACATAGAATTTATATCTGGAGTTTATGACGCTTTTTTTCCCGTTAAAAGGAAACATTTATGCTTTTCGACTTATTTTTTTAGGCGTGGAAATTACGTAACTTTACGGCTTTTTCACAAAACACTTAAACACCGCGGCCGGACTCGAACCGGCGACCTTCGGCACTCTAGCCCCAACACTGCCGAGGTCGTTAGTTGAATTCTCTCTATCATTAACGCTGTTAACGATTAATTATATTGGAATCCCACCTTACTGATGCTTATATTCGCTCAGAGTTATAAACATCCTCGAATATCAGAACTGCATTGTATAGATATGAATTTGAGCTAAGTCAGGACATTCCATAGTTTATTATCACGTTTTAAACGTAAAAGTTACGCTTTCTCATGGTCTATGTCTTATTTTTTAATTAAATACAAAGACTCAAGCAGTTTTTCTGTTCACCCAGAATGAAAACTAAATTTTCGATTTTCGTTTTTAAAACACGTTATTCTGGCGAGGGATTAGGCTACCATAAAAGATTCTTATATTTGTTCTACGAAAACTGACAAATAATAATTATTCTCATCTCGTAATAATTTCTTCTTGAACCGCAGTGAATTTCTATGTATCCTGCTGGAACGGTTTCGATGGCGCAACCCGATAGCAGGACCCTGAACAAATAACAAATACACATGAAATTTTTTGCAAGCCTGAGACTCTGCAATATGTATTGGACGCCCTAATTTCTTTGTCCGCCAGCCAGTCACCCAGCTATGCTTTCATAATGGTGGATGGCCTAGCTGTATCGCTCTGTAATGGAGCCATTTCGTAACCTGTCGGACTCCCGAGCAAACATCGAAATATTTCACGCATATTGGGACACCCGCACCATCTAGCGACAAATGTCTTCTGCCGTGTGCTGACCTCTAGCGACAGTTATGCAAGTTATCGCGCATGTCGCAACAGGGTCTCGGCGGCCGAGCAAGTGCGTACATGTCGACCGACACCTGTGCAAATACGCCTTAGGCTAGGGTTTTCCCCCGCAAGACAAGGATAGAAGATTTCGTGGCGAAGTGGAATATCTCTGGCCGGCGCATGCGCAGATGAAGTTTCTCGTTGCATCGGCTGTTCGGTGGAGACACCTGGTGTAGGATGTGTGTACATGCTACATTGCAACATTTGTGCAGCTGGAATATCTACATCATATAGGACACAATCGTAAATAATATCGCTGATTTCAGATTAACATTGTTGGAGATAAGTGAAATAACAGCTAAATAAAGAAAAATAACAGTTATATATGTTTAATTGGGAAAATGCTGTTGTCATGCCGTCAATGTGGCAACACTGCACTAGATTTGAATTTCCCGCCAACCGGAAGTGACGTCATGGAGGGGAGGAGAAAAGGGGAAGGGAAGCCGCCATTTTGTGCCACGTAACCGAAGTTGGGTTTATAGAGCTAAGACAAGTCCTTCCTACTTTGTTGTATCTTTAAATATTTATTTATTATAGTTTTAACACTTTTAGACAATAAAGACTGCTTTTGGAAGGTTTCCCAAAATAGCAATTGTTCCAACATTTTGGGGACAGCTTGTTTTCTTTTTTTCACCCGCATCAGAAAACAAACATTCACTCAATACTGACGTTGCTACAACAATAAGATACTGTGTGCGTATTTTACAGACAACGAAATATAAGTTTCATTTCTTCCACTTTGTAATGGATTGCTTTTTGAGACATTACAGTGGTTTGACATGTAGAGAGAGAGAGACTTGTCACTACGTGCGTTTTCTTTTTCTTGGGTGATGTTTCCAGGAGTGATATTCCTGTAAACACTAGCTGAAGCAGCTTCTTCTTCCATTCATATGGGCTACTTAGTTCTTATAAACCATATCTTTTAGTTTTTGTGTGGGCTGCGCGGGGGCACCATTGGCCACGTATAGCGAAATGCGCGCCAAGTACAACTTATTACAATGAAATAGCGACCTAAAACAAACTTTTTGAATTATTGCCATTCTAAGACTGATTTTGTTTGAATTTCATGCTACCAACTTTACGTCTGCGGGCGCAGCAGGATGATGCATTTAGAATTTAACCCGGTTTGCGTTTCGATACTTTCTATTCGATACAAGTACTTTTCTTCGATACGAGTAATATCGAATGAATTAATTCGAATACGAAAATTACTCGGTATCGAAACAATATCGAGTACATACTCGTATTTACTTGTATCGGATCATCACTAGAACTGCGACGGTTTTTTGTTGGCTTGCAGGTAGCGGCTTGCGGGACTATCCACACCGATGGTCAACATCGTGTATTTGGCTTTTTCACACGAGAGTGAATAACACGCAAATATTTCATATGAATTGTTCACGAGCCCTCTAATTGTAATACCACATTATTTCCAGTTACTATAATAGCAGAATTTGAGAATGAACAGAGTTTTT
>JARYHS010008074.1:350719751-350986121 GCA_031002005.1 Vandiemenella viatica
GGAATTTTAGAAAATAATTTTTATGGACAAACCATCAAAGTTACAAAAATTTTCATTTAGATTGATTTTTACATTTATAAGCATGCCTTACTAATGTCAAAGTTTCAGACAGAAAGGAATTTATTTCGGGATTTCTAGACATTAGACATCACAATCAGTGTGCACGGAAGATTACTTTTGTCCTTGATGGGTAGGGACTTCTTTCGTGTGAACTAGGAAATGAAGCATTGCCACATGTCTTCTATAAATAGCAGCCCTAGGCTCACCTCACCCCAGTCTTTGAAAATCAGTTGGAGCTTTATTACACTTCTCATTAGCGCGATTTGGACGCAATGCTAGGTGGATGACAATGAACAACTATTCCCGGGCAGGCATATTGGACTGGCGAAATTAGCATACCTCATGTGACTGTAAATTCAGTTAGGGGTCATGAAGTTGGTCTGTCTTGAATGTGTTAATCATTCCTACAAGTAAATTTCTTTGGGGAAAATTTCCGATGCCATTAGTTTGAGACCTTGTAACCTTTTGAAGAATATAATGATTATCAGTTTCAATAGCAACAGTGACTTTAAACGATGACTTACCTTTCCTAGGTTGGGGTTAGATCAATTTAGCTGGCAACTGAGTTTCAGCAAAGCACAAACTGTTCATCCAAAGGCAACATCACATGGAGTTGAGGCTTAACAGTTTAGCATTATCCCTGGTGCAACTATCTGTCTTACAACTTACTTCTCATCCAGTTCTCTCTTGGTTTCTCAATGTCTCTTTTCAATTCTTTATTTAATTTTCTGTATTTCCTTCTCTCCTCCTCAGTGCCTATGGTTTTCCACTTCCTTCTCTCTTTTATCTTCTGTAGCACTGATTCAGTCACCTATTCTTTCTTTGTTCTATTGTTTTTCTTAAATCCTGTTACTTCTGCAGCAGTACTTTTCAAACTCTCCTTCATCCTTACTCTTTTTTATCCACATCCTCATTTATATTTCCTCTGTCCCATTCATTTATATATTTTTTTCTATTTCTCTACCTTGTCCCTCCTCTTTAAGATCATCAGTACTGAACCTTTTAATATCTTCCCTTTCTTAATTCTTTTCAATCTCATTTCTATCTCTGCTACAAGATTATGATCAAAATTAATATCAGCTCCTGGGTACGTTTTTTCATATTTTCAACCAATTTTTATACCTGCTCTGGATTAGTATATAGTCAATCTGATACCTCTTTCTTTCAAAGGGAGAGGTCCAAATATACCTTCTTCTTTTATGGTTTTCGAAAAGAGTGTTTCCCATTACCATTTCATTTTTCTTACCGAAGCTTACCAGCTTCTCTCCTAGCTCATTTCAAATACCAAGTCCATACTTGCCAGTTGTTCCCTCATCCTTTCCCTCTCCAACCACTCCATTCCAATCCTCCATCAGCATAAAACAAGCATTTCTCTTTTCCTTGTCTATAATTTCCTCCAGAACATTATAGCATCTGAGTGTTGGCTTGTCGGCATGTACACTTGAATCAAACCTACATCTTTCTTTACTCCTCTTAGTCTCATATACATAATCCTACTGTTTACACATTCCACTTTCATTACTTTACTCTTCATAACTTTCCTGATTAAAATGACTACTCCTAAATTTGCCCTGCTTTCCTCTCCCGAATGATAACATTGATACTCTCAACTTTCAAACTCTCCATTCCCACTTCATCTAACTTCACATATTCCTAAAATATCCAACTGTTTTACCTTCAAATTCTCTAATTTTGCCATTTGCAGAAGAGTTCTAACATCCCTATTCACATTCTCTCCCTTTTCTGTACCCCATTCTCATGCTTCATTGTATTCCCCTCCCAGAGATCTGAACGAGGGGATATTACTTCAGAACATTTTACTTGAAGTGCCATCACCATGCTCTTTCTGGAGAATCCTTTAATATCTTTAATGTGGTGGTTTCCTGTTGCCTTCCACATTCTCATGCAGTTGACCATCTACAGGTTCCTCCACATATAGAGATCATTTCTCCTCCCTAGGGCAACTGACATGACATTACATGAAACTTCTTATGAATATTGGTTCTATTGTGGAACATTTCCTATTCTCTGGAATGCAAGAAGTCACCAAACTTAAGCCAAATAATATTTCCAGGTATGTTACACTGTATTTTCCACTTACCTTTGACATATCTATGAAATATTATTTGTACCAGGTGATTTATGATTTTTTAATCTGTGTACCCCTTTTATAAAAGCATGTAATTTATTTCTAAGTTACCAACATGAGCATATTATGAAACTAGAAATAGATTATATTACCAGATGTGTTGAAGATAGTTATCAAAGACATTTTAGCATATCTAGAAGTATTGTTTGTTTTAAGTCTAGTGACTTATTGCATTCCACAGCACTGGAAATGAGCCATAGTAGTACCAAGGATGTGGACAAATATAGGGTTGACAAGTATTGATCCATTAGTTTCACTGTACTGGTGGCATCATAGAAATCAAATGAATATGATGTGGCATGTTGTGAAACTACTCTCACTTATATGCACTGAAATTCCATTAAATGAAAGCAGATCTAAGGTGTGTAAATAGAAAATCTATAGAAGTATTCCTTTTGACAACATTCTTTTGTGTATGCTATGACATTTTACTTAGCCTGTGGTTCACTAGATTTCCTTATTTCTTTCTGTCTGCAAGTATTTTATGACACTATAGAAAAAATTATTTGCATGCACATGGATTACAAATCACTGTAACTTTTTCAAAATGAAGTAGATATTCTGGGATACATATTTTCTCATCAATCTCCCAAATCACCTGAAATATAAATATCTGACAGGGATGAGACTGAATTCAGGAAAAGAATTTTTAGTTGACAGCTTCCTCTACTGCATAGAAGAATATCTTACAAAGGTTGCAATTACCTTATACAAAACTCAGTTTTTATCATTAATGTACATATTATTCTGTGATACTGTCTCTTTGGTGTTTATATCTGAATTTGCTGTAAATTGACACCTCACATTCACAGATTCAGTCTCTTATAGTAGTATATATGGAAAATGACTTGTTTTGTATATACTTTACACAATTAAGCTAATGCTTTAGCATCAGAGCTACAATTACTGACTTCAATTACAAGTAACAGTTTATTGATGGCAGAAAGTATGGGCATCAAATACCCAAGGCATTCGTTCCAATTTTGTAGAAATGAAGTTTAAAACTGATACCACTCTCATGAACAAACTACAAAACTCAAGCAGCAATAGATTTGTTGAAAATAAAATCTACAGAAAGTAACAGCAGATAAAACAGTTTCATATCAAATTATTGATAAAATGTCATGTTTCATTATCTATAAAGTTTTAACATTAACCCAAGAAACAAGATATTTGGTAACTCTTTGTACCTACCATAAACTAGAAGATGGTTTTAATGAATATTTTGAAAATCAATGTCTGAATTCAGCTCAAAGAACCATTCTATGGTATAGTGGAACCTGCTGTTCATGGTGGCCAGGTCCCAACAGTTGTGCCAAGTAGTGAATGTCTCCACGAGGTGGGCTGGAAACCTAGAGGAAATTGATCCACTATAGTGAAAACTTGTTGTACTTAAATATCTAAATTGCTTATATTTTAAGAATTGCTTGCTGAAGACTTGAAATGCAAATATCTTGGAATTACTTTTGATAACAAACTTAACTGGGCAGGACACATAGGACAGGTGGTAGGAAAAGGTTTCAAAGTTCTGCACTTGTTGGAGAGAGTGATGAGGGGATGTACGAGAGAAGTCAAGGAATTGGGTTACAAAACTTTGGTCAGACCATTGCTCGAATATGGTAGTGTAGTATGGGACCCTCATTTTACGTATCAAATACAGGAGTTGGAGAGGGTGCAAAGAAAGGCTGCTAGATTTGTTTGTGGAAATTATCGCAGAATGCAATCAGTGACGGATATGATAAAGGAGCTGGAATGGGATTCATTGCAAGACAGGAGGAGGATGAGGAGGGTCATGGGAGTGTACAGGGCATATACTAGTGATGAGGCATGGAAAGAAATTGCAATAGGTATGAAAGTAGTGCATGGAAGGGAAAAGATGACCATGACCACAAGCTGGCACTCGATTTCAGGCACAAGGGTGTGAGAAGATTCTCTTTTTTAGGTAAGGGTGTCAGGGATTGGAATGAGTTACCAAGAGAAATGATGAATAATTTACTGAAAACTTTGAAGGAATTTAAAGATAAAATTTGTAGAGGGCAAATGTAGGTGGGTGCAGGATAGGGGGAAGATGGGTGTGTAGGGAAATTGCCACCGGAGTCTGTGCTCCATTGCAATTAAGTTAAATTAAATTGAATTAAGTTAATGCATCTTAAAATTGTTGATTTCAGCTTTTGAGGCTCAACTATTCATACAGGTAATAAATACATGATTCTCTCCATGGCAGCATACTTCCATCTTCATTACAATAACTTTAAAGCTCATGGCATTATTGGCATACAAGTGAGAAATCATCTGTAAATAGTTTCTTTGACTGTGTTTTTATTAATCTGCTGATATTTTTACAGTTTAAGGGGAAACAGTAAGCTTAATGCTGATTTTTTTTTAAAAAATGCATCAGTATCATCTTACTTAACATCACATGTGAAATTTTTCAGTGGTTTCCATAACATAATAGTCTGATAATTTGAATTACCAGGACAGGGATAATGTTCCATACAACATTTTTCTTACATAAATTGTCTAGCTACAAAAGATTTAGATTAGTACAGTATAAAGAAAAATCCTAAGAACAGTCAGCTTATTAGATACACAAAGAAAAAAACTAAAGGTTGATTATGATTATAAGGAGGGGAAAGAATTGATTGTTGAGGACTTGAAATGTAAATATCTTGGCATTACATTTGCTAACAAGCTTAACTGGGCAGGACACATTGGTCAGGTAGTAGTAAAGGTTTCAAAATTCTGCACTTGTTGGAGAGAGTGAAGAGGGGATGTATGAAAGAAGTAAAGGAATTAGGTTACAAAACTTTGGTCAGACCATTGCTTGAATATGGTAGTGTAGTATGGGACCTACATTTGCGTATCTAATACAGGAGTTGGAGAAGGTACAACTTTTTGGCTTTATGGCTTTATGGCTTTACACCTTGTCGATGTTGAGGTCATTAGAGACAGGATGGGACTGGGGACAAGGAACGAGAAGGAATTCGGCCATGGACCTTTTGAAGGAAGCATCCTGGCATTTGCCTGGAGTGACCTGGTGAAACCATGGAAAAAAGGCTGCTAGATTTGTTTCAGGAAATTACCGCAGAATGCAATCAGTAACAGAATGATAAAAGAACTGAAATGGGATTCATTAGAAGACAGGAGGAGGATGAATAGGGTCAAGGGGGTGTACAAGTCATATATTGATGAAAAGGCCTGGAAAGATATTGATGTAAGAATTAAAATTATTGCATGGAAGGGAAAAGATGACCACTTGATTTCAAGCACAAGGGTGTAGGAAGATTCTCTTTTTTGGGTAAGGGTGTCAGGGATTGGAATAAGTTACAAGAGAAATGATGAATAATTTACCAAAAAAGTAGAAAAAATTTAAAGCTAAAATTTACAGAGAGCAAATGTAGGTGGTTGCAGAAAAGTCAGAAGATGGGCGTGTAGGTAAACTGTCACCGGAACGTGTACCCCATCACAATTTAATTAAATATTATTATTATTATAAAAAGAATATACAAAATTAAGTCAGTATATTTTATACTATGAATAAATTAATGGTTCCAATAAATATAATGAGTGGTGATGAAAAATTTCACAGCAGAAGGAAACAATAAAGTAGGAGCAAGAAATGAACATAACCCTTCAGGCTCACATGGTGGTGGCATAGAGAAGAGATGGAAAGCTATGTGCGGAAGGAGAAAAGGATGATTGGATGCTGGCAACAGCAAGTAAAACAAAAAAGTAAATGGTATCAGACACTTGGTGAATTGTTAGGAGAAATAGATATGACCTGTTACCTTGAGTTGAAAGGGGGAAGGGAGCAAGAAGAAAAGCCTCATGCAGATATAGGAGAAGGTAAGTTGGAACAGAATTTTAGAAACATAGCCAATAATGTGTTAAAAAAAATGGATTTTTTTTTATGCTGCTAGGTAGCAGATAGGGTATAGCAGAGATGTAGATGAGGTGGGCACAGGATAACAGGACACATGTGTCAGCAAACCTATTGCAATGATTGGTCAAGTATTGAGGATACATAATCAACTGTGGGTGTTTTATAAAGTAGATAAGGGCGATTGCAGGGCGAGGGTTTGGAAAATAGTATTGATAGAAATATGTGTTTCAGAATAGAGAATGACCTGAGGAAAGCAGTGAAGTGGCATAACTCACCAGGGTGGAACTTAAGTTATCATGATCAGAAACAGTTGAACTTGATTCTGAGGTGGAAAATCTCAACATGGAAGTGAAACTTCGGAAAGGTATTGGTTACTTCATTGCGATTGTGTATAGATATGTCACGTGCCATAAAGGAGGCCACAAGACAGTGGTTGGTCGGTCGGCGGACGTCGCACGGAAGTTACCTCCGGCCCAGGCGGGACAGCCCAGGCCCGAACACTGGACTCCGAAGCCTCACCACTGCCTCCGCCCTCTGCTCTGCTCTAACACTGTAAGCATCTGTATCTTTATCTGCTGGGCCATAGCACTGTTGTATGTATATAGTCGAGGCTCTATGTATCTTCATTATTGTTCCTTTCTATGAAAGGGTTGTAAATATACTTCTGTATCCTCAACCACTGTTTCATTCATAGCAGTAATAGAAGCATGCACTCCCGCACAATAGACCATAACAGTGATTAGCTCCCTCCGAGTAGTCAAGCTACTCGACTAATTGCTCCCATAAGTACCTACCCTATGTCCCAAGCCACAAGGCAATACCAGGGTTAGCTATAGCCACTGTAGAGGCATTTCTCGGAGTTCTAAAAGAACCGGGAATGTGACAGGTATCATTGATAAACTATGTTTCACTGAGCTTACATCTAAATAGAAGATGGTACATCCAGACTTAACTAAAGCTATAAAGGAGCATACTTCCAGCTGTGTGCTTGGCATGGTGTCTTCTTTATTTAGGAGGCTGCTAGTGAATGAATAAAAATAAGTGACTGATTACAGATTTTTGGTGAGAAATCATTTAAACTCAATAAATAGGAGACATTAATGAATTAATAAAAGTGGAAGTTGGACTAAAGAGGTAATGAAGAGAACAGGTTAAGGCAAGTTAAACTTCTGCTATTAGTTAACTGTAGGGGAATAATAAATCAGGTAATAGAATTTGGTAACTTTGTAGAGATACATAAACTAGCAGTTATGTGATGGAATCTTGATTAAAGGAAGGAGTGCTGGAAGAAGTTTTCCCCAAAGGTTATAGTGTGTGCCATGAAGTTACAGGAATATTTATAATGATTAACAAAGATTACTACAATTTTCTGGTGGTTGTAGATGATAGGGAGAGTCCATAAACTATGTAGCTAGGTGAAGGGAGTAGGTAGAAAGCTATGCCAGGCTATGTGAAAAAGGTGGAGGGGGAGACCCAAGCCAAGCTACATAGCTTTTCATTCATTTTATCTGTTACAGTTAAAATAGGGTACAAAATACACAACAACATGTGGATTTTTATTTCTATCATTTAATTATATCCTTAGTTTAGATACCCTATGTACTGACAATACCATGCATGCTAGTGGCTTGAAGTCTCAAGTGTTTGAATCACACTGGGTCAGCACATTTGAACTAACTGACAAGTGACGGCGCATTATGAGCCGAAAAAAATTTTAACATACAAGATTTTCCACACTAATTCAGTTAGTATTGTTTTGATACTTTGAAAACTAAGCTGTTTTGGTTTGGATCACAACACTGCCCTTTGATAAAACAATTCTAATTATCTTCTGTCAGATGAATTTCAGTGCATCTTTAATTACACTTTTTTTTACTTATTGGTTTAATGCCTCGTCAATGGCTAAGGTCATTAGAGATGGGATGGGACTGGGGACAAGGAAAGAGAAGGAATTTGGCCATGGCCTTATTGAAGGAACCATCCCAGCATTCACCTGGTATAATTTGGGGAAACCATGGAAAACCCAAATCTGGATGCACGAATGGGAATTCGAACCTGTCACGCTACATTGGAGAGGAGAGAGGGTTATATGAAATCCTTGAGGTATAGACAGAACCGTACTTACCTTGAGTGATTCTGGAATGTGTGTGGACATTTCCTTGAGGCTGTCGCCAAACCCCTGTGGCACGGTCATTTGACCAAATCCTCACTGAAAAACAATTCTCATTTCCTCCAAGACCAGGACAGAAGGGTGAGAACCTTAGCATGTGTGTCTTGTGTCTAGCTGACCTTGAGGATTTCTGCCTTTGTGTGTTGCGATTTTGTTTCTCTGTTTCGTTTGTACTGTTTGGTTTCATGATGTTCCGTGTACAAGAAGAGTTAATTAAAATGTGAGCCTTGTCTATGGGAAGTGAAAGGAATACCATGACAGAAATAAACAAGAAGCTACCTACCACAAGCTGACAGGAAACAACAGCAGGACAGCTGCTGAATGACCCCAGTTCACATGAACTATCTTAGACAGTGAGAACTCCTACACATACCCGAAAAAGAGGAAACATTATACCCTCAGGAAATGAATCTTTGTGAAGTGATGTCTTGATGTCAATATGCATTGTAGCCAAAGACCAAAGAATGTTAAGAAAAGAACTGGCTTTGAAGCTTTGACATTGCTGGCAAAACCATTACCATGAAATTACCTGGCCTTCCGACAAATTAAATGCTAATAGCAGAAAAAATCATCAATGACATCCTTTTTCAAGCCAAAATGGGCTATTTAAGAATGCTTTATAGTGAATAATGGTTAGGTACTTCCAGTCGGTACTACTCTGCAGGAAGTAGTGCTGGATTTTTTCTTCGGAAACTTCATCGAATAGTCCCAGCCACAACCAATGCAATCTGAATTTTCTTACCATTCACAGCAACAACCACAAGATCATTATTGTTGAAAACTTGAGATCTTCATAGCTTCTTCCCTTGCCCAAAAACAGCAGTGTAGTTGTGAGTCTTTTATGGTGGGAAATTGCTTCCTGCATAACCATATATTTGTTCATAATATATTCATTCATGTGGCGGGTTGGGATGTGACCACATCTTTCCCCCTGCCATATGTCTCGCCTCCCTCATGATTAAGACTAAAGTCGAAATATTGAGCAATTCCTTTGTTTTTGTGTTTTTACGTGTCTCGCCCTCCTGCCTTCATCTGTGGTAAGTGACGGGTTTCTGTTTATTTTCCCTATCCTATCTTATTTTCAGTGCCTCGTGGCAGTTTCTTTGTTTCCTTTATCCAATTCATAATATATGAAGTGAATAGCGACAACAGATGTAAATAAGTTTCTTCGTCCACCCTCAAATAATTATGAAAATGTGAGATTGAAGGCTTTCACGGCGTATCGATGAAATGTAGTCTTCACGGGTTTTCCGCCGTATGTTGTTGAAATGCGACAACGAGCTTTTGGCGGCTGACTCTGCCGACATCTTCTGGTTAGATGTTGTGCAGGGAGAACCAGCGCTGCACTTGAAAATGTTTGGAATAATACTTCAATTCCAAAAGAAGATTTGTATTAGAATATTTCCTTCTTTTGAGTGCCTGTCTATGTGCTTTTTTTTGCATTAGTTTTAATGTGATTAACAAACTAACAGCTGCCAATACTTGATTTTCATCGCATGGTGCCATCATTAAGAAACTATAGGACTGAGAAAGCCTTAAGGATTTCATGCCCCATGTGTGTGACATCACTGAAAACTTTGAGGTCTGGCCTGCAGGCTTTTCTTTGAGGCCCGGCCTCTACGTGTACCTTTATGAGTTATTAGGGAAAGATTTCAGGTAAAATACAAAAAAAAAAAAGAATTTTTTTTGGCTGTTTACTATTGTGGATGCATTTATTTATTTATTTATCGTATGATTATTTATGAGGTACACAATAGGAAATGTACATATCACAAGCTTGTACAATTTCATACCTCGAGATCTAATGTTTTAATCCAGTCAACTGCACTGATTGACGCATCATGGATTTCCGCCATTGTTCCGTGGATGCATTAATAAGGAAGGTATAACCAATTATGTTTCTTTTAATAAATATTTCATGCACTGTGCTGTGCTGCTTTTAATACAATTACAACAGTAATTCTGTTAATTTAAACTATTTTCATCCATCAAAACACCACACATTCATATATAAATACACAAATTTACAATTCATAACTTCACTTCTCTCGCAGAGGCAAATTTAGTTAATTACAAGGATAGAAATTAGTTGTAATCAGATTTTGGGGCTATAACAGTATGCATTTTACCAGACCTTGAAATAATATTTAGATTGAGTCTAGATACTTTCTCCATACCAGAATACTGGAAAAATATTGTAGTTGTATTGGCACATATATACAGAGAGACAAATAGGGTTGAACTTTGTGGTAGGTGTTACAGAAATGTTAAATTTGTTGCAAGAAATATATGCTGATGTTTGATTATCATGAACTCAAGTTCCTGGCTGGGTAAAATTATTCAAAGATGGCAGAGAAGATGTCACAAACAATCCCCATGTTGGGCATACAAGAACAGTAAAAACTGGTGACACCATTGAAAAATTGGTATGATCACTAGAGGAAATTGACATCTGAGTATTAGAACTGTCAGTGAACTAATGAACATTAACAAAGAAAGTGTTTGGTAAATTTTATGACAGTTTCAGCAAAGTATTTTAAAAGTTAGTATGGAAAATCCTTTCCATTGAACAAAAGTGAGTTGAAATGACCTTTTGGTTTGACACACTGAACAACATTATATGTGATCCTATCATTTTAAGAAATGGTTTTCAGTCATAATGATAATTGTTTTCTTTTTCATCTTCCTCATTGTTTTTTACATCTGATGGATTTTTCACAGTTATTTGGTATATGGAGGTCAAACAATAAATAAAAAAGATTAAAATGTGAAAGATTTAGTTTTGGATTCTCCACCAAGAAAAAAAAATAGGTCTCCAGACAACAAAATCTTCTCAGGTGTCCAGCTGGATGGTGTTGTAAAAACACGATGTTTTGAAGCTAGCTCTGCTGTCTTCAGTTGAGGCAGTGACAGTCAGCTTGCGACAACTAGAAGATACCTGATGAAGACAGCAGAGCTAGCTGTCGAAACGTTGTGTTTTTACAACACCATCTGGCTGGACATCTGAAGATTTTGTTGCATCAATATGCCGGGAAAGTCTCCACGCACACATAGATCTCCAGGGTTAAGAGGTTGATTTCAAGGGGTGATCCCCTACCAGATATCTTACCCAAATGCTCATCAAGCGGTGGGGAAGGGGTCACACTAGATCTCACCAAGGAACCAAGAGGGAGGGGAGATCCAGATTAATTAAAAATGTTCACATAATTAATGGATGCTCCTGATCACCTGACTTTGCTCCATGTAGCTTTTTTTTTTTCCCCCCCCCCCCTAAGGTGAAGAGTGAATTGAAAGGAACTGACTTGGAGTCTGTTGACAGTGCAAAGATAAAAGTGACGGTGGTCATGATGTACCTATCAGAAAACTACTTGCAGTACTGCTTCCAACAATGGAAAATTAATATGCATATGGAACAGTTTAGGGATCACCGAAGTAGTTTGTATCACAGAAATTAAAAGTCTTATTAATTCAGTTCAGTTTTATCCTAGCCATATCGCACACTATAAAAAGTTAGTCCATTTGCTGGTTACAACTGTTATTTAACAGTATTTAAACGAGAAAGGATTATGAGTAGCTATAGTGAGGTGGGGTTAATATGAAATGGATAAATCTCAAGAAGAGTATGCCTATTAATTACATAGATTGAATAGCAAATGTATTTTTTTGATTATTGGTTGTAGGAGGAATTGTTTGCTGAAGTCATACTAAATCGGGCAGAATAATTCTGGTGGTTGCTAGGCAGAGGTTCTGAAGTTACTGCAGAGGGTGACAAGGGATGTACCAGGTATGTAAGGGAAATATAAAACATTGTTCAGACCATTTTTTAATATGGTGTCATAGTATGGGACCCACATTGTGGATATCACATAAAGGATATTGGGGAGGTTCAAATTTATTTGTTTGCCTAAATTACTATAAAAATATGGTCAGCTATTGATATTATAATTGAGGTAAGGTGTAAAATCGGATGCATTCCATAGTGAGAGGAAATCTGGTACAAGCCGTCGGGAACAATTGTGTTTTGGGTTGGAAGACCCGGACATTTCAAGAGAAACTGTCATTAGAGTCACATGGAAACACAGCAGGAGTATCGAGGAAATTTTCACCAGTGTGGAGGTCACAACAACAGACAGTAGAGCAGAAGTAAGCAGTATGGATCAAGAAACAGTCAGTATCAGTGTAGTCAAGTTTACCAGCAGACTGATTATGGATGAGCAATTTTGTGACAAAGGTTAGGATCACTATGGCACAAAATGAAATCAATACAGATAACAAAGAAATATAAAAATTGATTTTTTATATAGATCATATTGTAAATAATGAATTTTCCTAGTGCATAACTTTAAAACAGAAGGTAAAATTTTGAAAACTACTAAAATAGGAAATATAATTAGCCATTCTACAGTTAGTGATAAAATCATTCCAATTAAAATGAAAAATACATTTTATGTTAAAGACAAGAATAGAAATTTGATTAGTTATGTAAGAATAACTTATAAACACAAAATTGTATCCATAGGAAATGTTTCAAAAGTTTTTGATATAGATAAAGGGCTAACTGCAATTGTTTTTAAAGATGGTAGGCTGTATAAAACGACAAGTAGCATTTTTAAGAATGAAGTTACTGTGAATATCATGAGTAATGAGTAGTATGACAGAATATGAGAAATGTTATCGCATATTGGGTCATGTAAATTTTAACTATTTAAATACTTTGTGTAAAAATCAATTATCAGTTGGTTTACCTTAAAATTTAGAGCAAGATTATATAAAATGCAAAGTTTGTATAGAAATCAAATTGCATAACTTATCTTTTGAAAAAAAATAGATTCAAAGCAAAAGATATTTTAGAAATCATTCAAACAGATTTAAATGAGCCTCACTCAACTCTCGGTATGAATGGGGAGAGATACTTCTTAACTTTTATTGATGATTATAATAAAGCAGCTCGTGTTTACACTATTAAATCTAAAAATCAAGCTTATGATTGTTTAGTCACATATGTAAATGAAATTGAAGATTTGTACAGGGAAAACTATTAAGAAACAGAGATGTGACAATGGAAAAGAATATTTAAATTCAGATGTTTATCAGTTTGTGAAAGAATAGTGAATTGTTTTAAATGGTTACCCCCCCCCCCTCTCCTCCTTATGTGCATGAATTAAATGGTACAGCTGAAAGATACAATTGATTAATCATGGATATGTCACGGTGCTAGCGAAGCAAAAGCAGATAGGAGATTTTGGCCTTAAAAATAGAACTTTGGCCAATACTGTTGAAAAAAAGGCTCCCTATGAAATTTTACTAGGAAAAAAAAAAAAAAACAAATGTTAAACACCTAAAGTTATATGGTAGTAGAGTTCTTGCATGAGTGCCATAACAATTGAGAAAATCAAAATGTGATCATAAAGCTGATAAGGCAATTTTACTAGGTTACAGTGAATTCAGTTACAGGATATTAGTTAACAATAAAATTGTTGTCGCAAGACATACTGACATTATAGAGAGTAAGCCAATACACTTAAAAGGTTATGATTCAGAGAGTGAAGTATGAATAGTGAAAAAGAATCTGTAAATGAGAAAAGGAAAGAAGGAGATGTAATATAAGTTTTAAATAATGATAAATATGATCAGAAACACAAGTTGAGAAGGTCAGATAGAGAATGTAAAATGCCAGGTGGAATTAATGACTATGTCTGTAGCAATTTTATTAATGTTAACTGATAGTCCAGAAAATTTTGAGGAGGTGACTAGTTGTAATGAGTCAAAGTTTTGGAAACAAACAATGGATAAGGATATTGTCTGTTGTCAAATGGTTTAATTATAGAACAAATGAATGCCGGGACTGCATTTCTTAATGGAAAAGTTTTATCAGATGTCTACATGAATCAGCAAAGAGGGTATGAAGATGGTACTGATACAGAAGTTGAATAAAGCATTGTATGGCTTATCAGAAAATTCCTTGAACATGGTACGATTATTTTGAAGAATTTCTGAGTAATTTAAGTTTCGTAAGATATGAATTTGATTATTGTTTGTATAATTTGATAGATGGAGATGATGTAATTTATTTAATCATGTTATCATGTTTATTAATGACCTATTAATTTGATGTAAAAAAAAGGAAGAAAATATCAAGAATCTGCTGTAAAAGAAATTCAAAATGAAGGACTTAAATGTCTTGAGACTAAATTTCTATAAGAATGAAAATAAAATCTTTTTTTGTTTTTTTTTTGTTTTTTTTGTTTTTTTGTTTTGTTTTTGTTATGTAGATGCTGATATATTTACCAAGTCATTATGTAAAGCTAAGTTTTCAATGTTTAGAGACATATTGAATGTAAATTAATATAAATAAGTCTTTTGATATAAATGTCAGGAGGCATGTTAGATTGTGGTACATTTTTATTAATAGAGTTTTGGTATGGATAATGTTTTAGTTGAGTGATGAGTATGTCACATATGCAGTGCCACTCACAAGTATTTCTGTGGGTGTGAGAGTTCAAGTTAGTTTGTTGCAGTTTGCTGTTGTTATTGTTGACATCAAGCAGTTGACTAGTTGTACGAGCCAAGTTGTCGCCCAGTTCCAGAAGTGTTTGTCTAGTCCCCTACTTGCTCGGAAGAAGAATGAAGTGTATACTTTCTATGTGGTGCAAACTGTAATATGTTCATATGTGTACTTGAATAAACCTTTAATTTTAAAAATTACACTATATGTACCATAGTTTATTACTCTCTTAAGAAAGAGAATGAGTATACATGAAGTGGAGAATTTTCATGTCTACGTCTGTCACCTTTGCCATGTATTTCAACTGCCTCTCTCATAATTAAGAGACCACCTGAAATGCTGTGTAACTGTATTTTTCTAATTGTTTGTTGTTTTCTGCAGTCATACAGCCTCCAACTTTGGTAAGTAATGGGTTTACTTTACTGAGTCCATGTTTGTTATATGATAGATATTATTTTAAATTAAAATGATTGATTATTACCTCTCTCTTCCTTGATACCATGAAGCGTTTATCTTTGCCCCAATTACTCCACCTGTTATCCCGTTTTTGTGCCTGCATCTGATAGGCAGCATATGGATTGACTACTGGATACGGATATTGGGGAACAGCATCTGGATAGTATAAAGCTCGTCTGTCAACTGTATAGTGTGGTCCAAGCGCTGAAGAATAAACTGGTCCTTCCAGCCATTCTCCTGCATAAAAAATCACCAAAATGTGATACATTCACAAGTAAAACTTTTATCTGAGCATTGATAAACAAAAGCCAATTGCATTTTAACTTAGAGAAAACAGTTATTTTGGAAATATCACTGAAAATTCTGTATCTTCAATAATATGAAGGTTTATCTACATATAATAAGTAATAGAAATAGTACGGTACAATTTTAATTTAATAAACACACAACTTTCTAAATCATAGGTAAGCAACTGCAAAAAAATAGGATTAATTTTTACTTCTTTTTGATCAGTGGGCTACAGCACATCAAAAGTGAAGTAATTACAGCCTTGGTTGGATAACTAATAATGAATGTGAGGGATATTAACATAACCCTTATGAGGAAACCATAATGGTACAGTTATTACTACCATATGAAATAATGGGCTATTGTAGGAAATCTATTTATTGGCAATTGATGTTAAGATCTGGAAATACAACTTCATTGCACACTATATGAATCAAGTTAACTCTAATTGTGAGTTAAAGGCAACTGAAAACATTAGTTAAATTAACAAATTTGTCAGATATATTTATTGTGAATACTTGCCATTGTCTGAATCATCTTCATCCATATCTTCATTCTCATTGTCAGATGGTGTTTGATATTCTTCAGCATTAATATTGTTGTAATGAGACCACTTTGAAGGCACCCTTTAATTTAAGAAACAATACATATAGTTATAGACAATAAAATGTAGTTCAAACTATAATTGTCATAAAGCATTTTAATCTCTTAATTTTTAAGCATTGAATTTAGTATGTAAATTAGGATGCTGTTAAGAAGAAGAAGAAGAAGAAGAAAAACAATATCTTAAATTTATATGAACTTCCAGATATTTCACAATAAAGTAATTAATCATTTTCATTGCAAAAAAGCAACAGTTTCAGTATGTGAGGTGTGCTTGAGCCTAACCAGGACTTTTAATTATACAATTACAAAAAGAGATTCCATCATGACAGCATTACATACAGTGGGAAGAGACAAATTTATCCTATTAGTAACAAGCAGCACATATGTCATGGAACATTTCAGATATTAATCAAGAAGCCATACACATCTTAGTTCATGTATGGAACAGTGTACAGTGTGAAGTAATGTGTAAAAACCAAAACCATGAATGTTTGCATAAAACTCCAAGTGCAGTATGGAAATGAGATTCTAAGCCACAATAAGATATATTAGCATGATGCAAATGTTTCAAAGATTGCCATTCATCTTTGGATAATGATTCCATCCGTGGCAGTTCCCAGTGAACATAAAGCATTCCTTAAGCATAAAGCACTTGGGTTACCTAATGCATAAATTGTCAAATAATTATACAAGGGATTAATCTTTCTTTAGAAATAATGAGCACAGTCACTTATGAATGCTGGAATTTTTGATAGGCCTTTGCAAACTGAAAACAAAGATAATTTTCACTTTCAACCAGCACAAAAGATTTACACACTGAATGGAATTGAAGAAGTATCTGATACAGAGAGCTACAATTTTCTGGACTGCATCATTTCGTACAACAGAACCTACCAACATTATTTCATTTTGGGGTACATGTACTTTAGGGAGCATGTTTTATTTTGGAATCAGAACACTCATAACAGCAACTGAAATAAGTTATCTAAAAAAAAATATCATGTAAACACAGCATACAGTCTGTAAGGATCTTAGAATTTTGGTAAATTCTAGTTTTGCTTAGGCGGGACTTAGAAATTTCGAGAAGTGTAGTTTTCAACTAAAAGTAATTTCCCTGTAATCTTGCTCACAGTTATAATCCAACATAAAAATCATTTTAAAGTGTAATTATCATATCTGAAAACGTTTAGTTTAAGAGATATTCCCGTTTGTTCAAGTTTTGAAACACGCGATCAGAATAGTGAAATTCTAAGATTAGCAGTATCTTTAAATCCAGTAAAGCTACAACCGAATTTTTATCACCAGCTGTAGTCAGCACTATCCCCGATATTTTGGTAATAAAATTAAGTAATTCGGCCAAGATTAATTAGCGATTTTAATTAAGAGAAAATAATAAGCTTTTTTATTAAAAGAGATATCATTTTAAATTTTACATTAGCAGATAGCCCTAATTAAGACGATTTCAGACATATATGGGTTTTCATCAAAAGTTTAAGCATTTGTCCGGAAATTAAGTTTTTGTAAAGTAGATTGTCGCGGATTGTTGTGCACGCGCGTAAAAAGTTCTAGAACACTTAGGGATTTTACCCAAATTTTGAATGTATCACTACGCGGAGTCTTAAACAGCTAAAACTCTAAAATTAATTACTCTAAATTTCTCAAGAGACTGCCGTCGGACTTCTAGTGGATAAGTCCGGATACTGTTGAAGTTTGAACATTTTTTAATAGTCGGGATCGTCAAATAAATTTCGTACTCTTTGAGCTACGCGGAGGAAAAAGATGTGATACAGTTGCTGACGTCACTGGTTCTCGTGGTTTCGATAAAAGAGCCGGTCTGTGGCTGTCCGCGGGCTGTTCCTGTCCGCGGTCTGTTCCGGTCTGTCTGTTCCTGCCTGGCGTCTGTTTCGGTCTGACTTTCGTCGCGCTGGTTGTAACTCGCCATGCGGGCTAGTTCAACCATGTCGTGTCGTGTTAAATCATAACTTCAATGACTGTTAAGAACTTGTAAATTTACTAAAGGGGTTTCGGTCGGTTAGATTTCTCTCCACAATCTGTAATCGTTGGTATAGATAGTTCGATATGCCTGCTCAACTGTAAATGCAATTGTGAACTTTTGACTTCGTGTCATAAACTTTAAATTTTTCCACCAGTGAACTTTTTTTTCGGTTTTCATAATAGAACAGTGAAACCTTTCCTCTGATTTGTGGAAGTTAAACATATCTTGTGTCGTCGGAACATTTCGGCGCACAGCCATGGTTCCTTACATGGGACTGTAAGGCTCGCGTTTGATTCATTTCAAACGGTGGAGGAGAAATTACCGACCTACATGTTACGTGTGAAAACTTCGGGGAATAACCGGCACGAGGGCAACTACCTGCCATCATGACTTCGACGACGCCGACACCGCCCGCTCACTGAGGCCAGATGCAACACCCGATACCACATGAGCGTCGCTTCGCCATGGTACATCGCGGGCGCATCTCGACTTCACACCATGCAGTGCAGCGATGCCCGGGGGACTGACCACACCAACAGCTGTTTCCCGCGGCTCCGACAACGGCAGACCAACATGCTGCAGCTCATCATGCCGCCTACAATAAAGTTAAGTAAACACTCTGTCCAACATTTCTTCGAGACCTTCAAGTGATTTTTTTATATATACTGCCTCCTCTTATGCCACAGCATTTCACTCAGTGCTCATATTGTTGCGTTGCAATCATTTCATACTTACTGAGGCAGACTATTAAAGTACATTGTCATCTAGTTGTTCCGCGCGCACTAAAATTTTCAGCTATTTCTTGTTTACTTTGTGTGCAACGAATTTCGTATTGTAGATGCGCCATATTCTTTGTATCCTATTACATTCAGTGCAAAGAGTATATTGATGCTAAATACATCGCACCACAGACAGTTTTTGGTAAAAATTTTCAAGTATTGGCTTTCTGATTCTGTGTTCATCTTTGCATGGTTTTATATTTCATGACTATTGTCTTCCCAGAGTGTACAAAATTTTTTTTTTTCTATTGATTATTGTGTGGTTTTTCAGGTTAGACTTATGTTTTTGATAATTTCTGTGGTTTTTTATGTGCTAATTGTTTAATATTATAACTTTAAG
Organism: Vandiemenella viatica; assembly: GCA_031002005.1. Lineage (NCBI taxonomy): Eukaryota > Metazoa > Arthropoda > Insecta > Orthoptera > Morabidae > Vandiemenella > Vandiemenella viatica. The sequence goes on from JARYHS010008074.1 coordinate 350,738,984, forward strand.
TATTACTTTTCGTCATCATGGGATTTGTAAACAGTTACCCAACTACTAATATTCCTCTAGATGACAAATTAGTTTTTCAGTGGCAACCTTTTGAATCGGACTGTGTCAACGAAATCATACATTCTCTTCTAGAAAAAAATAAGGCACTATTAACAGTTGCTCACTTTCATTATTTTACTTACGCCGAAATCGGATCCTTCATTAACAATGTTGTGTATCTTTGCAAGTTAGCTAGGAATTTTTCAGAATCTAATGTCAATGTACTGTCAGATCATCTGTCCTATGCTGAACAGTCTGCTAATAATGGCTACAACGTTGATATTATAAAGATTTCTCCAGCGAATCAGTTGGAAGAACTTGTTGTTCCTTTTAAACAGAGGCTAGATAATTGTAAGTTTCTTAATCAAAATACCATAAGTAATTATTTAGATCAGCTAGTTCAAAGCAAGCAAAAGGCTGACACACAATTTAGTGATTTTTTGGAACATGTACCTCCTAACATGAATGTTTATAAACTACAAACTATTAATGAAATGGTACTGCCTATTCACCAACAGATTAATCAGCTGTATAATTTGGCTACCTCTTATATCCAAGGTCTATTAGAATATAAAACTGTAACAGTTAAACAAGTATACACAAATTTTCAAACTTTTTCTGAAAAAGTAATTCAAGCTAGGCTTGCCTATATAGAATCTCAATCAAAGCCAACTGAGGAAACTAACCCACATTCATTACAGCAAATTCCCATTCCAGACCAACAACTACAAACTTCTCGGGTATTATCTAACAGGCAATACCGCTCGCTTCGCGCTGTTAACGTGTCGTCACTATGACGTCACGTTAACGTACAGTCAATTTTTGTGACTATTCGGCCCTTGTTAAGCGGCCGCACACGTCCGATAACACATCAAACACTGGACATCTGTTTGTGTTATCGGACATCTGCGGCCGCTTACCAGCGGCCGCCTGCATCTGATCCACCTTCGGGATATCAGTTTATGTTGATATTGTACAGTTTTAAATTATTGTGACCGACGTAGCGAGGGCACAATACACACAAAAATTGACTGTACGTGAACGTGACGTCACTATGATGACACGTTAACAGCGCGAAGCGAGTGGTATTGCCTGTTAGATAAAACCCACTTCTACTAGCACCCTTAGTTCAAATGAACTGTTGCCACCCATTATTTCAAGTAAGGTGGAGAATAAACTAGTAACTATTCCACAAGAAACAGATATCATTGTACAGAATGCTACTGCTACACCTATTACTGAAACCTTAGATTATAACACTGCAGGTAGTATTTCCATAACTAATCTAAGTACCACGGAGGAACATATAGTCCCTGTAGGGACATCCACACCCATTGAGAAAGAATTTTCAGAACCATTAACAGTTGTTCCTGTAGGAGAACATGCTCCTCATCAACTATTACATGAAGCAGTAGTACATGCTTCACCTATAATGCAACCAACTGTTATGGCTAAGCTTGTTGACATTGTCACAGGGCCTACTGCTACAGAAGCACATCCAGCTCAAAATATTTTTAAGGAGGGGGAATTTTTACCAGCATCTATAGAAGCTACTGAACAGCTGGTAGATTACACAACTGAATTTGTAACACCCACCACACCCCAGCCCCTACATGAACAACACATTATTCTGCCTACTACAACTCCACTTATTGATTTTGAAATACAGGCTTCACCTGAAGTGGACATTTGTTTTGATTTGGTAGACACCCCAGCAGAACAGTTGATTTCTGATATTCTTGGGGATAACAGTCCTATATGTGAAACCTTAGGGAATAGTGGGGACATAATTGACTTCACAGCTGATGACGTGACGACCACCTATCCTCAGTCATCAGTTGTTCAAGTAAATGCTCATATTTTGCCACCACTACAACCTACTACTGCTGCTACCCTAATTGATAATGAAGCAGAGCCTTTGCCTGCATCAGCCTGTAGTGATGTACCTGCTCCTACAGCTGATCCAATTGTGGATAATTTTGAAAACTCTGAAACCTATTCTGCACCCACAGAGGTGACAGAACTTAGCAATAATTTAATAGCTGATTCATTAATAAATATTGATCAATCAAATCCTATTTCAGTAGAAACATCTGATTTTTCCACAACTGAAATTTTAGTACAGCCATCAGCTGATCTCTCACATGTCATTGAACCACCTATTAAGAAAGATAATATTGTATCTGACCTTATTGATATTCAAACAGATGTTTTGCATGAAACTACAACTACTGATAGTTCAGGCCCTAGCCCTACACAGCTAATTAGTGATATTTTTGGTGATAATGAAGATTTACCAGTAGTATTATCAGACAGTGAGGATTTAATTGATTTCACTACTGTTCAAGTTGATGATCAGAGTTCTAATATACAATCAGCTGATCCCATACCACAGGCTGTTTGCTCATATAATATTACCAAACCCAAACAGCTTGCAAGGCGATACAAGCCTACATTTGTGGACAAGCTGAAATATCAATTATTTCAGAAAATGTTTCCTGACAATATCCTTACTGAGTTACCACTAATTACTATTCCTAATTGGGAACACTGTGGTCTTAATAAACAATTTTTCAATTTTATTCTTTTTCAGAATGTAACAGATCTTTCAGGCAGTGGGTACTTCATTAAATTTTATCCTGATAATTTCAGGAAACCCTTTGCATTCTGTATGGTAAAAGAAAACAGGGTTTCCTTTTCACAAACTCACTTGCCTATGCTGTACCAGCACAAAAAGACTGTTAAAATGAAACTTATTTTCAATTCTAGTTATCAATGCTTTGGGAGGGGGACTAAAATGAAAAGTCTGTTCCACCCCTCACCACTAAATGAAAACAAAACCATTTTGACTTATGATTGCTTTGGGAGGGGGATAAAGATGAAAAGTCTGTTGAACCCCTTACCATCAAACAGAAGGCAAACACTTTTTGCAGAAAGGAGGAATGTTCTTAAACTTAAAATTAGTACACCTCACAAGGTGCCATCACAATTATCCTGCCTTTTGAGGATATATAAGACAATCCATGTCATTTTTAATATTTTTCTATTTTATTTTGGGATTTTTAGTATTTGTTTATTTGAAGCTGTTGCACAGCAGATTTTGATTTTGGATGATGTAAGGGAGTATACAGTGTTGCTACCACTTCATTTTTCTATTGTGTACTGTATCATAATAATTTACCATCTACCTTGGGAAATCATACAACAATTTGAATCAGATAGGATTTCTAAGGCATCAGGGATGGAACTGATTGAAGTAGAGATGGAATGTCAAAGAGAGGAAGTTATGTGCACAGAAGAGGAAGTAAATGCTCCTATTAAAGTATGTGTGAGGATGTGATTTGTTTTTCTATGTTTATGGGGGAGGCTGGAAGAGAAGATAGTACCATTTTGGGGGAATGCAATATCATTATTATTATTTTATTAATAGGACCAGGAAATAGAGACTCACCTGCGAATCCCATTATTATTATTATTATTAGGGCCAGGAAGCAGAGACTTGCCTGCGAATCCCATAATTAATAGGGCCAGGAAGAAGAGAGTCACCTGAGTATCCCATAATCAATATTAGCATTACCACCCTTTAGGCATCACTCCACAGAGAGGATGACCATAATTTAAATGTACAATACATTCAAGTAACACACAGGGTGACCAATACTTAGTGCATGACCCTACACAAATAAACTTCCTCTACACTATGGGCATGACACTCATACATATATATAAAATAGGCTTCACCACAAGAGTTGGGTTGACCTTATATTTTTCTCAAAGGCGTCACTGATGTAGTTACATTATTAATTAACATAAAATATATAACATAGGAAACATTTCCATCAACATACTATTGCAATATGTGCAGATATGACTAATTTTGTAACATGTAATGGATTCTTAGAGATGTAACGTCAAAACTGATAGAAGTTTTCATCTTTTGGTTGTTAAAGATTGAATTGATGTTCGAATTGGAGTTTTGCATTATCTTAAGTGTTTATATTATGTACCTTAGAGAGTTTTGGGGTCAGTGATACCTATTGTTTCATACACTGAAGAAATTAAGATGTGTTTTGTAATGTGATGATAATAACACATACTTTCAACATTTATAATATTAAAATTCTTTGAATCTTTTAACTTCATTAAGTAATTTGCTTTATACATTGTCTTATTTACCCAACTTAGGTTGAGGATTTTTTGTGCTTTGTCGCACCTTAGGCACTTCATAGTGGCCTTAAGCAAGTAGATTTATGAGAGCAATGTTTATTATAAACAATAAACTATACCACTTAAATTGACTTTGATAGAATATAACGGATATGAATCTACAATTTTTCTCTTGTAACATTATTATCAGATATTTGGTCCAGGGGACAGAGATCCTATTATAAGTACACACTACTATGACCTACCTATTTTTCACAACAAGATGATAATATACCTATTGTAAATGATATATAACATTTTTGCACCAGTGTACTGGTGAACACAACTAGTGTTGTGATAACTTTAACATGAGAGATATTTTGTAAAATTTTGTCATCAGTGTACTGATGAAGTGAAATTACATTTCGAACATACATAACTTTTATACTCTCATTTTACACAGCAGGGTACTGCTGCTTGGAAACTACGTTTCCTTATGAGTCATAATTTACCCCCATACATTTTTAGGATGTGTAGATTTATTTTGGGGACAATATTTTGTATATACAATACTTTGTAATTATACTCAGTATTATTATAATAACTTTGTTAAATTTAAGTGAAGAACCAAGTGTAATTTTGTGTTCCTTTACTTCAATATTCTTTAAGGATACAAGAATATTTTTTCACTTTTATAACTTGATTCTTAATACATTTTATGAATAATATTTCATTTAATCTTATTAATTGTAATTTTCCTTTGCTAAGGAAGACCATTATTTACTATTTCATTTCCCAACAACTTGTGGGAACATTATTGTATTTACTAATCTATTGTACATTTACTTTTGTATTTTCATTTAATTTTTGTCTTATGTACATGTTAGAGTTTAAGAACAGTTTGGCCACCACTAATTCCCATTGTTTTTTCTGATTTGTATGTTCACAGACCAGCTAGCTGACAGAGTTCCCTAGGCCACTCCTGCTGCGACAGGAACCGGGGAAAATGGACATTACTCGGCAGATCTAGCCATAAGGCTTTTGTTTTGTATAATTTGCGAGCCTTACTGTCAGCTCCCGTTACAGGACTTGGGTTTTCACCCATTTTAGGGAGTTCTGTGGTCAGTGTATAAAGGGAAAGTGGTAATTTAAGGCCATAACAAAACAAAATAATATTTAAACAAAGACGTTTATAAAACGAAAGACTTTCCTACATGGAATTGCATAATACAACTGTTTATAAAATACAACAATTTTCATTTCTATATTTGTAAAATAATACACATTACTATTTCTTTTTCTGAGAACAAATTTGATATTTCTTGCATTAATATGTTGCAATGTACTTTTGTAATTTGTATTTATACCACTTATGTTTCTTATTTTGATAATATGTCTGATATTTTGACAATTTTGTGATTATTTATGTTACACATACTAATATTTTGTGACAATTTCACATTTTTGCTATTTGGTAATAATTTTTATAACATTTAATAATTTTTCAGTAATATTAATTCAAAGAGTGAATGAGTTTTTGAACCATTTTGTAATAATTTTGAATGAAGAGGTTAAAGTTTTTGATATTGTTAAAATAAATTTTGCTTTTGAGTATGAATGGTGGAGAGAAAGAACCGAACCGACATGCGATAGTTCATTTCTGTTTGGGGGATTTAAATTTTTCTTTTCAAGATATTCAGTTAGTTTTCTTTGGAAAATAACTTCAATCTTCAGGGGGCATGTAAGGATCTTAGAATTTTGGTAAATTCTAGTTTTGCTTAGGCGGGACTTAGAAATTTCGAGAAGTGTAGTTTTCAACTAAAAGTAATTTCCCTGTAATCTTGCTCACAGTTATAATCCAACATAAAAATCATTTTAAAGTGTAATTATCATATCTGGAAACGTTTAGTTTAAGAGATATTCCTGTTTGTTCAAGTTTTGAAACACGCGATCAGAATAGTGAAATTCTAAGATTAGCAGTATCTTTAAATCCAGTAAAGCTACAACCGAATTTTTATCACCAGCTGTAGTCAGCACTATCCCCGATATTTTGGTAATAAAATTAAGTAATTCGGCCAAGATTAATTAGCGATTTTAATTAAGAGAAAATAATAAGCTTTTTTATTAAAAGAGATATCATTTTAAATTTTACATTAGCAGATAGCCCTAATTAAGACGATTTCAGACATATATGGGTTTTCATCAAAAGTTTAAGCATTTGTCCGGAAATTAAGTTTTTGTAAAGTAGATTGTCGCGGATTGTTGTGCACGCGCGTAAAAAGTTCTAGAACACTTAGGGATTTTACCCAAATTTGAATGTATCACTACGCGGAGTCTTAAACAGCTAAAACTCTAAAATTAATTACTCTAAATTTCTCAAGAGACTGCCGTCGGACTTCTAGTGGATAAGTCCGGATACTGTTGAAGTTTGAACATTTTTTAATAGTCGGGATCGTCAAATAAATTTCGTACTCTTTGAGCTACGCGGAGGAAAAAGATGTGATACAGTTGCTGACGTCACTGGTTCTCGTGGTTTCGATAAAAGAGCCGGTCTGTGGCTGTCCGCGGGCTGTTCCGGTCCGTCTGTTCCGGTCTGTCTGTTCCTGCCTGGCGTCTGTTTCGGTCTGACTTTCGTCGCGCTGGTTGTAACTCGCCATGCGGGCTAGTTCAACCATGTCGTGTCGTGTTAAATCATAACTTCAATGACTGTTAAGAACTTGTAAATTTACTAAGGGGTTTCGGTCGGTTAGATTTCTCTCCACAATCTGTAATCGTTGGTATAGATAGTTCGATATGCCTGCTCAACTGTAAATGCTATTTTGAACTATTGACTTTGAAAATAAAAACTTTGAGTTTTCCAACAGTGAACTTGTGTGCTTCAGTAGTTAGCATAAAACCCTTTCCAATATTTGGGGTTGAAATCAAATATTGTGGCGACCTTGGCATTTAGTTGAGTAATCCTGGCTACATGGTCAAATCAAATCAAAATTATTTAGCAGATGTACTGAGAATTGTGAACTATCAAGTGTTTAAGTTAAGGCACCCAGGCGATACTATAACCCCAGTATCGGCCTGGTTCCTTACAAGTCCTTTAAATACGTTCTGTTTAAACAATAAAAAGTCCTGGTTTCAACTTGAACACCTCTCATGTATTCAACAAACCTGGACATACAAGTATGGAACACATTTATTTTCACATCTTTCGAAGCAAAGTGTGATAAAAATAAAAACTAACCTGTTTCCACTATGCCTTTCTGCCTGCCAGAGTTGGAGAAGAGTAAGAACATCTTCAGGATCCATTCCGAGATCTCGCTTGAGGCGTGGCCCTATTGCACCAAGCTCTAGAGTATGTGGTACCATTGGCCGAAATCCACTGCTATAAATCGAATATATAATCAGATTATTCACTATGGTTGAAGATGATAAATGAGGGGTAGCTACAGTCCTAATCCTACATATTCCTTTATAGGGGTATTGGCCGTCTGATACCAATACCTATGATGGAAACATAATGTAGCAGCAGCCTGAATGGCCAAACAGTCATACTCAGGTAGGAAATGTGACTTAACCAAATCTTGTCTCCATTTCCCACTTAGGCCTCTCTAAATATGATCCATAAGCAGATTAGAATAAAAGGCAAACGAAGGTGTTGCAAGACTGAATGTTGTATGTTGTACTAGCAGAATCATGTTTAAAGCAGTAAATGGTGGTTTCTGGGTGATGTTATGCTCTGGTTTCCCATGAACTTTCAAGATTTTTTGTTTACATTGTTGCTCCTAATGAGGTTTGGTCAATGGTCGTTACGCTTGAAGACTCTCCTTCACAATAAATGTGTAATTCAAGATTTAATCATCTACCTCAACCAGATACAACAAGAGAAAATAGCAGAACTAAATTTGATCCCTATCTTAAGACCATGAATACTATCAGGCAGCTCAAAAATGGTAACGCTACAGGAGTAGACAGAATTCCAATTGACATTTTGAATCATGGAGGGACAATGCTATTTATATCAGATTACGGTTAGCTGCTGAGAATAAAGGCAACTACTGCAGAACCTACAAGATGCAATCATTACCAGACTGTACAAGAATGGAGAAGGAAAGACTGCTCCAGTTATAGGGTAATAACCCTGTTCTCCACTGCAGGGAATATACTTTCCAGGATACTTCTAAACAGACATATACCTTGGATTAGTTTCTTCCTGAGAATCAGTGTCCCTTGAATGTTAATAGGAGCACTAACATCCTGCTGTTAATTTTGATGCAGCTCTAACAGAAAAGTATAGAACAGGTAAAATTATTATGTATTACCTTTCTTGAAACTAAATATTGTGAATGGGAAAGGTCAACAGCAAATCATATGAATTTCCACAGCATGATCATCCAAATGGGAATAACAACAACCTCTCACAGGTGTTCCTGATAGGAACTAGTATAAAGCAAGGTGGCAAATCTCTCCATATGCATAATTAGCATGATGCTGCAGAAAGCGACTGCAGATCTGAATATCAAGTACCATATAACCTTATTTTCTCTGATATGTCTTCGAAAACAGTTTAAAGGAGCCTTAGTACATATTAGCTTAACAGTAAACAACTTTTAGAAGCATTTTCTGAGATAAAAAGGATGAATTTAAGCAAACTCATAAAAGATTAAAGCTTATAGGGAGAATCTTATTTTAGCATTCTGCTACTTGCATTTATTTCCATGAAGAAAACATAAAATTTCAATCAATATGAGGTATGACACTTATAGCAGGAAAAATCTAGTTAAAAAGTTATGGAAAAATTTATAATATTGCACAAAGTGGCAAGACCAGACAAAAAATTGAGTTTTTAAGATACAGCCCATAGTTTTTAAGATATCAGCAATATTCATACATCATTAGATGCAGATTGAAAAAATACACAACACAGGTTAAAATACACTTCATAGTCAAGGGGGAAATAGGCAGGACCAGCATTTCGTGTTAGGCCCGGGTGGCTAATTAGGTAATTGGAGTGGGAGGGGGAGGGGGGTCCCCATGAAAATGTTATTTGTTTATCTTACCTAAAATAATAGTAGTGATAATCATACAAACAAATTCATAAGAGAACTACAAAATTAATTTAAAAGTTTATCACATAATTTATTCAATATATTTTAATTGCATACAGAAAATTATTTTTTAAATTTACTATTCAGTTTTAATTGTGCAATACAAAAACTGTACGGCACTTTACTTGTTTGGTAATGAACCGTCTCAACAATTTTTCCAAATCTAGTTCATCGGTGTCAGTGGCGAATATAGAATATATTTTCGGGGGGGGGGGGGGGGGAGATTAATGTAAGGTTAGGTTAAGTAATTTTAAGTAGACACCCCATGATACTTTATATCAGTTTTGCTGTTAATATTCAGAGGGTAATTTGCGCTGAATGCCCCTTTTACTTTACCGAGATCACGTTTCTTTATTGTTCACATTAAAAAATAAAAAATATATCTATTTTTAAACAAACCAAATGATGAAAAGATCTCAGTTACTATTATTTCAAACATTAGTCAAGATTTTAATAATGTCTCATCTGTAAACACTTGTCCGAACTTAAAGAGTCAAATACGCGACTTTGATTATCGTGTTTGGAGGGGTTCTAGATATACATAATGTTTTGTTTTGTAATGGATGTATAAATTTCCAAGACCCCTAATTTTTTCTTTTTATGTACACATGCATATATGTGTTTTATCAACTATCACTGTTTTGAGTATCATTTTGGAGAGGCCTTAAAAGAAGGTTTAATAAATCCAATGTCAATGAAAATGCAACGAAATTTGTTTTATTAATCGTTTATCGAACTGACAATAAAAAGAATACAATAAAAGAAGAACAAAATTAACAAAAAGGATCTTCACTTTTTATATATATCAATGATTACAAAATAAAGTCTAGGTTTCTTGGTACACTTGCAAACTTATGAAGAACTTAATCGTCACTAACTATATTATCTCTGTAGATAGAAAGTAAAGCAAGTCCGTTAAGCCTACTTTCAGATGTGCTGTTCCTTAGGTAAGTCTTCAGTCTTCTCAGGCTGTAGAAAGTTCTCTCTACGGTTGCGACAGAAACAGGAAGCACTGCGAGTAATTTCAGGAGGGTATAAATATTGGGGAAGAAAGTCTTGACAAATGTTTCTAGAAAACTTATAGCCGTTTTTGGAAGATTTGAAGGATTTTCCTGACTCCACTTTTCTTTCCATGACATAAACTCCCTTCGGACAATCTCTTTACGTGACAAATCTTCTTCATAGAAACTAAAAGCAGCCTCCAATGAACCGAAATCTGTTATGATACACAATTGTGGAAGGATGTTTTGTAAGGATGCAACTGTTTCCTTGTGAGATTCAAAGCATTCTTTCAGTGAGTCACAAAAATCGTCCAGGTTTGGCACATAAACAGATCATTGATAGAATTCTTCTTCTGTGGCGTAAGGGACGTTGCTACGTGCTGTTTGAACGCTGCAAATTCTTGGAATCTCTTCCTTAATGTCAAGTTTAGCAGCGAATGACTTTATTTGATTATATAAGGCTTTAAATGAGTTATCAGCATTTGCCCTCTCCTTTGACAGAAGGTGTAACACAGTCGTAACGTTAGTCAAGGCCTGTGGAAGGTCTATATTTTTGCTTTGAAGCTGCTCAGATAAGTTATGCGTGGTTGATAGCATCCGGCTCAAAACAAAAAGATTAACAAGAAATGCAAATTGACTAATAGCACTGCTTAGAGTGTGAGCCTTAGATGCTGAGTCACTGATTTCCTCTTCTATTTTGCAAAGGGAGAGAAATATAGGCTCCAAAATTTCTTTAAATAAAATTACTGAGTCGTGTCTTTCTACCCACCGGGTTTCACACAGTGAAATAAGTTTCTTTTTCTTTTGTTCTGGACAACATTCAGAAATCGTTGATTTCAATATTTCTGTTCTTTTTGCTGACATATGAAAGAATCCACAGATTTCTTTTTTTACAAATATACAGTTTCTTATAGAAGGAATTCCGCTCACATCTGACAAACACAAATTTAGAGTGTGTGAAGAACAATGTGTATGCAGGGCCAACGGTAGCTTTTCTCTGATGGAAGCTTGTACTCCTCTGAATTGCCCACTCATCGTGGCAGCACCATCATACCCTTGGCCTCTCATTTTGTTTAGGTCAAGTCCTATGTTGTCAAGGTCTCTAATATTGTGTTAGCCAAACCTGCTCCAGTGAAGTCATAAACGGGAACGAATGTCAGAAAATTTTCTCTGATTTTGAAACTTTGGTCCTCTACGTAACATACACAGAGAGAAAACTGTTCAATTTGGCTGATGTCAGTGGTTTCATCTGCTAAAATGGAATAAAAAACAGACTTTGACATTTTCTACAATTTTTTATTGTATTATGTGACCAAAAGTGTTAATAAGTTCATTTTGAATGAAAAAACTTGTGTACATTGTCTTCCAACCACTGGTCGTTAACTGGTCTTTAAGAATATTATCTCCACTGTTGGCTCGGTATCTCAACAGCGATCGAAAATTCCCATCATTTTGGTCTGGTTCTTCAAGGCTTATTCGCCCAGAGTCACAATGACCCCTTACAGCTATTTGTTGCCTTCCCCAAAATCGTATTGTTTATATTATAGGGATTAGCGATTTTCTATTATTCTCAATATCCAATCTTCTTTGGGCATTTACTTGATTGATAACACTTTCTGCCTTGTTCTTAACTATCACTTTTGTGTTTTCAGCGATCAAAACAGATTTCTTATGGTAGGATAACTTCTCATGTTTGCTAAACATTTCCCTGGCTTTTTTTAAATTGGTAAAAGCTTGAGTAACCAACTCTATAATTTGGTGTTCTACTTTCCTTACATTTATAGTATGGGAAAATAACACACAGTACTTGCAAAAACATCCCGATTTTTCCTCTGAATAAGCTAACCACATAAAATCTTCTAGCCACTTCATTTAAAAAGATTGAGTATGGTTTGAACTAGTGATGGTGGGAAATTTATACCAAGGCTTTTTTTCCATTTGTGAAAGACTGAACGGAATAGTTTTGACAGTAGTTTCCAATATCATAAATATTTTTCATTACTCGATTAGCCCTACTATCCTCCATAACCTGAAATACATTAATTGAGCTCGAAGTAGCGACATCACAAGAAGCAATTCTACCAACGCAGCCGAATTCAGCATTGTCACCATCAGACGTATTTGCACTTTGTCCATTCTTAACACTACCGACTTCAGGATTATCACCAACAGGCTTATTGACACTTGGTTTTTTGGTGAAAAAGTTTTGAATAGAAACTTGCCTCTTCATGACGACTGTGGTTCACTTACGGTCAACTTCAATCTATATTTTGTTGGAAATTTGGAAAAACTATCTCGTTTATTGAAGAGAAAAGTGTTTATTAAAATAATTAGAAAGTAAAATACACTCTATAAACACAGACTGTCAAAAATGATGGCGAACATGAAAGTAGCAGGAGCCACTCTTCGTCTGCCGACTGTACGAGAGTAAAGCAAAAGCATATACTGCCAATATAATCAACAACGCAAACATATAAGCAGATAGCTCATTAACTCCTCGCGAGTAATCTTTCGGAACTGAAATAACGACGCATAGTGGAGCACGAGAGAAGTATACGCGCACTATTCGGTTTGGCGGGCAATTCAAACGAATTATTGCGCGAGTAAGATGCATATTTTAACAGTATACATTAAAAAATATAAGTATGGAAGTCATTAGAATAAAAAAAGATATAAGTAATAATACATTTTATTTATTTCGCGCATGATTCATTAAAATAAAATAATTCAGATTACGGTACTTATTTTTTGTTTATATTCATTATTTCGGGGGGGGGGGGGTGGTACGCCTCAGGCCCCTCCCCCTTATATACACCCTTGATCAGTGTGATTACTATTTATGTGTAATATTGTGATGTTACTGAGTCTATCCTGTAACAATGTCAATCATGGGTAAGTCTTGAGTTGGCGTAAGACCATAAAACTTTGTTCATTCGAACAGGAGAATCCAGAAATCGTGATGAGTAGTCAAATGAAGCACACAAACTCTGTAAAAGATCTAAAACCCCACTCAAATCTTTCGCCTGCTCATCTCGCGTCCTCCAAATTTTCAAAATGATGTCTCTATCACTCAGCAATCTTTCTTGGTCAAAATCATGGTTCTCAAATTTTATATTTCAACATTTGTGGGCTGTCCCAAAGCAAATCATTCTAATGATTTGAAGAAGTGGATGATATCTTTGTAGAATCGACTCTTTAACAACATGAGTACTGGATAATACACTTCAAGATTAGATTTACAGAAAAAAATTGAGTTGTTTCATATCAAAGATTTTTGCTTCTGCCTTGGTCAATAGGAATTTTGTGCTGTTGTGGGATTTGTGGATCATTGTTTTTAAAGTTAGTACCTGAATGAAAACTTTCTTGCTAAATTTCCTCGAATTTTAAATTTCGAGCACAGTACAAAACATCGGTGATTGCTTCTAACTTCTTATATGATGAAACTAACTAATAGATTTGATTTCTGCAGATCTGCATTCAAAATTTTGAGGCCATCAAAAATTTCTATCATCATTGTTAAAAAATTCCATGTGGGAGTAAAATCCAGAAGCCTTAGCTGCAAAAGATCTATCTACTTCTCTGGCCACAAAATGATGGTATGAAAATTATATTAGCTGCTGATAATTTTCTCTTACTGTTTTAAGAAATTTGATTCTCACTAATCATATGTAAAAAATTAATAAATATGTTTACAAACACAAAACTATAGTTTAAAAAATGGGTAAAACTTGTTTTCTTGATAAATATATTGTTGGACAATAGGCTGCAAGAGAAGACAAATCATAATCAGTTCTTTTTTCTACTGAGATTTGCCATTTTTTATACTGTCCAAGTTGTTTCAGCAAGTCTAGCATGAAGTTTATCAAATCTTTAACAGTTACAATGAATTTTCTTGCTGTTATAACTCTTAAAATTTCATCTATGTGCCACAAGATTGAGATTATGAGCAATATAAAGCTCAAGGCTTTTCTTTGCGTATTCGAGATTGAAATCTTGTTATTTTTCCAGAAACATTAGATACCCTATTGTAGCACTTGCCTCTGAGTTTTGAGAGTGCCGACTTGTATTTGGAGAAAATTTCAATTACCAGATCAAATAAGTTTTCTGCTTTGGTATTCGTAGTTAAAAAGAATCCATTAAAATGTTCACTTGCGATAAAATCTTCCAAAACGATTCTCAGGCAAAATGCTCCTATTTATTTCATGATTCCAGAGAATAGTGTAGTAGCCTTCAAATCAAGAATTTTGTTCTAACAGTCATGATGAAGCCATTTGCAGCAATTATTTTAGTTCAGTCACATCTTCAGCTCAAGCCTTTCAAAATGCCATGAAATTTGAATTTTCATCATTGTTGGCTACTTTCATAGAAAGAGCTTGTTCCGTCAAGGTCTTCAAGGTAATAAATGTTTCTGACAAGTTTTTATGGTTATCAAGCATCAGTTTTGGATGAGCTGTTGATATCGATTTTATATTTGATATTATCAACGTTTTTTAATGCTTCAGTGCAGCTGGTATGATGAGAACTAGTGCTGTGAGAATTTAAGTATGTATTTTGTTGTACAACCAGTAGTGTGTCTCAAAATGAAACCAAATGTCCAATTTGGAGAATTTTCATAGAAAAAATTGAATCTTTGGCAAAGTATACATTATGTGATAAAAATTTCTACCATACTACCATTGCTTTAAAATGTTATATGAAATCTATGCATCCAGAAAAGTGCAAAGAGTGTGCAAACTAAATGCAGCTCTTAAATTGCAAGAAGCAGAAAAAATACTTTTTGTGATTATGACTTTATAACTTGTTGACGTTGAGGTCATTAGGGGTGGGAAAGGACTGCAGACAAGGAATGGGAAGGAAATTGGCCATAGCATGCTGAAAGAAGTATTCCGTCTTTCACCTGGAGTGATTTGGGTAAACCATTGAAAACCCAAATATGGATGCTGTCAGGTATCTATTAAATTTTGTAACTGCGTGACAAAATTCTACTGTCAGAACCCTGAGTTAGATTGGATAATATTGTATTTTATTTCATTTTTGTGCTCAGTTTCTTCGTTAATTTAAGCGAGAAAGCAGATTTTTGCAGTTTCAAGATAGTATTTTGTGTTTCATCAACATTCGCTTGGGATGGTATTGTGAAAGTTCGAATTTAAATTATTTATTTTAGGCTAAATGATTAAAGTTACAAAATATTTTACAATAACAAAAGTAGACATGTGCTACAAGATCTAGCAATTTGTAAAATTTCAGAGAGATAGAATTATTTTTATTGTCAAGGTCAAATTAGAATTAGGTTTTCAGACATGCGATTTGATATCTGATCAGCCTTCCAGAAACTACCCATGTGAAGCGATCACCTGGCCATTTCCCATGGTTCATGAGAGAGCAGGTAGATGCCTAGAATTTTCTTGGTTCGCACTAGCAGCAAGTGCAGTCAGTTGCCCAGGGACCGTGAGCATGACAAGATGTAGTCTCTCACATTCACCGATATTTAGTTTGGTGAGACCGTCACTATGCAGCTTCGCTCATCCAATTCTATCATAATGTTACTGTAAAAGAGTATTGCGCCAAGTGGGGCCTTGGGATTGCTTAAGTGTCTGGCACTTGCTAACTAAAAGCACAACTAGAATCGTGTGATGATCTTTCCATATGTACTTTCAAGTAATAAGCAGTAATACAGTGAACTTTGGGGTGTGGTCTGACTCGATGGTTAATCGAACTTGCAAACTTTCTTCTATGATTTTTTCTGATTGCCTATTCAGTTATTGACTGTGCAAGATTTATTCATAATATATTGAGTTTTTACAACAACAGACTCTTCAACATTATTTACTTAGACCTCTTGTAAGCTACCTTACTCTCTATTTTCGATATTCAGTCAAAAATCCAGCGAAGTTTGAGGTTAACATTCAGTACAAGATACCATAGTTGAAATCGAAATAACAACACTTTAAGTTCAGAAAAGTAAATAAACAACACATAACAACCATAAATAAGAAGTTTCTAATAAAATATAAACCATAAACTTATCTAAATGAGCGTAATCCATATTAACTCTGAAGTAAAATTAACAGGTTTGGTTAAGCAACCATAGCACTAATATTTCACATAATTGATCACTGTAAAGCACTGGTATAATAGTAATTTCACCATTGGATATTAAATTCACTAATAACTCGCAGTTTCCGACAGGTTTAAAGCAGTAAATATGATTTTTAAAGCACTACCACATGCAGGGCCGGCGCTAGGATTCTCGGGCCCCAGGTAAGTGTTCTCGGCCGCCTCCCCCCCCCCCCCCACCTCGATTTTATTTTTTTTACTCTACACTTTGATTTTTTTGGATAAAGTCAGAAAATTTTAATCAAAAAAATCAAATAATACCTTTTTTAGAAAGTTTTTTTTTGTGTTTTATTTCTGTTTAGGTAGACACTATGGCCGGAGGGCCCCCTTTGGGGGCTCGGGCCCCGGATACTTTTGCCCCGCTTACCCCTCCCTTACGCCGGCCCTGACCACATGGGTGGAGTTCAATAATTAATTCCAGCATATCGAAGTAGTTTCAGAGCTTTAAAAGTAGATTTAACCAAGCAAAATAACCGGCAAGCCAATATTCTTTAAGTTTCCAATAGCCATCAACTAATAAAAAGAAGATATAAATAAATGAAAATCCATTTTTTAATGACGTCGTAGAAACCAACTTGTAAATTGAATTTCTCTCTGACTAACATATTTCACGAACTAAAAACTTTTCCAAAGTACTTAAATTAAATAAAGGTGCGATTTAAAATTAGTTTCAGGCCACAACAGACTTTAAATAAAAAGTAAATTATTTGTTGCACCATCCAGGAAATTAGCAAATTTTAGAAATCAATAACTTTGGATATCCTTCACCGATTTAAAAGATTTTTACACCACTGAACTCAGCAAAGGCTGGGGAACACTTTTAAAATAGTATAAACTTGATATTTTAAAATTTTGCAAATTCATATTTCGGATGTGACGTATGGCAATACTTTAAACAAATGTGCTTTTAGATTAACAAACTTTCAAAATTCATTTACACAGGTCTGGGAGCTTTAAAAACATAACCAACCACATCACTACACTTGTCTCGTTACGCTCTTCATCTTGTGATTTTCTGGTAGTTTGTAGTTAACAAAAAAATTTTCTAGATAGACTGTTGTCTAGGTTAGTAGGCCATTTTGACAAAAGGAAGCCCGGACAACCTCTCCAGGCACTCGGTCGGAACACCTCGTGGAGTAAACACGTAATTCGTGATTTAGTGGGTTTGAGAAAGCCCGGCTCGCGGTGGCTGATGGGAAGTAGGAATTCGGGCAGCATGGCTGACTGACGCCATTACTAACAGGATAGGCAACCATAGAAAACTAAATTTTTCCGACATGTGCTCAGCAATGTGAACTTTAACTTTCAATTTCATTCGGGGTGGTGCGGTCTGTTCTGTTTCATGACTTGTGATCTTCGGCAAATGATTTTCTCCGATTGCCATTGCTAACTGTGACTTTTTGTAAATTCTGTGAAAATTTTTAAGAATATATACTTCAGTGATTTGGACTTCGACTTTCATTTCTAGCTACCTTTCTTACAGGAGGTTAAACTGTAAGTGGCGACCGTCTTCATCATTACAGTTAGCATTTTCCAAGGTTTTTCATGGTTATAGAACTTTTCCAGAACTTTTGGCAACATTTTGGAAGACTTCAAGTTTAGGTGTACAAGCCGATACCTACACCGATATTGCGCTTAGTTCCTAACACTCTTCCTTAGCTTGAGGTATAAAAGAAGCTGAGTGGTGACCTGTATATTGTAGCATTGTCATAACTGGACTCCAAGGCTACACACAGTCGGAATTAAGACAAAGCCTTTATGCCTCCACCCCAAGGCAAAGCTCGTGTCTTACAATGCACAGACAGGGATTCGAACCCAAGTTGTCCTGAATGCGTGGCCAGAGCGTTAACAGTCACCCACCATGCTTGGTTTAAAATAAATAAATAAATAATAATTTCAATATCATTCTAGCCCAGCAGTTGAAGCAAATAAGACAAAAGCAGAGCCTCTTATGTGGTGGCAAATGAACGCCTACAAATATTCCATGTTGTTATCATTAGTCCACAGGTTTTGTCAGCTCTGTCTATCAGTGTTGCTAACATAAAATTGTTCAGAGATGCAGCCTTAATTTATAATGAAAAAAGAG
Organism: Vandiemenella viatica; assembly: GCA_031002005.1. Taxonomy (NCBI): domain Eukaryota; kingdom Metazoa; phylum Arthropoda; class Insecta; order Orthoptera; family Morabidae; genus Vandiemenella; species Vandiemenella viatica. Next base: position 350,757,472 of record JARYHS010008074.1, read on the forward strand.
GCAATTTAAAATGAGAAAAGGCTGCTGAGCTTTTGTTTTTAAAGTTTAATTTGCCATTCTTAATTTTGAAATATTAGTTACGGTAATTAGAAAACTATTATTATTATTCACTTAAAAGTCAGTTACTGACTGATTGCTTTGATATTAAAATCAACATTATTAAACTTGAAATTTTTCTGTTTCCGCTTCCATAATGTAACCTCTGTTTCATCTCTAGCACATACACGTGAGTATTCACTACCTAGCCTATATACTTATGTATATAGTGAAGAACAAAAATAAGGGAATTTACTTTTACTTACTCTCATTCTGTCAGCAGACAGACAAGGCCATCTTTTAAAGTTCCAGTGGACCTACACCTAAGGACGATGGAAATTTACCCTCCATGTTTTCCTGTCTGCTATGGGTGTCTACATTGAATACATTTCCTTTTATAGCCTGACTAAGAATTTAACCATTTGAACTTTTCTGCAGAAAATACACAAGGATTCAACCAAGGCAACTTCGAAATGCAATAAAATGGCTTTCATGCATAACGGTGTTGGATGTACGATATTTTGCCATAGCAGTCTTGCTTTCACATACAACAATTGTTTGCTGTCGATCAAGCTCATTAAGCAATAGCTATGGTGGCAATCTCTATTAAAACATCAAAGGTATTTTGTGCTTCCTTCATGGTGTTGTTGTGAGTACACAGTCAATTTTACACGCATTTTGAACGATAACTAACATGCTTAACTGGTGTGCTTTCTTTTTCTTTCTTTCTCTAATTTATTTCCTTTATGCACCCTCAGTTACTCTCAAATTCCGGGTGGGTTAAATACCCACCCGGAATTTCCCAGCAGTGCAAGGTCGACAATAGAAATAATAACTGAAATACTATAGGGACCATAGAAAAATACAACAAGATAGAGGAATTTTTTCTAAAGAAAGCAGTGTTTATTTCAGCTTCATCAGAGCAAGGGTTCAGGAGAAATAAATTCTGAAAGATTTGAGCAATTACAAAACAACCGTGTAGTTTCTATTAGATGAATTACTCCTTAAGAACAAAAGAGCCCAGTAGGATAACAAACATGAAAAGTTGGGGTAAATTCTAAAGAATGTTTTGGTAATAGAATCATTTTTGGGAGTAGGAACTTTAAAATTAATTGTAGATTTTGTGATTTATAACTTTAAAATTCAATATTTCTGAAACCAGGACTTTTTGGCATAAGTCATCATAGGATGAAACAATAAAAAAAAAAAAAAAAAATAGAGTGCTACAACATACCAAATGTTTTAGAAAGATTGGGGTAAAATTAAGGATTTTTGGCCCAAAGGTCATTATTATATCACTAGTACTGAAGCCCATATGAGTAGAACGGCATTCTTTTGCAGTTTGTCAAGACAGTACCATGTGAAGAGGAACTTGGAGAATCATGAATATTTGAGGGCAAACTCTGTTTAAAATTGACTTAGAATTTCATCCATATTTGGGGGATATGTGATGGAAGTTTGCCACAAGTGGCTAGCTGAGTAGAGCTTTACCTGCAGCTTAAATCAGCGAATCTGACAGTTTGATGCTGTAAGCTACTTTAGAATTCGTTAAATTCTAATCTTTCACTATAGTAAATGAAGAATGGGCATAACGTAGAAACTGATGCCACAGCATACAGCCATATAAAGCTTTAAAACCAATTAAACACACTACAGATCGGGAATAACCCATAAAGAATAAAAACAAGTCTTTAAACTTACCTAAATCACTGCAATAGAGAATAATCCATCTTAATAGGCACCAAACTTTGTTACGACATACGATCACTATTTAACAACACTTTTTGACACAGTAAAAAACGGTTATAATAATAATCACCCATGAGAAGCTAAATTTTGTAATAAATAACACATGACCAACAGTTTCAAGTGATTTAAAATAAGAAAACACAAGTTTTATACCTAGTCACACAAACCAGCATTTTGGAACACAAATAACAACACATTTAAAGCTGTTTCCAAAGTCAGCTGGTAACATACATACAACTAAATATAATACAGCACAACATACTAAAATTTCGAACCATACAGTCAGCTAGGCATACGACTGTTTCTAAAGTAATTACGTTTCACATCAGCATGCTTCCATATACAAATTAAAATTTTGATCAAAGTAAATATAGTCAGTGAGTAAAAATACTTTTGAAATATATAATAGAAACCACAGTAAAATATTTTCAAAGCAATTTTTTCGAGATAGGCTTTACTTTCATAATAATTCAATGAAAACACTTTTCAATTGAAAATTATAAATGGTGCGGATTCAGGAGGAAACCGGTATTTTAGAAAATTAATTACAAGCCAATCAGAGCAGCTAAAGATAAGATTGGGTCATCATTGGAAAGCTGTGAAGCTGGAGAATAAAATTATATACATTTTAAAACCCAAAATATAGTATTCCTGCACCAAGGCTTGGATGACGGAAGTTGACGTCACAACTGCAAAAACAGTATTACTACGCGGCAACATATTTTAATTTTTTTTTTTACGGTTAATTGAGTAAGTTTACAACAAAAGTTATAATAAAGTAATCTGATCATTAGGAAGTCCTCTAACAATTGTAAAATTTTGGGAGCTCTATGTTACAACTTTTTTGCCGGACTATGTTCTGGGCCTCACGTGACCTGGAGGATTATATTAGGGATTTGACCCGCCGTTTCAACAGTGGGACTAAGATTTTGGTAACGAGCAGACCTGCCGCCCGGTGCTGCACGAGCAATGCAGGTTCCACCTTGCAAGTAGTTCCGTGAGTCATGTGCGCGGGCTGCCATGACAGTTTTTGAGTGTCGGATGTGTCACCTCCAATAACAGTAATGCGAATTTAGAAAATCATTTAGGGGACTCCAGTGGTCTGTCTACCTTCATAACCAGCAATCTTTTGGCAATGTAGGGCCGACAGACTTTTTCAACTGTAATTTGGAACTATAATTTTGAAGAATATATTGATTTGTTAATAGTGAACAGTGCTTCTATTTTCGTAGTTAGAAACTAACCCTTCCTTTCCCGAAGTTGATTGTGGAGAAGTGGTGACAATGTTTATATTACAGTTGATTTATCCAAGGTATTTTCACGGTTTAGTAATTTTGAACAAATTGAATTATGGCAGAACTTTTTAAGAAGCAAGCTCCTTACAATGACTTATTCAAAATCTGATAGCAAATGGTGTAAGAGGACTTTTTTAATGAATACAGACTTTAAATTTTGTTCTGTTTTATTTCTTTTAATACCCTGAACTATGGGGGAACAACAGTTTGACGGCTGTAAGAAGAACCAATGCAAAAAGTAATCAGAGGTATCAGGCATAACAACAGCTTACTCATCCTGTAGCAAACCCCCCAAGCAACTCGTTGTCTAAAACAAGGAGGTATCTACAATCAATATAACACAGATGGCACCATTTTCAATCTTTACTATTTCTAGGATCATTCCAGGACAAAAGAGAAACTGAACTAATCCTTGCAGATAATGCTGCACTTGTCTCACACAGACACACCTTTGTAGCACATAATAACTTATTTTGCAGAAGTTGTCTGGAGAGTTGTTAGATCACAAAAGACAGAAGTTTTCTGCCATTACCACTGGTTAATCATAGTTGATGACAGAGCCAACTCGAAAGCAAAATGGCATATGGTAATGATTAAGGAGTTATATATATAAGGTGCTAAACATTGTTAGATATATGAGAAGCATAAGAAATAAAGATAAAAAATATCCAATGAAACAATTGCGAAATCTATAGTGAAAAATAAAAAAAAGATTTGACTGAACGTACTTTAGAATCAAGATGTTACAATACACATAATAGAGCAGCTTAAGGATGTTATTTTCAGTCAAGATAAAATCATTCAACTTCTTTAAGAATTAATGAATGAAATTATGTAGAAGATGAAAATAATAATTTATTCTAAAGTTATGGAAGAAAATTGTGAAAAAGAGAACAATGTAATTGTAGGTTTCAAAATTAGGCTCAACAACTTTGACATGTGAAACTCAGAAAGTGCTGTGCAACTGAATTGAATCCAGAGTGTAAAAAAACTATACTAAACTCCAGAAAACACTGTTTTAGAACTTATTTTGTCATAGCTTTTATTATGTTACTGAATTTTTATACTTGTAGAAAATAGTACAGGGTTATCCTAAATGATCCATCCGGTTTCAAAATACTGTGTTTTCAAAAGTATATGACCTACAAGGTGAGTGATACATGAAAAGATTTGTAAACTCACCAAGTTTCTGGTACATACAATGAATGTTCAATGTGTGCATCCTTAGTCACCTGGCACACATCCAAGCAGTAACCCAGTTTCATCCATATGTTTGATAGCATGTTTCTATCAATATCTGTCATAGAAGCAGTGACCCATTCATGTAATTCTTGCAATGTTGTTGGCATTGGGTATACATACCTTGTAAACTTTGTTATTCACATAACTCTACAAGAATAAATCACATGGGGGTCAGATCAAGTGACCTGGGGTGACAACTGAGGAACATCACTTGGTCCAGCATGCCCTATCCAGTTATATGGCAGTTCTCTGTTGAGAAATTCATGGGCATTTTCACTCCAGTGAGGTGGAGCCCTGTCCTGTTGTAGGTTGAAAGTGGAGGAGTCAGTAGTCAATTGTGGAAACAACCACACCTGCAACATATCCAGGTACCCAGATAGTGTCACCATCTGTTCAATGAAGAAAATGGGCCCATACAGCTTTCTCTCTGATATGGCACAGAAGACATTCACTTTTGGTGAATCCTTTTAGAGCTCCACAAAGGTATGCAGCAATTTAGTACCCCACACTCTCACATTGTGACATTTCACCTTTCCTGACAGATGAAAATTAGCCTCATCATTGAATACAAAGTTCCCCACCAAGACATCATCCATAGCTTCCTGCATTTGGGTACAAAAATTAAAACAGCTGCAATAATCTTCTGAGGTCAGGTGTTGCACCAATTGCACATGGTAGGGTTAGAATGCAAATGTCAATTCAAAATATTTGACACTGTTTTCTTTGGAATGTCCAGTTCTCAGATGGCACGAACAGTTGATTTTTGTGAACTACGCACATGTTCTGTGGTTTCCTCAGAGACATGTGGTCAACACATGCTGGTCCATTTACACAGGCAACCAGTGTAAGGAAACTGGTGAAACAAATGAAAAATGCTCTGGTGACTAGGTGCAGTTTTTCAATATTTTTGTATGAAAGCATGCTGCACATTAGTAACCAAAGAACACTTCACATATTTTAACACACAAAAACTCTACTCCTGTTTTTCAACATCTCGTCCATTGCTGCCATCTTGTGTACATGACAGGCACCAAATGAGCTTTAAACTTGATGTGTTTATGTATCTTTCATGTATCACTTGTCTTTATAGGTGGTATACTTTTCAATATATGGTGCTTTGAAACCCAATGAATTATTTAACCCTGTATTTTAGGATTTCTGAATTTGGTATATTTCTCATATTTTCTTGTAACTATTTTTTTTCCAGATCATCGTGTTTTCTAACATCTATTATTATTCATGTGTACAAATCCAATAATCACTTGTCCTATGTAAAATGCACAATCTGTACTGTTAAATGACAAATTAGATTAATATCTACTCCTATGCATGTCCTCCTCAGAATTAAAGAATAATCAATTATAATATTTCACTATTTATATTTCTGATAATTACTTCTTTTTCCACATACCCTTTGCAGTGAATCTATTTTAGCCTCCCTCACATCTCTACTATGAACAATTTATTTGGCTGAGTTTACTGTTGGTGCACATGCCAACCTAGTCCTAAGCATCAATTTCTATCTGCTTGGCCAGAAATATTGTGATTGTGTGATTATGTTGTGTTTATTTTGCACAGCCCTTGCTTTTGAGAGAATGTTGTGACACAATTTCAACTTATGTGTTCTTGTTATTATTCACAATAGATAACCTCCTTTTGCTGGGTGGTGCAAATGCGGCTTCAGAGGCATCTGGGCGGCGCTCACTGGCTCCACCATAATAACGATACTGGTTTACTGCACCTAAAAAAACAAAATAAATCATTAAATCATTCGTACTAGAGCTTTCAGTTGCATAGTAGTATTATTTTAATGTGCCACAAAGGTCACTTTGTTGTGCAATAATAATGCGTAGGACCTTACAGAATAAGACAAATAGATCTTTTATTTTAGTATTCTCAATATCAGGATTAGAATTTATTTGCAGTGCAAAGGAAGGTGTTCAACTAAAACTCTTTTAGGAATGGGATAGCAGAACACTAGGGAACAAACCATGTTGAATATCTTCCTAATAATGCCTGGTGGTAAACTTGTGGGGTGTCAAGTAACTGAAGGAATGAGTGATCATTAAACAGTTATGACAGATATTCTACATCTACATCTATACTCTGCAATTCACAAATACTGTGGGTGGCATAGGGTGCTAGGCACCAATCCTAATTCTGTGCATTCCAATCCCAAAAACAATGAGGAAAGAAGGAATACATAAAAGCATCAGTATGGCATCTAATTTCTCTAATCTTATCCCTTATGTCATTGCGACCTAAATAGGTTGGCGAAAAATGAATTTCATTATACTCGTAAATTAGAGATTTTCACATATTCTCCAACAAATCCAAATGAAAATGATGTTGTCTGTCTGCCAAACAATCCCAGCCCAATCTATGTATCAATTCTGTGACACTTTCGTAAGGACTATAACTAGCAGTCACAAATCGAGTGGCTTTCTTCTGTACTTTCTCTAACATGTCAATCAATCCCTTGCTATATGGATCCCAAACTCAACAACAGTAATCCAAATGTGGATGCACTAGTGTTTGGTACACTGTTTCCTTTGTATGAGCGTTACAACTTCTCAAAATACGACCTATGAATCGTAATCTAGAATTAGTTTTGCTTACAATGGAAGTTATGAGCAACTCCCATTTCATGTTGCTTTGTTTGGAGGCGCTTGTGTCGGTCAACGATTATGGCTGCCGGAAGAACTTCAGTTTGTAGCACCATGCGCTACCGGCAACCATGATGGAATTTTTTCGTAGAACTGTGGTGTAAACATTGAAAGTGAGACTTTGATAATTGATTAATGGGGTTTAGTCTGGTATTTGTTCCTCTTCATAACTTGCTATTTTTGGAGACGTTCAGTCCGATTTAGCCATTTCAACTGTAATTGTGACTTTGAAATATATTGAAAACTTTTTATAAAGTTAACAGTGTATATTTTTGTAGTGAATAGTAAGGGAAGTGGTGACTGTAATGCATTACAGTTGATTTATCCAGGCTCACACATGGTTGGAGAGAGTGGGGGAAATACATGCACCTATGGGAAAATTCAATTTAAATTGAGTATTATATCACTAAATTTTTCCAAAACAAATGTAAACCTTACTATGGATATTTCTCAACATATTCCAAATGATGGAATGAAATTATGAATATTACCTTAATTTTTACGATTAAAATAAAAAAAGTGCAAATACGTGGTATTCCCCACCCCGTAGGGTAATGACATGCACGATATGGGGTAATAACATGCAATAGAAACAATGCACAAAAATGGACAATACATGCTATTTTTATTTTCTATTAGTTTATTTTATTAATTAGATGTACTAAACAGTACATTATTGAAGAAAATGATGTTTTTTTAAACTTTTCTTTATATATAGGCGTGTCAATAGTGCATTTTCTTGTATAACAAACATCACACTTGTTATGTTTTGAAATGTTCCAGCCATTACATTCTTCATGGCTCTACCTAATACACAAAACACATCGGTACCCTAGTTCTCCATCTTTCCCTTGGTATTTTTCGTTTTCATTCTTGTACGCAGAGTAGCTTCAACAATCCCATTCTACTCTTATTTTTTTTCTGATTTTGTGGCATCAAGACCCTTATGAAGCTCCTCTTGAATCCATTTTACTTTCTGGTTTTTTCTTTTATAATATCTAGTAATCTGAAGTATAAAAAAATTTGGAACTGAAAATATAACCAACTAGTTTTATTATGAAGGGGGAGTACCATGCACTTGAAGAGCCATGTGCCAAACCCCAATGTGAGTTCGAGGACAAACCTAAGCAGAACTCGGGTCTTAGTTCAATTACCTAGACAGATCTACAACTAAATGAAAGGTTACATCTAGGGCTAGTAGTTGATATGCAAAAAATTGCATTAAAGCAACTTATGGTAGCACTTACCTTGCAAAATGTAGCTGACAAAAATTACATCAAACACATTGAAAATAAACCTCACTTTACTACTGCCACAACGCAATAAGAAAATGTCTGGAGTGGGTGGCACTGTAGTTTTTACGCCTGCCAGAAGGGTTTAGCCTGCGCCATTCAAAATGCGTAATTCAGCCCGCGTGTGATTACCCGCTCTCCCCTTATACAGTTTTATTCAAGAAAAGTTTGTCGAAACTTAAAGCAAGTTAGAGGTTAGTTAAGGTGATTAAACTGATACTTCACCTCGGTAAGTGGTTTAAACCCTTACGTGCCCTCTTAACTGAATTTGCCCTTGAACAAGAGTTTGAGTATTTTTCAATAAAAAATTTGCTTGAAATACCTGATAATGGCAACACCAATGGAAATGTTTTTATGGAAAACTGCGATTTTCCTGCTCACATCAGATGTGCTGCTCACACATTCAACTCAGTAGAGGGCAAGGATGCTGATGCCGCTATACAGACATCTGTTTTCAAAACTCCATAATGAGCTGCTATGGCAAAAGCTAGTGCCATACGGAATCTACAGTCTTATAGTACAGTGGCTAGTGACATTATCGAATCTGAAGTTGGAAGGAAACTGGTTCTACCAATTACCACGATATGGAACTCCACCTATAATAGTCCTTAACACCATTTTGGAAACAAGAAGGTGTTAACTTCATAAAGTTATGACTCAGATGAACTTACAACCTTCTAACAATCCAGACATGGCCATGATGAAGGAGTAAGTGAAGGTTAATGTATTCAACTAATGTAACATTGTGTTTTTAGCTAGTCAATTCAATCATTTACCTAAGTATACAATTTTATTTATAAAATTCCTTGCAGGTCTTTTCACCAGTGGATAGGGCACTAGACTAATTCAAGGTGAATCTTAAGCATATCTACTGCCAAAGATTGCGACAAGAGTTCAAATCGCAAGATCTTAAGCCCCAGCTGTTTTGTTGTTCTCCTTTGGCCAATGTCCAATTATCTGGGATGAAAAAATGGTTTTGACGATTAATGGAAGACAAAAAATGCCTACTGACTGCAGCCTTTCACCCTGAGTTTTGATTGCTGTGGCTACAAAAGTATGACAGCTGCAAGTTGTCAAAAGTCAAGAAATTTATGGAAGCAAAATTTGAAGACACTGAAAGGGAGACAAAAGAAAAGGATAATGTTAGCATTACTAAGGGGAGAAGCAATAATAAAGAAGAAGGAGAAGATTCTTTCAGCACATGCGCTTAGTCGGAAGATAGGTCTTAAGGCCATAAATCTCTGAAAAACTAAGCTCAGAATTTGGTGAGAACTTGACAGGACTCAATGTCAAAAAAGTTCTTTGCAGATGCTAATTTTTTTAGGTGAACCAATTTTAATAAATCATTTTTATTAAATATAACACTGCTCTTCCATCCAGTGCTGGCGAAGTACTGTGTTGATGGGTTATGGCCAGAACCCAGGTATTTTGCAGATGATATAATGGTATACAATAGGATCGAAGCAGGAGAAGACTATAAACAGCTGCAGGGTGACCTGGATGGAATATCTAAATGGATAGGTCAGCATGTAAAGAAGATAAATGTCAAGAAGAGTGAGCTTATTAGGCACACAGATAAAAAAGTAAATGTTAATCATGATTATAGGATGGGGTCGGAATTTCTTGTTGAAAGCTTAAAGTATAAATATCTTGGCATAACATTTGATAACAAACTCCATTGGGCAGGTGGTAGGAAAACATTACAAGATCCTTCAGTTACTGGAGAGGGTGATGAGAGAAAGTAACAGAAAAGTTAGCGAGTTGGTTTACAAAACTTTGGTCAGACCATTGGTTGAATATGGTGGTGTAATTAGTGACACATTTTGGGTATCAAATACAGGAGTTGGAAGATGTGCAAAGAAGAGCAGCTAGATTTGTTTGTGCAAATTATCGCAGGACATAGTCGGTAACCGATGTGATAAAGGAGCTGGATTGGGACTCATTGGAGGAAAGGAGGAGGGCGAAGAGAGTGCAGGGAATGTACAGGGCATATGTTGGTGATGGGGCTTGGAGGGATATTGGTCAAAGAATTAGGAATACTGCACGGAAGGGAAAGTTGACCATGACCACAAGCTTGCACTTGATTTCATGCATAAGGGAGTGGGGAAATTTTCTTTCGTTGGTAAGGGTGTCAGCGATTGGAACAAATTACCTACTGCAGTGATGAACAATTTACCAAAAATGCTTAAGGAATTTAAAATTAAAATTGATAAAACGGAAAAATAAATGGGGGAGGAATATATATATATAAAGAGCTAATTAGATGACTATGGGAATTGCCACCAAATATTAGCTCCATTACAATTAAGTTAATAATAATAATTTTATTAGCAAAATGATCATTGTTGATGGATGACAGTTTTAATGTGTTAATGTTTATTAAAGTAAACATGCACCTAATGTAAAATTATGATCAAAAATTGAATATTATTGTTATTTTATCATACTATGTTTCCTGTATTTTCTTTCATACTTAATATACTAAATGTACCTACCTGAGTTTGTTTCTTTTATCTATGTATTCCAGCCCAGCGTATAATATTGTTTCTTTAAAAAAACAGGAAGATCACTTCGCTGGCTTTACAATGGAGTGAGCCCAGGGGCTCATAAACAAGCATCTTTTTCTGGCAACATACTGACATCTATTGCTCAACAGTTGTTCAGCATCATCTGGCCAAAGATGCTCAATATATGGCCCAGCAATGTGTGGCTCAACTATTGCCGGGCATTTGATGCACTTTAATATTGCTCAACATTTCCCGTTTACATGCTCTGTGTGATTAGCAGTCAGTATCATGGCAAAGGAGGGAGTTCTAGTGGTTGCTGCATATGTTATCTTAGAAAATTAGCAGCTGGAAAGAAAGTATGTTGGGTGCATCCTTACCTAACTAAATATGGGAAGATGATCTGGAATAGTTTCCCATTGCTTCCCCCATTGTAAGTGTGCTGTGATAGCGTGTAAATTCAGTATACAGTGTTCATGCTGGCCCATTCAGGCTTCTCTCTTGAATTACCATAAGCAGCGTCATGCACCCTCTCTCTATACACAATGTGAAGAAGTTTGGGATATAACCCAGTATTTCGACGCACAATCTGGTGATTAGGAACTGCACACCACCACCACTCCTTTCCTACCGTCCAAGTCCTGATGATGAAAATTTCTAGTACCAGCATGACTGAAATCAGTGACACCATCACAGTGCCACTGCCACCTTAGCCAACAGGGCGGCCAACAGAGAAATAGAGGTGGATAGTTACTTGTTCGAAAACATCGCAGGAGCTTGAAAACTGGTGTCAAGGATTTGATTTGTATGATTGAAAAAATAAAAACTGCAATTCCAGTTTGGCTATTACTCAATGATTTATGTGACTCGTACAAAAAATTGATGTATTTATTTAGAGTATCAGTATCTGTCTCTCATATTTTAACAGAGTTGTACAAAGCAATGATGAAAAGACTAAAGGAATACGTAAAGGTATATGTAGCTCCAACTCATAGCCATATTTAGGGTATGAAGGCCCCAAGGCTACACCTGTGGTGTGGGCTCTTAAGATCTATATCGATTACTTATTATTAAATTAATATACCTTTTTAATGAAAATATTGAATAATGTAATGATACTAAAAATATGGGAGGATAACTTTATTAAAGAATCGAAATTTCGTAACGTGCTTTCTGGATCATTTCTGAGATTCAAGTGAACGATGTTACCAGGTGATGCCCACACATTCAATTTGTTGACTGATGATCGATAGATACAGTGCTGCCTAGTTTAGTGCTATTGTTGCAACCAAACAAATGCCCAAAAAATTACAAACTGAAAAGTTTTAGTACCAATATGAAACAGTAGTCCTACATATTAAGATAATACAATCGACAAAAGATTATTAAGATCACCAAAGCACACAATAGAGAAAAATTAAAAACACAATATTGTTTATTCACAACGTATGTCAACAGGGTTGCAGCGACTAAAATATTTTATTTTTGCATGTGGTGCGGGCCCCTAGGCTACAACATAGGTAGCCTCTGCCTAAATGCGCCCCTGCTCCAACACAGGGGCGTAGCTACCATAGGGCTAGGCGGTTCAGTGCACCGGGTCCACGCGATTAGGGGGCCCCCCGAGTGCATCTGATGGGGCCCCCAAGTGCCGCTCAGAGGACCCCCTAGCTGTGCTCAGGGGGCCCCTACCAGTAACTAGGCAGAACTAAAAAAAAATGTCGCCCATTTTACTTTGCACCGGGGCCCTTGTTGACCTAGCTGTACCACTGCTCCAACAGTCTTTATTTTTTAATCAGTGTTTGTAAATAAATGCTTGTGCTTCCCGAAACTTTTGGAGTAAGTGTATTTAGTTGATGAAATTTACTTTCCAATTCATTTCTATACTTTATAATATTTTAATGATTGAAAATGCTAAAAAAAACTATGTGCAATATTCCTACTTGCAAATGAATTAAGGTTAAAACGCATTGTACTCCAACACACTTAGTTTTTTTTTTTATTTAAAAGAATGACATTCGGCCGTTCCAGCCATACAGCTAGCTACAATGCTGTATGTATGTTTTCTGTTCAAGTATCCATATTTTTCGCGCTAATTCAGGGTAGGGTATGGAAGACACAAGATTAACACAACATTTAATTTAAATCATCTTTGCCCTCAGCCGGAATCGCACGGCGACCTTCCGTACATGAGGCCAACGCTCTAGATCATAGGTGGCCAACCTTTTCAGCAGCCGGCCAAATTTTAGAACTACAATTCTCTACCCGGGCAGCATGCATTACTTTCTTGGAAAAAATACTTTACTATTTTTATCAAGGAATAAAAAACTTAAAGCGAAATATACATATGTAACGAAGTATTAAACATACAATTACCTTAATGCGACTTTGGACACTGTTTGGCAGAGCTAAGGGCATCAATGTTGAAGTCGAAAGAAGTTGTGGCTACACGCATAAACTTCTCCAAATGAAGATTAGTGATTCGTGTTCTGTGTCGTGACTTGATACTGTTCATCCAGCTGAAAAGCTGTTCACACACATAAGTGTTTCCAAATAGCGAAATCATACGCAAAGCATGTTTGTAAAATTCAGGATATTTCTCCTTGTCCAGATATTTTCTGTAGAATTCTTCCAAACCAACCTCGTGGACGGTGGAATTTCTCTTTAATCTGTGCTCCACACTGCAATTCACAATATTCCATTTGCAAATTTTCTGCCAATGAATATATATCCACGGAGAATGGTGTTGAAAATGCAGATAAAAGAACATGATGTTTTTTGAAATCTTGAAATCGGTTTTTAAACTCAAGGTTCAAGTACAAGGTATCAATTAACTGCATTTAATCGCCAGGGCCTGTGTCACGTCTGTTTGCAATAATAGCGTGAAAAATGAGTGATTTTTTTTTTTTTAACTGTTGTTTCCAAACTCTAAGTTTTATTTGAAATGCGGTAACAACATCAAACATGTTATTAATCAATTAGTATTTGCCTTGCTGACAAATGTTCATTTTATTTAAATGGCTAATTACATCGACTAGAAACGCGAAGTCACAAACCCAAGCCACGTCTTTAAACTCTGGGATAATTTTCAACTTGCTAGCATAGAATGATTGTATCTCTTCCTTCAAATCAAATACTCTTTTTAACATTTTTGCTCGGGACTGCCATTTTAACTTCAGTATAAAATGTAAGGTAATTATAGTCAGAATCCAAATGCTTGAGGAATTCTTGGAATTGATGGTGGTTCAACCCCTTCGATCTAATGAAGTTCAGTATTTTGAAAACCACGTAAGTGACTTGATCCATTTTTAAAGATTTGTCACATAAATTATTTTGATGAATAATGCAATGAAATTTTAATAATGAGGTATTATCAGATTTGCAGGCTTCATTTTCAATCAGTTTTAACTACCGTAAGAGGGCGTTACTTTGTGACTGAGGTTCAACTTTGTGACATACGGTCTAGTTTTCGTATTTCAAATCTCCCGCCATGTCAGCGATACCAGGAAAGCGAACAACAGCTTCATCGCTTTGTAGGACTTACAGTGCCTCTTATCGGCCGGTGTCCGAAGCTCCCCCGTCTCAATTGTTCTCTCAAGTCATCGTAATGTTGAAAGGTCTTTCTGTGTAGTTGGTTCAACATCCGAAAACTTTGTCTGTTGAAGTGTTACACATTTGAGAACCAGCTAACACAGGAAAGTTTTCTTGGTTGTTATTAGGTTAGCTACGCTGTGGAGTAATATAATGTTTGTGATCTGATATTTACTTGAGATGTAACAACGAAACCAAAATATCGACACTTTAAGGGGCTACTTTGTGACACAACTATACTGTTACAAAGTAACCCCACAAGTTTTCCATTTAACTATTCAAGCTGTATATTGTATTTTCAGTGTCAAGAAAGGCATAAAACAGTATGAGAATATAATTTCTCTTTTATTTATAGGTAGAAACATATCTGGCACGAAGTAACCCCACCCAATGGGGGTAACTTTGTGGCAATTTTTAACCTAAATTTCTGTTTGCTATGAAAGACCTAGATTAAACTGCCAACATTTTGTAATATTGTTTTATTAAAAGTTTAATAAATGTATCATTGGGTAACTTTGTGAAAATGTTTTTTTTTCTCTTGCATTTCTATGCAAAAACGCATCTGGCACAAAGCTGGGCCCGCCCGATGGGGTAACTTTGTGACAATTTTTAACCTAAATATCTCAGTTGATATTAAAGATTTAGAGTTGCGCAATATTTCGTTATATAGGAGAAAGATACATCAGTGTTTTGTAATACTCAGTTTTGGGAAACTTTTAAAACAGTAGCTGGTGTAGGAAAAACGCTAAAATTTGTCACAAAGTAACCCCCTCTTACGGTATCATGTTTTCCGACCATTGCAGAAGTTCCATTCGTCATCACGCCAGATAAGTTGCGAAGTTTTAACGAAAAAGGATTTATGTTGTTGTAACTGACTCTAACAAATCGCGTGCTGTTGTGGTGATCTTAAGTGCATATGGAACCGCTAATTCTTCTGTTTTGTTTAAATGGCCATCAACACCTCTTACGAATCTGTTAGATCTGTGCTTTCATCCAATGCTGGAGAACAATATACGAAATCAGACGCTCTTCTTTTCAAATTATCTACAATATGTCTTCCACGCGTCTGGTAATAAATAGTTTGACGACAGAGGCTTATTTTTCAAAATTATTTCATCTTTTCTGGACACATAACTTGAAAGGTGCTCTCCAAACATTCCTTCACCATTTCACCATCTGAATACGGCTTCGATTTCTTGGCTAATATCGAAGCTATTGCATATCTCGCTTTTACGTGGCATGTTGACTCTGCAGCAGTGCTAGTGAATATCTGTTGCCGTACAGAAAGTTTTCTTTTTAAGTCATTTACCTGGTCTAATCGAAATTTTCCTTGGCATTCATCAAACTTATTTGCACGTTTAGTTTCATAATGCCGTTTAATGTTATAGTCTTTTAATACAGAAACAGGTTCTTTGAATAATATGTATATGGCCTTTGTTTTTATTTCTACCAAAAAATAGTTAATTGTCCACTTAAACTGAAAACTTCTCAATTCATCTGCAGCTTTTCGCTTCTTTGATCCAACATCTTCACTAGCTGATGCCATTATTTAATTTAACTAGGAAGAGAAATGAATAAAAGTCAAGAGCTAGTATTTACCAGAAACTACTAAAATCGCAGCGCTTTTAAGAAAAGTAATAACGGGAACATATTCAATAAAGATACAGCAACACAAATATCACGTATTTTCAACAATATCAATAGTTACATACACAGGACTTTATAAAACAGAAACTGGTTCTTAAAAGTCGATCACGTCCACACCCCACAAATACAACAGTACAGCAGACACGTGGAATGTAGACAATGCATTTCGAATCAAATACAACAATTAATGCAAAGAGCGTACTTCCATCTATGGGTCGAAACATTAACTGCTAGGAGATCAATTCCCGACGCAAGCACTCCAAGAATCAGTTACGCAAACCGCAAACGCGCTGAAAGTTACAGGAACATAAACCGTGATAAGGCTCGGTTGTACACTCCTGGAAATTGAAATAAGAACACATTGACGCCGGTGTGTAAAACCCACCATACTTGCTCCGGACACTACGAGAGGGTTGTACAAGCAATGATCAAACGCACGGCACAGCGGACACACCAGGAACAGCAGTGTTGGCCGTCGAAGGGCGCTAGCTGCGCAGCGGTTGGGCACCGCCGCAGTCAGTGTCAGCCAGTTTTCCGTGGCATACGGAGCTCCATCTCAGTCTTTAACACTGGTAGCATGCCGCGACAGCGTGTACGTGAACCGTATGTGCAGTTGACGGACTTTGAGCGAGGGCGTATAGTGGGCATGCGGGAGGCCGGGTGGACGTACCGCCGAATTGCTCAACATGTGGGGCGCGAGGTCTCCACAGTACATCGATGTTGTCGCCAGTGGTCGGCGGAAGGTGCACGTGCCCGTCGACCTAGGTCCGGACAGCAGCGACGCACGGACGCACGCCAAGACCGTCGCATCCTACGCAGTGCCATAGGGGACCGCACCCCCACTTCCCGGCAAATTAGGGACACTGTTGCTCCTGGGGTATCAGAGAGGACCATTCGCAACCGTCTCCATGAAGCTGGGCTACGGTCCCGCGCACCATTAGTTCGTATTCTGCTCACGCCCCAACATCGTGCAGCCCGCCTCCAGTGGTGTCGCGACAGGCGTGTATGGAGGGACGAATGGAGACGTGTCGTCTTCAGTGATGAGAGTCGCTTCTGCCTTGGTGCCAATGATGGTCGTATGCATGTTTGGCGCCGTGCAGGTGAGCGCCACAATCAGGACTGCATACGACCGAGGCACACAGGGCTAACACCCGGCATCATGGTGTGGGGAGCGATCTCCTACACTGGCCGTACACCTCTGGTGATCGTCGAGGGGACACTGAACAGTGCACAGTACATTCAAACCGTCATCGAACCCATCATTCTACCATTCCTAGACCGGCAAGGGAACATGCTGTTCCAACAGGACAATGCACGTCCACATGTATCCCGTGCCACCCAACGTGCTCTAGAAGGTGTAAGTCAACTACCCTGTCCAGCGAGATCTCCGGATCTGTCCCCCATTGAGCATGTTTGGGACTGGATGAAACGTCATCTTACGCGGTCTGCACGTCCAGCACGAACGCTGGTCCAGCTGAGGCGCCAGGTGGAAATGGCTTGGCATGCCGTTCCACAGGACTACATCCAGCATCTCTACGATCGTCTCCATGGGAGAATTGCAGCCTGCATTGCTGCGAAAGGAGGATATACACGGTACTAGTGGCGACATTGTGCATGCTCTGTAGCCTGTGTCTATGTGCCTATGGTTCTGTCTGTGTGATCATGTGTTGTATCTGACCCCAGGAATGTGTATATAAAGTTTCCCATTCCTGGGACAATGAATTCACGGTGTTCTTATTTCAATTTCCAGGAGTGTATCATTTGCACCTTAATTAATTTGAGATAATGCAGTCCGCTGTTTAAGGCGAGTATCAGTAAAGTTAGGGTTCTTAGGTTCGATCCTCGCTTTGGAATATGTTTTAATTTGCGAGTGGTTTCTTTAGATACGTCGCATATTATTTTTCTACAATCCTCCAAAACATTATTTTTTTTCCGAATATTTCAGAAATTTTTGGATAGCAAGTGCATTATAAACATTTGAAACACAACCAAAAGAGACTTCAAAACTGAAACTGGACTTTACTTGCACACCGATAAAAAGTAAAAAAAAAAAAACTAAAAAAACTGAATATAACTTGCGCATTAAAAGTAAATACCGCTTAGATAGATGCATTTTTGTCAGAAAGGCAACAAGCAGTTGCATCGTCACGTAAAAATTCCAAGAAAAGGTATTCAAACGTACCAGAACTGTTGCGAGATTAGCGTGAACTGTTATTGTTAAAATAAATTCTATTATTTACCACCGAGCACTTGGGTTTTTTTTTTTTTTTTTTTTTTTTTTTTTTTTTTTTTTTTTTTTTTTTTTTTTTGTAATGATCTTGGTATGTTTCAAAATTAAAACCGGGAGGTTATCTTTTTATAAAAGTATTCTTGTATGACAGCAATTTATGTTTCAAACGTTTACATCACGTTTTATATCTTCTTCGAATAAAAGCATGATTCTGTAAGCAGCAAACAGTAACGAAAAAAATATTATCCTAATCAAGGTTTGAACACAGGATCTTCAAATTCCTATACCACTCTTTAACCATACAGCTACCTGGACACTATGTCATCGTTACTTATCTTCTCGATAATAGTGAACACTTAAACGTCGCAGTTTCTACGTGCGGTGAAGTGAACGCGGTCGGTAAATAAATAAACAAAAAAGTCAGTTTCGTTGAAAAAAAAAGTATCATTTATCTATAATTATTTATCTGCAGTTAAGAAAAATTGTCCACAACATCCAGTGCTTAGCTTATACTACACGCATTTTTCTCGTAAATATCTCCTAAAACAACTAACTTAATTTAAAATTTTAGTCATTCTTATGAATGATTTCTATTAATCTCTAACTTCCAGTTTAAATATAAATGATTCTCGAATTGAAGTTATTACATTTTCAAGCTCCAGCTACCCTGACAAATAATCTTCGATATTTTCCCGCAAATTGTTCTTTATTTTATATTCAACACAAAATGTCATTAGTAACGAGCAACAAATAATAAGAATAATTAAAAACTTGGGTAATAGGAAACGCTCCACACGCAGCCTTAGTTCCTACAGGCATATGACGTCACTAAAGCGATCTCCAATCCCAGAGCGTTTTCTGTCACGTGACAAGATTCAAGAAAAATTTGATTTTTATTTTGTTTTTTATCAAAACCAATCCACCTTCCTTTTCAAATTTAACAAAAATAACTTCCTTAAGCATTATTCTATGCGAATGACTACAATTTATAATATATTTTCAATACTGTCAAATAGCCTATTCAGCAGAATAGAGATTGCTATTCGACGCAAAAATTATTCCCAGCATCGTCGCATCTGTTTTGGGCAAATTCGAGCTATTTGTCTTGGAAAATCTAACTTCCATTTCAAACATAAGTAGTTGAATTGATTTATAATCTTATAACCAGTTCGGTTACCTTAAAAACTTTAAATATATGACGCACTGAATGTCAACAGTCTGTAACACACGGGAGCTAAACTGGCGTAAGCAGATAAGTGACGTCGTGCGCTCTGATTGGTGTTTCGTATCACATGACGAACAGCTGCGTTTTTATTTTATTAAAAATAATGTTTTTAAAGCTTATACAACAAATTAAATTGATTTTCGGTATCCTAACATAATCATTGTAAATTTAGATTTCATAGTTCCCTTTTTAGTGTCAAGTACCCCATTGTATCCCCTTTTCATTGCAAAATTTACTCTTTATAACGAAGGAATAAATGTAGAGTAACCACAAACTTTGGATATTACTTTATCTGGATAAAACTAACTTGAACTGTTTTTCTGTTTTAATTTTAACATGTGTAACTAAAAGCATTATGCAGAAATATTTGTAAAATTGATTGTATAATGGATCTTCCAAATAAAAATAATTTTATCTACATTGTTGCACTACTTACTGGGATCTCTGTAGAGCTCAGACTAACCACAGACTTACTGTTTTTCGGTCTTAAATTTAACGTGTCTAACTAAAACATCATGCAATAACATTTGTCAAATTTCTTGTATAATGGATCTAAAAAATATTATCTAGATTGTTCCACAACTTACTGGGATCTCCGTAGAGTTCAGACTTGAGTAGTGCATTCTCGATATGCTTATCTTGTGCTGCTTTGCCTGCTCCATACAAGTAGCCCTTTTCATACTGTGCCACAGTCTTCCCATCTCCCGGTCCCTTTGCAAGAACTGAAGGAGCACTTGTACTGGTCAAGGTAGATCCCATCGACTCTCGTCCTTTCTGTGGTTTTTGACCTGTGGGAATATTTGAAATTAGCTAGAATTGTCTATATGAAGGATGTTTGCACCATTTTATTTGTGAAGTTTAATAATATTAAATATAAGACTACATGAGCATTTGAAAGTAAAACTGTGGTAAGAGAGTACAACTAATATCTCAGACTACCAGTCAGGATTCTTTTTGTTAAAATAATATTCCAGCGATATCAGGTAATACTTTGACTGAAAATGGGAGGAAAAGAATTTCTACGAACATGTTTTCTGATAGATAATGTTAATAACTTTAGTCATAATGTAAAGTTCTTTCTTAAAATGTTTATAAAACTGGAGATTGTGAGGAAGGTTTCATATTCATCACTGAAGAAACACAAAAACAATTCACTAAAAATGTACACAATTTCAATGAAATAGAATACAAGACTTCAACTAAATTACGATTTTTAAAATCAGTATCATATTGACACATGTACTTTTAGCGAATATGTATGAGCTGTATTATATAGCCTACATTCAGGACTACTTGGGATAAATTTCACAATTTCTAGACATGTTTCTTTTATTGTTACTGTGTTATGAAGTTAATACTTCATATACATACAAAGAAAGTATAAATATCTCAGAAGTGAAGAAATATTTTAGAAAAACATTTGCTATATGGAAGGAGCGCACACGTAGATTGGAGTCAAAGTGGGTACAATTCAAGGAGATTTTAAGAATGCCCAAGAAATGTTTATTCCCGAACAGAAAATAAAGAAAAGTACAGAACATACATGATATAACAGGACTGTTAGGAGTTGAATGGATGAAAAGAAGGGAAGGTAGATTTGTATGTGAAAATTTCTGCAGATTGTAATGAGTAATGGTACGATGAAGGAGTTCGACTATAATTGATTAGAAGGCAGCTGTAGGGTAATGAGTGTGCTGGGTGGGTACAAGGCATGTATTGGTGACAGAGCTTGGAAAATCATTGTTGGAAGTATTAGGAATAGTGCATGGAAGGGAAATGATGACCATGCCCACAAACTGGCACTTGATTTCTGGAAGAAAGGAGTGGAAAGACCTTCTTTTGTAGGTGAAGGAGCCAATGATTGGATTAAATTACCAAGGAAAGTGCTGCATAATTTAACAATACTGCTGTAAGAATTTAAAATTTAAATTAGTAAAGGTAAAACTTGGGGAAGTAAGGTTAAAAATGAGTATGCAGGGAAATTGTCACTGGAACGGATGATCCATTGCAATTAAATTACATTAAGTGATTTATTTTTAAATTTAATCTAAGTGTGATTGAATGCATGCACTGTTGGCATCTTCCACACACACCTGTTTATCACCTTTCTTCTACCTGGCTAATTTCGACCTCTACAAATTTTAATTTTAAATTCTTTCATCATTTTTGGTAAATTATTTAACACTTTACTTGGTAATTCATTCCAACTCCTGAATCCCTTACCACTCTTAATTCTTTCACCAATATATTACCGTGCCTCATCGCCAGTATATTCTTTGTATGCTCCCAGCACATTCTTCACCCTCCTCCGGTCATCCAGCTCCTGATTGTGTGCTGCAGTAATTTCCAGAGCAACACTTCTTTGAACCCCCCCCCCCCCCCCACAGCTCCTGTGTTTGATATCGAAAAAGTGTGTCATCACCAACTTCAAGCAATGGTCTGACGAAAGTTTGGCAACCCTATTCTCTCACTTCTTTGGTACATCCGCTCATCGCTCTGTCCAAGGATTTTGAAGGATTTTGAAACCTTTCGTACTACTACTATGTATGCTGCCCATTTTAGTTTATGATTGTTGTTCCGAGATGATCTTTTAATACTGTGGATTCTACAGATGTCCGTGGTTCACGCTTTAAGAATCGATCATCTAGAAACGGCGTTCCCAACATTTTTTGTACCTCGCCAATCTTCCGTCAAAGGAATTCTCCCCCTCCCCTTTCCCAGAGCAATTTTATTATTAATAAGGTGAATGCTTACTTTTCAGATCTAGCAAATAAAATGTCAGAGGAAACTCAGTAATTAAGTGATGTTAAAATAAAGGTTTTCAATTATAAGAGGCGGCGAAGCAGATATAGTACCTGCGATGGTGTGGAACTAGGGTATTGTCCACACAGGTGTAAAAGCTACATGGCACCCCGCTCCTCCTCTAACATGTCTTCACGCATCCCCTGGCGGAGGCGCATCCCAGATCGGTACCCTCTAATCTAAAATAAGTCTAAGACCTAAAGACAATTTATTGCATATTTATTTTATTAGAAGAGTTTTTATTCTAAGTATCTGCACTTAATAAATAATAAAATATAAATATATTTAATGAGCTCTACTCGAGAACAATTTTTTATCTCATATTCTGTAATTGATACTCAAACGTTTTGGAAACAGAAGGATATTAGTCTATTACTAAAGATTTAAAATGATGTCAGATAACTACTTTCTAAAGTCTTATCTATAACGTATTCTGACAGATTTATTATTTATTTAAAAGAGAAAAACAAATTTAAAAAGAGATTGTAACATTACAGTTACCTTCCACCAGCTACAAAGTAGTGCCTGAGAGGCGTAGGAACTCATTGTTTCAGTCAGTCGGTAGCAGGACACCGCCGGAGTACAATCTGGATTATCGCGGAGTGCGGTGAGTGGTATAGTTACTATGCAGTGCAATTCAGTGTGTGCGAACTTTGTTTATAAAGAACTTTATGTCGTCGATAGGAACTGTGATTGTAAAACTGAAGTTTAAACAGTATTTGATTGAACATTGTACGTCAAGTTGTGACAGTGGATGATTTAGCTGGAAGGAGATATGAATTATAATTTTCCTTTTGTCTCAAGAACTCTGTAATCTTTCTGATACGAAGTTTCGATTAGCTTTTACTTTGGAATTTGATGGTGGCGAAACCGTTCACAAGTGTTAACGTACTTTATTAATAAACTTTTCATGGACGTAATTATTCTTATTAATGAACTTAATAACCTTTATTAATTGTTCTCATAATTGCTGCTAAGGACTGGTTTGGTTTCATCATCTGGTGACCAATGGCACAACGGACTATATAAAATTAAATTAGTTTGCTTCTAGAACCGTTCCTTTGAGAGAACATATTTTTGCGAGTATTAATATACCGCCAATTAAGGCGACCGTGACAGGACTGAAAATATTAATAAGAAGCTCTTACATGACGACCATGATAGGACTGTGTTGAACAGTCGCCGAGTGCAGTAGCGTATTTTGTTGTTGTATTTTATCTGTAGTGGTTTGGGTATTTGATTTGTGTAATCTCTGAGTGTTTACATTTTGTAAACAGTGGTCGTTAGTAGCGTTTGAACAGTCGCCGAGTGCAGTAGCGTATTTTGTTGATATATTTTATCTGTAGAGGTGTGAGGATTTCATTAGTATAACCTCTGAGTGTTTATATTTTGTAGACAGTGCTCGTAAGTACGTTTGAACAGTCGCATAGTGCAGTAGCGTATTTTGTTGTTATATTTTATCTGTAGTGGTGTGGGGATATGATTATTGTAATCTCTGAGTGTTTACATTATGTAGACAGTACTAGTCAGTAGCGTTTGGACAGTCGCCGAGTGCAGTAGCGTATTTTGTTGTTTTATTTTATCTGTAGCGGTGTGGGTATTTGATTAGTGTAATCTCTGAGTGTTTACATTTTGTAAACAGTGCTCGTTAGTAGCGTTTGAACAGTCGCCGAGGGCAGTAGCGTTTTTTGTTGTTGTATTTTATCTGTTGTGGTGTGTGGATTTGATTCGTGTAATTTCTGAGTGTCTACATTTTGTAGACAGTGCTCGTTAGTAGCGTTTGAACAGTCGCCGAGTGCAGTAGCGTATTTTTTTGTTATATTTTATCTGTAGTGGTGTGGGGATTTCATTAGTGTAATCTCTGAGAGTTTACATTTTGTAAACAATGGTCGTTAGTAGCGTTTGAACAGTCGCCGAGTGCATTAGTGTATTTTGTTTTTTATGCTTTATCTGTATTGGGTGTAGATTAGGTTAGTGCAATCTCCGAGTGTATTTATTTTGTAGGAAGTACAGGTTATTTCGATTTTCTGTTCCTTTTTTCTGTACTTTTTTGTTTCCTTTCTTTTTGCGTTTTTGAAAAGCAGTGTGTCTAGGGACTGTGATTGCTGTGTGCAGACGCGAGCTGAGGTGGCTGATCTGCGCGCACAGCTTGCAGCTGTGTTAGTGAAAGTTACACAGCTGCAAGCTGCCGTAAAATCTACAGCAGATGTGATGTTGGGGAAACTGATATAGCCATAGCCTATCACAGATTCTCCCATTTCGAACAGGCCATCCCGAATGCCATAGAAGGGATGGGGTGTAGCCAGCTACAGATTGTGGCTCATGTCGGCACCAATGATGCTTGTCGCCTTGGGTCGGACGTTATCCTTTCTTCCTTCCGGTGGCTGGCTGAAAGGGTGAGCTCTGTGGTCAGTGACCGCAAGATATCGGCAGAGCTAACCATCTGTAGCATCGTAGACAGAGTTGATTGTGGACCTCTGGTTCAGAGCCGTATTGAGGGGCTGAACCAGAGACTACGACGTTTCTGTGATGACATTGGCTCCGGATTTCTCGATCTTCGCCATAGGGTCGAGTCTTGTAGGGTTCACCTTAATAGGTCAGGTGTGCACTACACACGTGAATCGGCTACACGGGTGGCAGTGGCCGTGTGGAATGCACTGGGTGGTTTTTAGGCTGAGGGAGGAAGACCCGAAACACGAAATTCAGTTACGGGCAACCCAATCAGATGCAACACCGGAATGTAGGAGCAACGTAAAAGAATCTCGTCAGTTAAAAGTTCTCGTAATTAACTGTAGAAGCGTTTGTAACAAACAACCGGAACTTGAAAGCGTTATTTGTAGTACAGAAGCGGATATCGTTATCGGTACAGAAAGTTGGTTGAAACCGGAAATAAGTTCCGCCGAAACTTTTAAAGATAGCATGAACGTTTTTCGTAAAGACAGATTACATTCTCATGGAGGTGGGGTATTTATAGCTGTGAGTAAATTTCTCCCATGTAATGAAATAGACGTCGATACGAACTGTGAAATCATATGGATTAAACTCAACGTTGCTGGGTCAAAACTCATCATAGGCGCCTTCTACCGTCCACCCGATTCCGACATAGCTATCGTCGAGGAGTTAAGAAATAATGTAAATAGTATAGCTAGCCGTTTTAAGGATCATGCTATGATTCTAGGAGGCGACTTCAATCTGCCTTATATTGACTGGCGTAATTACGTTCACATCACAGGTAGCAGGGATAAGGCAGCTTCTGAAGTAATTCTCGAGTTGTTGTCAGATAATCATCTCGAGCAGCTAGTTAATGAACCTACGCGGTGTCATAACGGTAGCGAAAACATTTTAGACTTGCTGGTTACCAACAGGCCAGAATTATTCACCGACATTCAACGACCACAGGAATAAGCGATCACAAAGCGGTAATTGCGACTATCAAATTAATGACCAAGCGAAAAAGGAAAAAAGGGCGGATTGTATACAGATTCAGTAAGGCCTAAAGGAGTGTTTTAGAACCTACCTGAGGAATAATTACCATAACTTCAAGTCAACAAAGGACACCGTTGAAGAGATGTGGCATCGTTTTATACATATAGTCAGGGAAGGCATGGAAATACATATACCAAAGCGGACAATAAAGGGGGAGAATGATCCACCGTGGTACACATGCGAAGTCAAAAGATTACTCAAAAAAACAAAGGAAAATACACGCACGCTCAAGAAGGAAGGGGTGTCGCAGCGATTTAGAAACCTTAGCTGATTTAAGAGGACGTATTAAGAATAGTAATGCGCGAGGCCTTTAACGATTTTCACTCCAACTCTCTCTCTAAGAGTCTCACAGAAAACCCAAAGAAATTTTGGTCGTATGTACGAAAAGTTAATTGTACCAACAGCAATATTCCAGCACTAATTCGTGAAGGTTCAGAGGTTAATGAAAGCCGCGATAAAGCTAACGTACTAAATACTGTATTCAAAAATTCATTTACAAATGAACATAAGGATAGTATTCCCGTTTTCCCACGCCGTGGCGAGTCGGTGATGGAATCATTACGAATAGATACTGCAGGTATCATTAAGCAATTAGAGCTCCTGAAGTGGGGAATAGCACCGGGCCCGGATGGAATTCCAGTAAGAGTATTTTCAGAGTATGCGGCGGAAATCGGGCCATTTCTGTCTGATATATTCAGTAAATCATTAGAAGAGCGAAAAGTACCTTCAGACTGGAAAATCGCGCAAGTAACTCCGATTTTCAAAAAAGGTGATCGAAGTGATCCTGGGAAACTATCGTCCCATATCTATAACATCTGTTTGTAGTAGAGTTATGGAGCATATTATATGCTCGGAACATTATGAATTTTCTAGATGATAATAATTTGCTTACAACAAATCAACACGGATTTAGGAAGAAAAGATCATGTGAAACACAAGCTGGCCCTATTTACACACGACGTAATGAAAGTTATCGATGCAGGTTCACAAGTAGATGCAATTTTTTTAGATTTCCAGAAAGTCTTTGACTCTGTGCCACACAACCGCCTTTTAGCGAAGCTTCGAGCGTACGGTATATCGGATCAGCTTTGTGAATGGATAAAGGATTTTCTAACTGGTCGGTCGCAGTATGTTGTCGTTTGAAGGAGAAAGTTCTTCTAATCTAGATGTTACATCGGGTGTACCTCAAGGAAGTGTAATAGGACCACTTCTTTTCTTAATTTTTATAAACGATCTCGGAGACAAAGTGAAAAGCCTTTTTAGATTGTTTGCTGATGATGCGGTTATTTATAGGGAAGTAAGAAATTTGGCCGATTGCTTAGAAATTCAGCGCGATCTGGATGTTATTTTGGCTTGGTGCGCTGAGTGGCAACTTACTCTAAATTGTAAAAAGTGCAAGACAATGAGCATAACTAACAAAAAGAATCCGATTGTTCAGAAATACGAGGTAAACAGTTACAGTTATTGATATGGTCGATTCTATGAAATATTTGGGAGTAACAGTACAAAGGAACATGAAATGGGACATACACATTAATTCGTTAGTAGGTAGAGCAAATTCTAGGCTGCGATTCATAGGTCGAATCTTGAAAAATTGTAATGAACAAACAAAGGAGATAGCGTACAAATCTCTTGTGCGTCCACATTTGGATTATTGTTGTGCCATTTGGGACCCGTTTCGTAAGGGATTGATCGAAAGTATAGAGAAAGTACAGAGAAGAGCCGCTCGATTCGTGACCGCTTGCTACAGTCCTTATGAAAGCGTCACAGAACTGATTAGTAGACTTAGGTTGGGAGTCTCTGGTAGATAGACGACACACGTTTCGTTTAAACTTATTGGATAAACATGCGTACTCCCACTTTCACTTTTGAG
The DNA here is from genome assembly GCA_031002005.1 of Vandiemenella viatica. Classification (NCBI taxonomy): domain Eukaryota; kingdom Metazoa; phylum Arthropoda; class Insecta; order Orthoptera; family Morabidae; genus Vandiemenella; species Vandiemenella viatica. The sequence goes on from JARYHS010008074.1 coordinate 350,785,107, forward strand.
TGTAGTGAAATACTTCTTCCACCAACCTATTTGAGTCGGAAGGACAGGAAAGATAAAATTAGAGAAATAAGGTGCCGGACTGATTCTTATATGAATTCTTTTTTCCCTCGTACCATTAGGGATTGGAATGCACAGCAAAGAGATTAGCTTTGGTGCTGAGCACCCTCTGCCACCCACAATTTTGTGAATTGCAGAGTATTATGTAGATGTAGATGTAGATGTAAAAATTAGTACCAGGAGGAGAGACAGTTTTTCTCAAACTCTGGGAAAACGCACAAAAGATAAAAGGAAAATTAATGGCATTACAACAACGACTATTCGAATGGTATCGACAATACCCAAAGGTTCGAAATAGATTCTACTCGAGGAAGGCAGCGCGGCAGGTCAGAGAACTCTACACTGTTCGACACGGAGGCAGTGCTGTGCAGCGGAGACGAGGACAACCAGTATGGGAGGAAAACAGCTTACAGAAAGAAGAAGCGTCGTGCAGAGTCGTCGAAAGTTAAGGACGCGCTGTGCGCTGCTTAATTGGCTATTCTGAAGGCTTAAATCCTTTCCAAACTTTTCCTGATTTTTTTATTTCTTTTTTATTTTTTGTAAAATATCTACGAAGAAAACCAGACAAAAGTTTTCTCTTCTACCATGACAAAGCTTTCTTTCCCTGTTGCCACCCGTGGTGACGGAAGTAATTTTCTTAATTTCACCTGTAGTAATGCCTAAAATCCAAACTTTTTTCTCCTTGTCGTAGAAATAGTATGTTTAGATAGCTTGCGGCAGCTGGCGCTTCGCGTATATCGGCGTTGTTTTGTTTTGGTTGTCTGATTCGTGAGAGGTGAATTGCGATATTTTGTGATCCCTTGTTCTGTGAAAGTATAATCATGCCTGGTACAGAAGGAAACGTTAGTCCAGGTTTCGCCGAGTTGTTTGAAATGTTGAAAGCGGATATGCGCTCAAATACTGAAATCCTAAATTCCAAGTTTCAACATTTAAATTTGGACCTTAAGTACTGAAATCCTCCATGACAAATTTGAACATTTAAATTCAGACCTTAAATTAAGTACTCAAACCTTTGATTCCAAGCTTGATGATCTAAAAGCTGAACTAAAATACAACGCGGAAGGGCTTCATTCTAAGTTCTTGCACGAACACAAGTCCCAAATCGCAGAATTATATAAGAATATTGAAGAGTATCGTGCTTTGTATACCATGCAAGCAGAGGGCTTAGCAACATGTTTTTCGATTTGAAACAAGAGATAAAGGAGGAAACGAATAGTTTGCGCCAAGAAACAGACGCCTTGCAAGAACAGTATTTGCAGTTACAAGAAAAAAAAGCGATAGTCACTGTCACCGTATAAAGGCGATAGAAGGGCAGTTCCAGACTTTGCAAGAAGGTATCCCACAGGGCTATGCGGAAGTGAAGTTTGGAATGAAGAAAATAACGGCGGAGGTGGAACAGCTAGATGAGAAGGTTGAGAAGTTAAAAGTCTCAACTGCTGTATTTGTAAATGAGAGAATGAAGGTGCAGGCAGCGCTAGTTCTAAAGCAAGAGGTATTAAAACAAGTGCCTGGTTTAGTGAAGGAAGAGTTCTGCAAATACCAAGAAACAGGAAAGGGCACCGTAGTTTCTATTCAATACTATGACGAAAAGTTCGATTGGGAAGCATTTTTGACCGCAATGGGATTCATTCAATCATCCAATCAAGTTTATTAAAAAAATTGAAAATTTTCCACATTTCATGGCTGTTTGTAAGGAGAAGAAAATTAATATGGTGATAAAACACTTAAAAGCAGGATCTCGAATAAGGGCAGAACAATTGGAGGAGGAATTGGAAACCATCGCGCAGTTCAAGGAGGATTTTCTGAATCTTTACTGGTCGGCCGAACGAAAAATTGCAGTAAAGTCAATTAATGTGCGGTTACCTTAATGACCCGAGAAGGGGTTCACAAACCGATTTCTTCATGCGGTACTATGCGTTGTGTCGGAACCTAGACCAGCCTCACAGTGAAGTAGAATATGTGCGAATTATTGCAGCTAGGTTACCCGAACAGATACAGCTGAATCTTACTAGCCACAAGATCCGCTCCATAAAGTATGCTGTAGATATGTTGGGAAGATTAGATGTACAAGAGAAAAGAATTTACAGAACAAGACACCAGGGGCAATATACTCCGACGCATTTTCAAAACAAGCGATCTCGACAGGAAAATTTCCAAAGAGAAGAGAATAAAAGTTTTCGGAAGGAGCAGGAAAACTTACCACAGCTAGACAGAGTGCTGAAAGAAAATACGTGGGGAGGAAACCAACATTGGTGGTACCAAAATCACAGCTTCCAACAGCAAAATTAAGAGCCGAGAGTAGCGATGATTGCGGTAAACAGCTCCTAACATTTAAACTAGTGCCTGCCACTGATAAGGCCTCGCAAGCGGCAGAGCCAGAAAAGAGGTAAAACACGGCGATAATAGCATTAGTAAAAGAAGAAAGGACAAGCTTGAGGAAAAAAAAGAATCAACCAGAAGTATATCTATATGATACGATATTTAATAAAGACGTTGAGAATGGAACTTAACAGTCGAGGATGAGAAGAATTCAGTGACAGAAATGGAAGAAGACGAAATCAGAGCCGATGGCCGACACAGAATTTTTTAGATTGAAAACGAAAAAGTTTACAGGCTTAGTTCAAGAGAACATGAAAAATTACAAAAGAATGAAATATTGTAGATTGAAATCGACGAGTCTGAAGTAATGAAGACGGGCGAGATAAGCCTGGATGTATTTAAAGTTGTGCAGAAGTCGTATGTCACTCACATTAGTGGAGTAGGCGCGCCCAATTGCGGCCAAGGTGCGCATAACAGTCAATGCATAAACAGTGTTGCTACCTGGGCCAAAAATGAGTTGACATTTGCGGCAGCCGTTAGCGCTCTAAATTAAGAATGCGGAGCAGCTTTGTCAACGGAGGAGTGTTGTGGGGATGAAAAATCAATACCCTTAGATTGCCGAACAGATATAGAAGATGCCGGGAAGTTAAAGCAGCCACAGATATGTAAAGAAAAGAAGAAAATCGACAGGAAATCTATTAAATGCAAGTGGAAAGATAACGTGACAGGGGTAGAGATGAGCCCTACATCGATGTATGTTGGACGAGGATATCTACCTAATCCCGCAATGGTCACAAATAGGGGACACCCTTTATCCTTATTTTTCCTAATTTCTCCATATTTGATGTATGCCTATTGCTTAGTCGCTGCGGCGAATAAATCCTTGATTTTCCGGCTAAGGCCAACAAAATAGTCCGCAATTCCGATGCTCTACCTCGCCTGACAAATGCCAAATGTTAAACAGCAGCAGAAACAGTAGGCTTTGTGTAGTGCAGTGTAGTGTGTGAAGTGCTTCAACCGAAGGTAATATAGAGGTGACTGACCTCTATTATATATCGCAGCCGAGGACTCCACTCATAGAGCCTGAGGTGAAAGCACAAACAGGTCAAATAAATCAGAGCGACTGACTAAATTTCTATTGCTGATACTAACGCAAGAAAGACGAAAACACATTGTAAGTTAATTGTAATTGTATCGAAGTAATCTGTCATGACTTTGTTTTGAAGAATTACGTTTGTGCGTCAATGCCTTCGTCAGTGAGACTGATGGCGCAAAGAAGAGGAGACTTGTCCCCCCTTCTGTTACTCCCGGCAGTAAGACCTCGGGTACAGAGAGGTGAAGCCACTCTGCTGGGGGGGGACAGTACCGTAAGCTAAAGTACACCGTCCGTTGAAGGTGGCAGTCGTGTCGAGGGTGTCCGTCTACAGACTAAAGGATGTCGGATGTGACTGTCGCTGCGGTGCACGGTTCGGTGATCATGTGAAGTGGTCCCTTGCCGCCAGTATGTACAAGTCTCTTTGCTGTCGTAATAAATCCTCTATATAAGTGGGGATTGGTAGTGCATGGGTCCTAACATATGGCTGGGGTGTGACAGCAACACCTTTTGAACGCTGCGGCGTTCTCTGGACTGCTGCGGCGAGATTGTGCACTGCGATTGTGCTTTGTAAAGCTTAGGCGAGTGTGCGTGAACCTGTTCCCATCAGTGACGCCAAGTGTGTCGGTTGGGCGCAGAGGAACACGCACCTGGAGTGTGCCCCGTAGTGCGGGAAGCTGTATTCATCAGCGACGCTTTATGCAGTCGATTGGGCGCAGGGGAACGTGGGCAAGGGCAGGTCTGTATTGTCCGCATGGAGGCGGGTGGGGCCGGGTGGTCACCGAAATAACAGAAAGGCTTTAGCTATACGCCAGGTTGTGGAGGGTATTCGGCCTGGTACGTGGCAGGCGCTGCGTCACTTCCCGTGGGCACCCTTGAAGGGAGGCGAAACGCGCCTCGCCTTACCATCCCCGCTGTAATGGCCTAGTCCCGCCGCGTGTATCTTGAGGGAGGTTATGGGCGTGAACTCCGGTATCCCCGATAACGGAATTTCTCAAGTCGTATATAAGGCATTACTGGTCGGGCCAAATGCTCCTGTGTCAAATATTCATTATTATGAAATCCTGACTCTCGTTTTCGAAAGCATTTTAGTTATTATGTGCTGACATCAGAAACACCTGCTTTTTCACAAAAAAACTTAGCACACCTTCCATATTCCCTGAACCAGGAATGAACAACACACACACCCCAAAATTTCCTCAAGTTATAACTAACCAATAATAATAGTAAGTGGTTGTCAATTTCTGGTACGCTGGTATACAACAGGGTTTATCTACGAGTATTTATCAGACACAGGAATGAAGCAAACAATAGATACGAAAATGACGTTTGATTTGTTACCTTCGTTTTCCCACAGCAAAAGGTATTATTGCATTAATAGGTATACTATAGATCTAGTGACTCAGTGGTTAAGGCATCTGACGGGAAATGAAAAGGTCGATCGAATCCCCGTCTCGGCTGGGATTTTCAAAGGTCCTTAACCTTGATGGGTAATGTGTAGTACACCAGTATGCTTTCATGGCTCGGATTCTTAGTAAAACTGTAGGTCCACTATAACCGGTAGGATTAAACGCCCTTTCACTAGGGTGTACCTTATAAGAGCAAAAAAAAATTTATTTCGAAAATTCGAACGCAAATACTCTAATTCTTTTTAAATCACTGTAGCTTACTTACATAAGAAATTTTATCCTCCTACGACGACGTTAACCCGTGCCGAGTTGACCCAAAAGTTTACGAAAAATGCTTATTTTGATTATCGCTTGATATGTCAGTAAATCACTAAAATTTTGTATAACTCTGGGTTAACTAACTATGAAATCCAGACAACAAAAAATAATACTTCATTTTTAGTAAGACAAAAGTATTTAATTTATGATCTCTCTTTTACGGTGCGGGTACAATTTTCGGTGTTTTGCATGAAAATTGTTTCCGTTCTTCATCAGCTGTAATTAAACCATGAAACTCATGAATTAATTTTACAGCTCTATCAGCTGAGTCGTTCAGGTAAAATACCTTTCCTTTAGCCTGTACAAAATTCGCAGTTTCTTCCTTGCTCAGTTTAGGTTGAAAACTTAGGAAACTATCTTGATTGAATAAATGGCTCTTGCCAAACATCACGATTGATACAGTGCATGAGGACGCCTGACTTTCAGTTCTTTGCCACTATCTCCATTTAAAAATTTAACTCATAGCCCAATTAGTTCTCTGTAGTCGTCTCTCACGAAGGATTTTTGTTTTAATTCGGCCAAACAGAAATGTAACAACTACTCAGTTTATATGTAATTGAAATATTTTTTTCAGGATACTTATATATATTTGATGCAGTCATGCAAAAAGTATCAACTTTCTTTCCAACATTTGCTCCAGAAGTGCCCAGACACAATGGAGACGACCTATGTTAGATGCTATTGTGCCACTGCGCTTTATCACTTACTCAGAGCATTCAGAAAAACTTCACCTTGGTCTTTATCACAAGAAATAGTTCCCTATTACGAAATGTAATTATGAGATAGATTGGCAGTCGTTCTTCTTTGGAACTTCTTACGCCCAGACCAGGCAACAACTCGCCATTCCACTAAATGGTCACAACTTGGAACACGTTATTTTAAAATCAGTTATTATAGCTTCTGCTCATTCCTTCCTCTTTTGTGTCCTCATTCGTTGAATGGAAGACTCATTTAAAGAAAAATCATCAATGCCAAGGCTAAGTGCCTCCACGATAACTTGAAGAACGTAAACTGAATCTCTTACACTTAACTGACATCTATCGAACGCAGCTATTAATTTAGGAGTAATGATATCTTTGCTTCTGCGCTTTGCAGCAGTTCCTAATTGTATTATTTCGGGTGGGTTTGTTAAATGCTCTTTCAGATGTATTTCGGGACTAAAAAATATGTGGTTTAGTTGTTCAGATAGCATTAATAAATAATAGGAAGCTGAAGAGCTTGACTATTCGCTGGGCAACATCTATTTAAATATTTTTCTCTTTATTTATTTTCATTTTTTTACCCTTTCTTCTTTTTCAGCTCGTTTTCTACACACTCCAGGCAACATGGTATCCCTGGCTCTTTCTGTCGCTGTAAGATTTTACCCTCCTTTGTTTACATCCTTTCGAGCGCGTAAGCGTGTGCAATACCATAAACATTTTCCAATTCACGTTTGAAATCCTCTTCCCTTCCTTCATTTATAAACATCCAGACATTTGCTTTCATTCTTTTTGAAATGTCTCCATCATATTTGCCAGGATATAATGCACTTCCGCACAGCGACATTGCGGTTTTCACTTATAGTGAATTTACCTTCGCGTATATTGAAAATAAAACTAATATCACTCCTGAAAATTGGTTGTTTGCCTCTCCTAATAAAATAATATGCTCTTTCTGGCACTTCGTAATCCTAAAACCATGTATTAGAACAGAAAAATATGTGATACCTATTCAAAGAATGTAATGATAGTAACAATAACGTGGGCGCGTGCCATTACTCTTGCGTAACTTATATGAAGATGAGTCGGCGCAAGTCGGCACAGGTTACAGTTCTCAGAATGGCGTAAAATTTTATTTGTGATTGTTTTAGGGTAAAATGAAAAAAATTAAGACCTAAGCGTTACAAAATTTTTACTTTAAAAAATAAGGGACACCCTACCGTTCACACTAATGGTCAGCTCAGCTCACACAAGCAAAACATGGCACTTGTATCTAGGAACTGTCTGGGCGATGCTGAGGTACTCCCGTGTCCAGTAACATCCCCAGATCTGTTCCTTCTAGAACATGCGTTGGACTAAGTCGGACTTCAACTCCAGTTCAGTGCCAGAACCAGTTACAACAGTTGTGGGGCACCCTCAAATCGCCAGAAGCACAAGTTTGTGGGTACAAAAGTAATTTAGAGATTGTTTTATTTTATTTTCAACGTTTCGTACTTGCTGAAGGTATATATAGTGTTGTGTACCAAAATCTAAAAACGTAACAAAAAGTTTTAAAAGTTAGATCTTGATTTTAAATATTAAAACTTCTGGGCGTTACTGGTTAATACTAATAATAATTTCTTAAAAGTACTCGTTGTAAGGAACGCTAATTGCACGAGACAAGTATTTTTTTAAGTGTATGCCTGCATTCATATACAGTTTATATTTTATGTTTGCTTTATTTAGTAAAGAAAAAAGCCTATATCACAGACATTACTAAAAATACTGAAATTATGCAACCAATAAGTAGCCAGTTACTTCAGATAGTTTTTAAATCGACGTCTACTCAGGATACTACCAAGAATAAAATGACATTGTTAGAATATTAGCACAAGAGGTTGATGTTAATACGCGGTGTAGGTGCGGTTAGGGCCAGCCTTATCGTAAGACGAATGGAACGGCCGCTGCAAGTGCTGGAGAAGGGTTGAGAGGAGAGGGTGTCAAAATACATTGAGAGATTTTGTCAATCCTTTCGCTCATAGTTAAAAAATTTAGTATTTAAGGACCCATTCTCATTTTTAAAAAAGCTATGTTGGAGACTTTTTTCCTATCAGAGGTCTGGAAATGTGCGACAGCAGTGCCGGCCCATAAAGGAGGGACTACAAATAGCGTTGCAAACTAGTGACTTTGTTAGTTTGACATCATTAGTAGACAAATTTATGGGGAGAATTATATGCAACTTCTCAGAAATGTTAGCGAATCGAAAACTTGGCTAAAGGTGAAGATTGGCCTATTAATATGAATCTTCGTTGGTGGGCTGTATGCAAGAAATTTGGAAGAGATGGACAAGAGAGGACAGGCTGATAATGTAGTATCAGATCCTTCCAATGCGTTTGACAGTCAGCCATAAAAAGTGTTAAATAAAGTAAAAACCATTGAAGTTGATAAAAAAGTTACCTGTTGGGTAGAAAAATTCTTGTAATGCTGAAAGTAAAGCGTTAGGGTAGGAAATGCAATATCATAAGGGGTGGAAGTGAAAATGGGAGTGCCACACGTCAGTGTATTGGAATAATTGCTATTCATTATTCTAATGAATAATTGTATTCATGGTTTAGTCAGAATTTAGATTGTATTTAGGTGACATAATCTATACTATAATTTCGAAAAAATCACTCACTAACTCACCTCGATACTGTGATGACACGAGCCGGCCTTCGGTCGCAAATTAACAGCGACCAGAGATATTAGAAATTCGAAGTTATGTGCATAGTTTAATAGCTAAGTAACTGCTATAAAATTAATTGCCAGAATACAATGATCCAGTCTGACTTTCGTGGCATTTCATTCTTAGGAAAAATATTTAAAAACTCCGTCGGTGAAAAAATGTGAAACTACTTTTCAGTAACATGCCGTTAATGAAAACAACATAAAAAAACTTAAGTTACTCATGACCCCTGCTGTAACGGCGAATGCCAATTCACTTCCTGGGCTAGGGTTAAATTTCAATTTAACCGAAACTTTCGCTAATATTACTGCTTATAAGTTTATACATTATAGTTTATTTGCCTTTTACTTGTTTTCCTAATCACTTTCGCTAATGGTCTTTGTTCGTGTACGCTGTACGTGGGGTTATTAGATTATTTAAAGTGTACATCAGACTTCAGATAAGTTACCTTAACGATAATTCCGCCAATTCATTTCTTTGGAGTTGCTTAGCTATTAAGTAATGCAAAAAAAAAATCCGGAATCTTTAGTAATATCTCTGGCCACTACAGAAACGATGACCAAAGATTATATTATGAATGTCTATCCAGCCTCCATCGAGAATAACGAGACACTTTAGAAGCATTACATGCTGCGGTGGATGATCGCATTACCTTCAAACTAAAGATAGTCAAGCGACCACAACCTGTCGACACTGGAAACTGATTCCTTTCCATTAAGAGCAAACCAGCCGTTGACTGGTATTGGCATATGTTTCTGCCCTCGAGACAGAGACGTGATAGAGAGATGATCACGTGTCACTCTACGAACTAGAAGACGTCCCTTGGGGGTAGGGGTGGGGGTGTGAGGGAGCACTGTTCCTTTTGACAGTCTCAGATGACAAATAAAACGTCGAACTGGCGGTAATATATTTGCCAGGAAACTCCGTTCACTACAATCGACAGTGAACGTCATACACCTTTCGATTAATAATGTCGCCTAAAGCCTTTTGCACTAACCACATTTATTAATGAATGACTAACCAAGAATAACGTGTTGCTTTCAAACGTCAGAATCCTGGGCTATTATTTGTTAACCAAATTAAATTAGCCTTTTCTTTTGGTTTTTCCAAAAAACTTATTCTTTCATATCAATTTTGCATAATATCAATAGTTATATTCAGAAGGAATTCTTTGAAAAATATTTGTAAAAAATAATAAAATACCCACCGATAAGGTTTTTTATGACTATAGGATGGAGAAGGAATTGCTGAAGTGTAAATATCTTGCCACAACATTTGATAATAAACTCAAATGGGCAGGACACATTGGACAGGAGATAGGAAAATATTTCAAAATCCTTCATTTATTGGCGAGGCTGTTGAAGATACGTACCAGAGTCGTAGGAGAATTGGGTTGCAAAATATTGGTTAGACTATTGCTTGAATATTGTAGTGTAGTGTAGGACCTACATTTTATCTATCAAATACATGAGTTGGAGGGCAGCTGTATTTGCTAAAGGAGCTAGATTGCTAACTTACAGCTAGAGGAACTGAAGTTATAAACAGTTGCAGAACACTGGAAGAACTTCTAGCCGGACTATCTAAACAATCAGTCGATCGGGATTATACTTACGATTTCTTCCCAGACGAACAATTCGGAGGAAGGTAAAAACAATTTGTAACTGGTTCAGTTAATCTTTGCAAACATAAGAATGGTAAATTCTGTATGGCTGCGGAAAATAATCTTGAATCATCGGCATCAGTTTTGGGCCCTGTCCAGTTATTCTATTATTCCGGTATTTACCTGGCGAATTTCGGGAAACTATGGAAAACCGAAATGTGGATGGTCGGACGGGGTATCAAACCCACGTCCTCCTGAATGTCAGGCCTGACAGTTAACCACTCACCCACAAGGCTCGGTAAAATGTTGTTAAGAGCCTACTCATACTGGCTGAAAGATTTTGCTTTTCTTGATTGATTCATCAGTTAATTCGTGAAAACTCTTTTTAACAACCTGCATATCTATCGTTGGTACCACCGAGGTCTCGGCCGGGTCGCAATACTGCAGTCAGTGATTTTGTCTTCATTTCCCTGTCCTATTACTACAACCCAACATATGCAGCTGACCTAAGTTCTCCCTCTTACTTCGGTCTCATTGCTTAGAAGTCTTGTAGTAAAAGATTCTAGCAATTTCAGCCTCGATTTTGTAGTTTATTAATAAAGTAATACAGCTTGTATTTACTGTTTGACTGGCGATTGTTTTCTAAGTAATCCAAATCACCCCACCATGATTGCTCTGACTGGCAGTTCACTCTAACATGAACACAAAGAGGCGCTTCTGCAGGTCATGAAGTTTGCTGTTGACATCTCACTATGAGGAACATGGAGCAAATAAGAAGACAGTTCAATCAGCTAAAGTGTTCTGTGATTGCCACGAGGTGCTGCCGAGCGGCCTATCGACTGGGTGGGGTCTGTAGCAGGTGGTCGCCCGGGCAACCCGCCAGCGACATCGATCGATCTGCCTCCAGGGCACTTGTTGAGTCCACCGGCCAGCCACGTAACAAGTGGGTCTTCCTGAAGCGATTAATTCAAGTAGAACTCTGCTTCAAGTCAGTTAGCAAAAACACTATATTTTCTTTTTCAAAATGTACAAGTGCCTTAGAGAAGCATAAACTCACATCTCGAGTTGTCGATTAGATTAGACTTTGCATAGGATATGTATATATATTTAAAACTGTTAGCGTAAAGCAATTTTACTTGTAACCATGCTAAAAATGATCAATGGGAGATACGCGCATGATGTAAACATAAATTTCATAATCATCTATTTTACTTCTGAAAGAATTGAAATAATTGAATAAAGTGTAATGAAACTTTTCTTACTTTTGATGTTGCTTCGCCCATCTGAACGAGATAAATTCGATTTCTCTATGCAATAAATTAATTTTACTTTTCGCTAGATCAAAGAGCATATTTAGGGAACTGCACAGCAAATTATTTACTTATCTCAAGTATCTTCATCATCTAAACATCAGGTGCATCAAATGAAGCCACAATCAGCTGAGGACATTTTGATGTCTTTAAATCAGGTCATAAAAGTGTGGTCTTAACATGTTGGTGAAAGAGGGTCGGCCAAAAAAAGAGCTGTAAGGAAATGCGCTTTTAGTACAAATGTGTTGTTTAAATGCGTGTTTCGAGATAAAATACGGAGTGCGATGTTGGGAGGAGACAGACTGTTAGTGTCGAGCGGTCTGATACTAGAGGGATTCCCACCTGAGACATAAATAGTTGTTTTGTGAAAGTCAGGCCTCGCATGCTTCTCGAATGTTCGAAAAAATAATTAAATTGGCAAGTTATATAAAGAAGGCGCTTGCTAGTTGCGACAGGGAACAAGCAGTGCAACACAGGGGATAGAAGTATGCTGGAGCAAGGAATGCGCAGTAGAGATACTTGAAAGGCAGACAGTAACAAATTAATGTTGATATGAGATGTAGAACGTATCAGAAAGTATGTGAACAAGGGATTAACGTACCGTTGAATTACAGTCGCAAAAGCAGTAATTGGAAGACGCCATTACCAATCAACGTATGGAACGTTAAACAGATTAGAGAGAGCTTCTAAAACCGACCAACTTGGTGTTTAAATTAGTTGAACAGATCGATGGAATATGTTGAAAACAGAATTGGAAGAAATTTATTTACAAAATGTATTGATTTGTAGATAGTTATTTCACCATTGTCTGCGAAACGAATAGTTTAACAAGGTACAAGGATTTGCTGAAGAAATCCCTCGGCGCCTGCCATATTAACATCCGCCAGTGGTCTGCCCTAGCCTCTGATCGGAATGCCTGGAGACACACCATTTAACCAGGCTGCATTCACCTTCAAAAACATATTCAGAGATGGCCTTGAGGACAAAAGGAAAATGTCAGATACACCTACATTAAACCCAAAGACAGATTTTTCCCTAATGTATTCGGCTTTGCCTATATAGCGCAATGGCCTCTGCGCTCATCAGTGAACTTGCAGGAAGCCTGGAACCATCCCTTTTTAGTTCATAAAACCAAAAGAAGAGAGTACACTGATCATCGATCATAAATGCCGGTATTACGAAATATTAAATTTCACAAAGAATTTATGACCAGTCTCTGCAATAAAATTTGAGTTTCTCACAGCACCATTGAGATGTGGTCCGTCCTATATAAGATAGCGTAAAATTTCTTCTACACTGGAATGCATGGCATTTAATTTACATTTAATTCACGATAAACCAATACAAAACCAGTAGTTTGAAATAATTTATGTTTAAGAGTAATACTAATCAACACTGTTGAAGATGTATTTGATAAAAATGTTCCTTTGTGTTTAAGTTACTGGTTTAAGTATTCCGGAGAAAAGAAACTGCAGTAGTGTGACTATCCGAAGGAATTCAAAGGCTGTCTGACTAAAAGCAAGCTAAATTGTCATAATTGGAAATGCTGTCTTTATTCCGTGCGGTGCAGGTTGGCGAGCAGCGTGGTGATATTATCATGCAGAAAGCAGCATATAAAATCCATTCACTAGGCTAAATGTTAAACTACTGAGTATGTGACCGCTATTTTGCCTAAGGCGAATTTTCGCCAACAGAAAGAGACGTTCGAAAAATTTGTTCAGACAGACATTGGAGGAATAATAATAAGACAGGTGCCCCTTTTAAAGGCAAGTAGGTGTGACTAGCCTATCCCTGCCTCCTTTGGGTTTTGTGGAGAAATATTCATTGTAGTAGCGAAGACCTGCTGGTCGGCCGGTCGAATATCTCAAGTAACCAGGGACCCAGATGAACCGGACAAATCCCTAAGTAGGCTAGTGGTAAATATGACTCATGGAAGAAACTATAAATGAGTGATAAGTAAAATATGTACAGTAAATAAAACAATATCTGAACTGACTGCTTGAAACATTGTCTTTTTTTTTTTTTTGTAACTGCTTTACGTCTCTTTTTAACATCGAGGTCTTTAGAGACGGGAAAGGATGGGGGGCAAGGATGGGGGCAAGGAATGGGAAGGAATTCGGCCATGGCCTTTTGAAGGAAGCATCCCGGCATTTGCCTGGAGTGATTTGGGGAAACCATGGAAAACCCAAATCTGGATGCCCGGACGGGGATTCGAACCGCCGTCCTCTCGAATGCGAGGCGAGAACGCTAACCGTTACACCGTCCCGCTCGGTTTGAAACATTGTCGTGTTTTGTTAGCGGCACTGAAAATCCTCTGTTATATTGCTTCCCGAAGGAACAGTACGTTGTTGTAAAGAAAATACATTACAAGTGAAGTGAATGTTACGTGGAAATAATAACACTTTCATGTTTAGGATTCCTAAAGTGTCATAAAATTACGAAATCTATTCAAATAACCAGTCATTTATCACAAGACGTCATCTCTTCAATGAATCGTATTTCTGTTGCACAGATCACTTTTAAAACAAAAAAATGGTTATAAAGAACAGAGCTCCGTAAAACTTCTAAATTCAACATCTTCAGTGCTAAATTAAGTAAGCGTATAGATGATAAGATTATATATTATGATTTTGAAATTCATTGATAACATAGCTTTCTATGAACGTAGTAGAAACGATTTTATACTTTTGAATTGGTGATAATGATACCATTTTATCAATAATTAGTGAGAAGAAAACATTAATTTCCACACTATGAAGGGTGAAGTTTAATATTGTGCAGAAAAACGGTTGTGATATTGGATAGTAACATAATTTCGAGTGGTCTTAATGACCTAATGACCGAGTTTCTTGTCGGTTGTTAATACTGTTCCTGTCGTAACCCACTAACCAGGGGCGGACCTAGCAAGTTTTTCGGGAGGTGCGAGATCTAATTGTGTCCCCAAATGTTCACTCGCTTATTCGTCATAAAGTGTCAATAGAGATTGAAAATAACATACATTTTCTACATCCTACTATATAATAAATGCTAAGATTTGTTTACTTTGATGTTTGTTACTGTTTCACGCCAAAACGGCTGAACGGCTGAACGGCTTAGGATTAAATAGGTTACCTATTTTTATCCCAGTCGAACAAATATTTCTTGAGTGGTTCGATTACGAATACGAAAATGAATATTTTACGAATTCCTCGTAATCAAAGCCGCGCGCAGATGATAGTCTTTACATATTAATAATAACTCAGATTTTGGAAAACTAGTATAGTTAGTAGTGGTGGGAATGAGAAACAACAACGGGAGAAAGGAACACTACATGTTTGAAAATTTTTATTTAACTTACTACGGCGCATACAGTGGTCACATCACGTATACGTCAAATTTACGCAGTTTTTAATACATTAATTTAAAGCATAAAAAAATTAGAACATTAAATCATAACTAAAATGGTCTAGATTAACACCTTCCTCGTTTTTGCACGTGCAAATTTCTTTATCAATATATAATTATTCAAGTCTTGTACAATATCATTTTCGATAGATAAAATTTTGCGATATGACAGTCTGTCTGTAAGCAGTTGACCGTAAATAAGTTTTGATAACTTTTTATCTACAGAAACTTCGTTCTCCTTTAGCGAAATTTTTACATGTATGGTTAGCAAAGTTCGAAGTGTTGTTCACACATTCAAAAATATATCCTATAACCGTTTTGTTTCATAAAGTGAGTAACTTTTATTGGTTCTGCTTGTTCAAAATCTTTCAACAGTGGTTTCATACTTGAAAGTTCCCTAACCAATTCGTAAAGAGACAAGTCACATTTTTCTCCATCAGTTAAACTTGTTTCTAAATCTGCACAGGCTTTCTCCAATTAGGACTTTTCAGGAATTGTTTCGATACTGTACAAAAAGGACCATGTATAATCACATCTGGATAGTTGTGTAAATCGATGGATCAACGTATTCTCAAATTGCATCTATCATAGGATGAAACACATTCATTTTAAACGATTCTTCAGGATCTGTTACTGTCTCACCTACGGCCTTTCACTTAAATAATCTCTTCTTTCTTCGGGATCGGAGGGGTTTAAAAATAGGATCTATCCCAGTACGAGAAACAATTTCTCTAGCTCTTATCAGAGCAGACGAATAACTCCGGTGCTTCTATGGTTCATCTAATGCCGATATAACTGACTGTCGCCGACGTGTTAACAAATAATGTAAATAGTATCATTCGTCGTTTTCAAGAACATGCTATAATACTAGGAGATGATTTCAACCTGCCTTATATCGTCTGGAATAGTTACGTTCACGTTACTGGTGGCAGGAATAAAGCAGCTTCTGAAGTCACTATCGAACTGTTCTCAGATCATCACCTCGAGCAGCTGGTTACAAAACCAACGCGGTGCCATAACTGTAATCAGAATATTTTAGATCTTGTATTTACCAATAACTCAGAGTTACCTATCGAAATTTAAACACCGGCAGGAATTTGTGATCACAAAGCGGTACTTTTAACCGTCAAATATATAACTGAGCACAAAAAGGAAAAAGAACGAACTGTGTACAGATTCTTCAAGGCAAAAATATCGTACTTTCAGGTTAGTAAGAGATGCCGTTGAAGAGATGTGGCATAGATTTATACTTATAGTTAGGGAATGTATGGACATACATATACCGAAACGGACAATAAAGAAGAGGAATGATCTACCGTGTATACCCGTGAAGTTAAAAGCTTAGTCAAAAAGCAAAGGAGGATAAACGCACGCTCAAGGACAGGGTTTTGTAGTGTCTTGGAAATCATAACTGAGTTAAGAGAACGTGTTAAAAATGCGATGCGTTAGGCTTTTAATGATTTCCGTACCAACTCTTTTTCTAAGAACCTCACAGAAAACCCAAAGAAATTTTGGTCGTTTGTGTGAAAAGTCAATTACACTAACATCATTTTTTTTTTTGTACAAATTCACGACCGATTTAAGGCAAACGAAAGCCGCGACAAAGCTAACGTACTTAAAACAAATTCATTCACTGATGAAAATAAGGATAACATACTCATTTTTTCCACCTAGTGTGGAGTTAGAGATGGATTCGTTACGAGTAGATACTGCAGAAATTGTAAAGTAATTAGAACTATTGAAGTGGGGGAAAACTCCGGATCCTCATGTAATACCAGTAAGATCATTTTCAGAGTACGTTGTGGAAACCGGACCATTTTTGTCTGATATATACTTTAAGCCCGTAGAAGAGAAAAAGGTACTTTCCGACTGGAAAATCGTACAGGTACCTCCGATTTTGAAGAAAGGAGATCAAATAGATTCTAGGAATTACCGATCAGTATTTGTACGATCTGTTTGTAGTAGAGTACTGGAGCATAATATATGCCCGAAAATTATAAATTTTCTAGAAAAAAACAATTTCCTTACACCAAACCAACATGAATTTAGGTAGAAAAGATCATGTGATACACAGCTGATCCTATTTACGCAAGACGTAATGGAAGTTACTGATGCAGAATCACAAGCTGATGATATATATATATATATATATATATATATATATATATATATATTTTTTTTTTTTTTTTGATTTTCAGAAAGCTTTCGACTCTGTGCCACATGACCACCTTTTGGCGAAGATTCGGCGGACGGTATATCGGATTAACTTTGTGAATGGATAAGGTATTTTCTAACTGATCGGTCGCAGTATGTCGTCATTGACGGAGAAGTATCTTCTGATCTAGATGTTACATTGGACGTCCCGCAAGAAAATGTAATAAGATCATTGCTTTTCTTAATCTTTGTCAACGATCTCCGAGTCAACGCGAAGAATAGTTTGAGACTGTTCGCTGATGATGCGGCCATCTATGGGGAATAAGGAATTTTGTCGAATGATTAGAAATTCAGCGCGTTCTGGATGTTATTTGCTGTGGCGAATGACAACTTATACTAAATTGTAAAAAGCGCAAGGCAATGGTGCATAAATAACAAAAAGGATCCGCTTGTTCAGAAGTACAAAGGAAACAGTTCAGTTATTGATATGATCGGTCCTGCACATTAATTCGGTCGTGGGTAGTGCTTACTCCAGGCTGCGATCCATAGATTGAATCTTGAAATATTGTAATACACAAACAAAGGCGACAGCGTACAAAACTCTCGTATTTTCACATCTGGACTACTTTTTTGCAGTTTGAGATCTGTTTCGTAGGGTTTGATTGACAGTATCGAGAAAGTACAGAGAAGAGCTGCTCGAATCGTGACTAATTGCCGCAGTCCTTACGAAAGCGTCACAGAATTAATTCGTGGATTAGGGGGGGGGGGGATGTCTTGACCTGACGCGCAAGAGCTGCTTGCTTTCAATCATTCTTAGTATCAAATATAAACAGCGCGGCTTAATGGACCCAACTACCTCTGAATAACATTAAAAGTGGCATGCTGGCTGAAGACATAGATGGGCAGGTACGAAACCTGACGCCAAACCTATAACTGCAACTGATCTATGATACCATGTACAAATATAATAGTAACAACATTAAGGAAATTATAAAATTATAAACCACATACATTACAGAAATTTGGATAGCTGAAGAAACCTCTAAAAAAAGCGAAACGTGTCCGAAATAAACAAAAATCTAATAACAGATGCAATCATTAATTCAATACCTTAAAAGCCAGGAGTTGCTTCCTGGGTTTGAATGGATCATCAACAACAACGTTCCACAGATTAAGGTCTGGTTTAAGGGTATACCCGACCTCGCGGTCATCAGGTCCTCGCAGAAACCCCCGAATACCTGCTATCCAACGCCGCCTCCTTCACAGGGACGTGCCCCCCCCCCCCCAACTACCCGCCCTTATAGCGGGGACGGTGAGCAAGGCGCGTTTCGCCACCCATAAAGGGTGCCCGTGAGGCGGTACGTGGAACTAGTGCCCGCCACTACCAGGCCGAAGACCATTCCAAAACCTGGCCATACAGCTTAAGCATCTCTGCTATTCCCACGTGCGCCTGGCCCCACCCGTCCCCGCAGGGGTAAGGCGGAAGCCGCAGCAAACCGAGCAACAACGCGGGATTGCCCTTGCGTACGCCCCCCGGCAACCGACCGGCCCAGCGCAATGCAGCCCGCCGGCCACAGGGCCACGCGCTACGGGGCAAGCTCATAGTATGTGTTCCCCCGCGCACTATGGCACGGGTTCCCACGCACTCGTCCAAGCTTCGCAGAGCACCGTCGTAATGCACGAACCCAGAGGCCCGAAGCTCCCCACAGCGTTCTCAGGGTGTCGCTGTCCCATCCATGCGAACCCATGCACTACCAGTCCTCACCTACATAGGAGACCTATTATGGCAGCAAGCCCATGTTGGCAAGGCTACCCTCACCACGTGATGAGCAACGGTGGAGATCACTTACGTGATACCTCTACTCCACCTTCTTTTGCTGAAGCTTGAATCCATTACCCGATCGTTGTCGGGATTGGGTAGCAACTTCTCCAGCTTTACGGGTAAAAACCGTGGAGTCTGAACGGGTGGGGGGAGGGGGGGTCATTGCCCAACAGCCGCTCCTTCATACACCTCCTCGCCTTTTACCCGTTCGGGGGCCCAAATCCCTTCCTCGTGTTGAGAAGGTTCCCCTTTTCCCCTAGATGAGTCACGGTCGAGGAGGCTTTCACCGAAACTCTACTCCACATCTATTTGAACGATCCCGTATCCGTTACCCGATTCTACACGGGATTGGGTATCTAAGCTCAAAGTGCTCGTGGAGTCTACAGACTAAGGTGGTACTCAATCTAGTCCACACACCCTGTTCCCCAACACCAAGCTTGCACTCACTTAGGATACAAAACAGGAAGTCAGCGGATCTCGGGACCCTGGGTGCGACACACCCATATCTGGCCATCTCGATGGAAAATCGAGTGTATGGAGGCAGACCCCTGGGAGCGTGCGAGATAAAACCAAATCGCCAAGTGGAAGAGCGAACTTACTCCTGAAATTCAAGTTATTGAAGAAATGGCCTCTGGCAGCGATCGTCTCACATATTTTGGAAAACAAATAACTGTATGAGGTTAAGCATCTCAAGATGTAACACCATCCTCCAAAAATCTGGCCTATTTCAGGCTGATCCGAGTGCTCTGGGTGAATGCTGCACGAGCCAAGATCTCGCAAACCCCCTGAACTGCCCTTAATTAGAAGCAGCTTCACCGTTTGAAGGCTTGTTATCAGCTACTGACAAGGTTTTGTAACTGCCAACTTGTGGAAATAACTTGCCTGACCGAACATGAAGTAAATCAAGTAGATACGTGGAACCTACTCTTAACCTAGAACACGAACCCGTAGGCTCTCATGTGTTAAATCTAAAACGAAACATTTTTATACTATTTATAAGAGAGGGAAGAATGATTAAACTTAAGGGATTAATTCATAAAAGAATTTTTGTATAATCCAAAGTGATTCTTCACTGGAGTGTTCAGTACCTAAAGCATTCTAAAGGTCATGTAATATGAACAGCTATAATTACGAGTTAAAATACCAAGCTGAAAATTTTATACAGACGGCGAAGAATTTGCTATCTCTGAACTTAACGAAATGTTTGTATCTGTAACCGCCGTTCTACGCTTCGCAGGTACCTTGTGATCTCGACGTGATGCGACACACGACGCAATCGTCATACGGAAGGCAGTTTCCTTGCCGAGAGAAGCTCGTTCCGGCCGCTATCGACCGCTTACCTGTCGTAACAAGTCCCTTCAAGCTTTATTTATTCATCGGATGTGATAAAGGTCAAAGAGGCCAACAGTGTGGAAGCTCTCCCAACGGCCTCTAGTAGCGACATCTATACGCTGCGCAGCTAATATCTCCTGCTGTTTAGTCTTGATGGAAGCTGCTATAATTAATCGAATTAGTAATTTATATACGAATGTAACCAATACGGCCCTGGTGATCGGGCAAGAATTCGGACACAGTTCCTGTAGATTGCCGGTTTTTTTCTAATTCTTCTAGATTATTTTATTTAGTTATGTTTTCGAATTGAGAGAAAACTGGAATTATCATATTTATTTTGTGTCAACAAATTTGATACTTTACATTTTAGAGATTTTAAAAGCGAAATAATTTTGATGGATATTATATACAAAACACCTAGAACGGTATGAATACGTAAAAACGGAGAGTAACATCTTCCTGAAAGTGCTTACTGGTCTATTGCACAAGGTTTGTATACCTAAATGGAATTGGAACCCTTCGAAATAGTGTATCGAAACGTCTTCGTCTCCCTGGCATTTTTTCGAAACTCACTCAGCCTAACCATTCTTCAAATCTTTCTCTCATGTATTAGCTCTTAAATTTTTGTAATTCATCTTAGAAAATTCCTGCGAGAAGCAGCCTTTATCAAGTACTCTCTACTCCCTGGGAGCATGAATGTTCTTTACGAATTGTATTGGGCGGGTCACAGATATGGCTTCCCATACAAATGTTGTGTAGTCACACCAGCGCCTCCAGATATGAAATCAATAACTGAACTTCAGAATAAAGTCATGCAATACGTGGCTCCACTTAACGAACGCTCCTTTTTTTTGATATGCAGTTTGTTCCCTAACTCCCTTGAGATCCGTAATTAAATTATCAATCCTGTTACAGTAGGATTTTAGCCATTTTGCAGTTCCAACTCAGTAAACAAGAAAAGACTAGAATTTAGACATAAAGAAGTAAACTCAACAATTAATAAAACATAGTTGTTGCAACTTTTTCATATGAAACTCCGCTATTATTCAAATGTTAACACAGCAATGATTGAGTGGAGTAACTATGAGTAAACGGAAGAAATTTATCATCATGGAGAGGATAGAAGACAGTTATAGGTATAAAGACAAACTGAAGAATCAGGATGCTATTAAGACATAAAAAATTAGGAATCCATACAGTTAATTCAATTTTGTCCGGAAAGAAGTCTGTACCAAATAGCTGAAAATCAGTTACCTCCTGTGATAGACTAATTGTATTTGCTACTAAGTTTCTAAGGCAAGACTCGCCTTAACAAATAACTATTGAAGATTGACATTTCAGTTGTTAATGGCTTTATGCAACCTTTAGAGGGAAAAGCTCTTTTGCTCACTGAATAACAAAAGCTCCTAACACATTTACTTACATAAAGTAAATAAAGTGAATACTATGAGTCTTATACAAAAACTACTGCCAGTAAAAAAGTCTGACTTAAGGGAAGAGTTTTAATGCTTCATTTTTTAGCATTTATATGACTGAAATTGTTTTGGAACACATAAATCAGTGGCCAATATACTCTTTTAGTCCAAACACCCACTACTTTTTTATGTAAATAGTCTTTTGAAACAAAAAAAAATTAAGCTAACTTCGTTTGTACTTTCGATATATTATAAAATGTAGATTTTAACTCTTTAGAAAGTATGATACTTTGATGTTTTTACGGAAGAATACCACGTTATATAATTTACGAATTAGAGTCACAATTGCATGGGCGCCGGGAGGGGGGTGCAAGGGGGTGCACTTGCACCCCCCTACTATGAAAGAGAATGCACAGAAAAAGATTAAGAAACAAAAAATTTATTATGTTTGATTAATAACTGAAGGCGCCAAAATTTCTTCAACACCTTGTCAATAAATTCAGTATCCTTAGTTAACAAGTGTTATATATACTGTATATAAAAAAAAAAAACAGATGCACCCCCCTTAAAGTAATCCTGCCGGCGCTCATGCACAACTGTTAGTTTTATTCATTCTTTGGGCTTTATGGGTTATCAGTGTCAAGGTCAACAGAGAAGTGGGAAGATGGGGGCAAGGAACTGGAAGGAATTCGATTTGGATTTTTTGAAGGGACCATGTCGACATTCAGCTGCAGGGAAACCGAAATCTGGATAGCCCGATAGGGATTTGCACCAGTGCCCTCCTGAATGCGAGGCCTAAGCGTTACCGCTTATTACCGGGCTCTTTCACAAGGGTTAGTAAGGATCAATATTAACAAACAATGAAATGGTAAGTGAAATCGATCAGCCACAAGAGAAAGTGCAATTTAATTTTATAAATATTAGACACTACAATTAAGTTGAGATAAGAAATGGCGTAGAAATTTTCTTAAATAATATTGCTGTTGGAGCGTGAGACTGAAGTGTAACGGCAGACACAATAGTAAAACATGTATAAACGGGAAATATATGGAACGTTCGTTGCATCGTCAACTACATATGAGAAAGAAAAATGGAGATATGAAAACAGAATTAGGAATAATGTCGGGAGCGAAGAAATTAAAAATGTAAACAGAAGCATATAATGGTTAGTTCCCTGAAATACAAATAAATATTCACCTAATGCAAGAAGTGACAGTGAAAGGCCATAGAGTGATAACAGCCACATTATTTTCGCTCCCTAAAGCATCAAAAATATTAACAACAACAGTAAATATATAGCGAACAGCTCAAGTCACATCAGAAGGGAAGCCTAGTGCTTATAAACTGTTATACCTCTATTAGTGGCTTGGTGCTGGTCCTCAAGCAGTGACGTAGGTAGCGCTCCGACCCAGGACACAAGGAGAAGCGCGACGCTCAGGCGCAGGGTCAACCCTTCCGCTCTCATTCTGCCAACACACAAATCACCGCTTCAAGCTCCAGATTTATCCACCGTTCCTTTTTTGCTGCTTCTGAAATATTTCACAATTGTTATTAATATACTAGCTTCTAAACCTGTCAAAAAAGACGAGATTAACGGAGTGTTCTGACAATTATTTCTTCGTAGTTGATTATTTAAATAAAAACGTTATTAAATAACGCTCATGTCGCGACTGAAATAGTAACATCGGTAATATGGCGTCAGTGATAGTAATGTAAATTACAATTAAACATGGTGGGTGAACGGTTAACACTCTGTCCTCGCATTCGGGAGGACGTGGGTTAGAATACCCGTACGGACATCCATATTTGGGTTTGCCATGGTTGCCCCAAATCACTCAAGGCGAATTCCAGGATGGTTTCTTCAAAAGGCCATGGCCGAATTCCTTTCGGTTCCTTGCCCCCAACCCTTTCCCGGCTCTAATGACCTCGACATTGACAAGGCGTAAAGTCATAGGCAAGGAGGAATATATATATATATATATATATATATATATATATATATATATATGTATAGAGTATTTGTAATTGCAAGGGATCATACAAACCCATTTTGTATTATATGAAAATTTATTTTATTTCTTTCACTGTTGACGTAAATTGGTTAGCACATTACCACTCTGGCTACATGGTAATATATATATATACGGTTCATTAGGTAATAATAAATATTCATCGTTAACAGACAATTTAATAACTTATTTTACTTCAGTAATGCTAAACCTTCCTGTTAACTTCTTTGATGCAAATAATGAGGTTCGTCAGAAAAAGAAGAGTTCTTGCTAAACACAAGAAATTATTGACTGCGTCAACTGATCAGATAGCTAACTTGAAATTTATTAACCCGCGCTCACAACTGCCCTCTGTTTTTTGGTGCAGCATTCGTCGATTATGCAATTAGCTCGTTTATAGAATTTCTGTAGGTTACTTCTCGCTTCTGCCAGCAAGTGCTGCCACACCAAAAACTCAGCTGCTGTCCAGCAGCGTCTCTGTCATATGGCTCTATAACTGGAACTGACCGACTAAATCTTCTGCCTTCTACTGCACAACTCAATTCCTTCCTTAAAACAGGCTCTCCTACATCACCAATATCAACATCGGTTTCTCCTTCCAGCATAGTGTTCAGAACATTCCTATCGTACAGTTTCTCTGTTTTCCTTCCATCATCTAGCTCCATCTTCTAAGGTCAAAAGCTGTTTCCCATCAGCACCTTTAACGTTGCATATTGTGTGATAAGGGAGCAATAATTTCTGATTACTTAATTTTTGGTTTGTTCCTATCATATTGCCACTTCATCGGGGGATGACATTGAGAGGCATATTCCTCTGGCTTTCAAAAGCATATTCTCAATTTTAAATGTTGCTTCATGTTTGGAAAACATTACAAAGCTTTCATGATTTATGGAATAAATATCATATTATACATCGATTGTGTCAGGAAATGTTTTGATATTTCACGATGACCAGAGATGAACACTACATCAGTGTTTCACACAAGTAATAGATTCACAAGGCTTGTTCGACAGCCTAAATGAGACAATTTCACTATGTTTCCCATCACGCCTCTGCTGTGACTAGCTAACCTAAAAAAGCAGTTTGTAGCATAAAGGGAACCTGCAAATTTATAAGCAGCCCAAACCATGTATATAACACAAATAAGGTAAAATTTTACTAGAGATGAAGTTCAGTTGAAGAGCTCCGACAGAATTATTGAGCTAGCAGATTGTTCCGTATAATTTTAGTTGCTGGTAAACCCATTGGTCTGTGTGAACAAATGTATTCCTGGCTTGTCGGTGCAATACAGTCTTTGCGGGTTTGCAGCCGCATGGTGTTATAAAAACACAACGTTTACACAACATCCTACGTCGTCTTCATCTCATACGTGCGGTTCGAACCTGAGATGGACGGGCTTATTTAACGTCTTCGCTGTCACTGCCGGATGTCTGCATACGCGGATAGACGCTGAGTATGATGTATTGTCAGTTGTATGCTGAAACGAAAATGTGACAGTAGCTGAGATAAACAGTGTTTAAAACAAATAATGCAGCTGTTACTAAATTCCTTACCTACGGTAACAAATAACATAAAACCCAACAAAAAACCCACATTTAACGCTGCCATCTATAAAGTAAAAATGTTATTACATGAGCATCACATATCATTGTGAAGACGTACACATGTATTGCGAACGATGAAATATGTTCATCTTCCCCCTCCTTTCCTCATAAAAACAGGATGGACACACTGCACTCATTTTCAGTGGTGCTTTAAAACCTTCAAGCGTACGTCTCCAAATTTGACTGGCTTTTCTATATCTTTGGTTCGCTGGTAGGTTTCCGATATGTTCAATATACTATTGTACATAGTTTTTTCGCTGTGGGTCCTGTAGCACTTTAACAATGTTTAGTTGACAAAGAAAGAGATTAATATACGCTCATCAGACTCTATAAACGATACGGTTATGACATTACCAACACGAGAAAACCGTTTGGGACATTTTTCTCTGAATAATATTTTACAATAGAAAGTGTTCTCCTCTCTCCTTAATCTTTTCTGTATCACGGGAGCTGGATCCTTAGTAACAATCAATAGACTAGCTTGCAAAGTAGATACTGCAAGGAGGTGCTACAATCAACAACATATCTTAAATCTAAAAACTAAATTTTTGTCTTTTTATACAAAGTTATATAGTCGATACCACAGTTTTAAAAATTACAGACAAACATAATTATAGACTATTTCATACCAATTGCCTGGATTTTCTACCTACTAGCTGAAATAGTTAACTTACACATTATAAGTTTAGAGTGGCACAATTCCGGGGTACGTTTTGACGCAAGGGAGGCTCTAGATAAGGGATATAACGGATATCCGCAAGTGCGGAACTTTCACTTGAAATCCTACATCAGCTTTCGCATCCGCATCCATAATTTTTAATGCGGATGTATTGTGGATGTTCTGTTTACATTGCAATATATTTTATTCCTTTCTCTTTATACGAGATTCTTCCCATCATCGCTTAGCTGACGATCTTACAAAAAAAGTAACAAAGAACTGAACGGTGTTATTACCTAAGCGACGAATTTACATGTTTGAGCTTGAGTGTAAAGTAAATCGGTCTATTCAAGATCCAACTTACAGGAAATTCGTGTAGAACTACCGTAGGATGCGCTGACGCTATTAGGAGTCCAACAAAATGTTCCAAGCAATTCTTTCCATTCGTACTTTCTCGCGACCCACCATGTGGCCTTATCGCGCACTCGTAGGATCTTTCCGCCAATCATGATCCAACGCCATAGCTTGTTGGACGGCAAGGACCCGTGTTGGTTGTTTAGGAGTCCAACAATATGCAACACGTCCCCTTTCACGCCCCATCAAAGAGTTCTTTCTCGAAAATCGAATCATCGTAGGTCCTACTAGTTGTACTGCGAATGCGCCAATAGAGCGGCGGGAAGATGGGTGGCGAGCACGGAACCGAGCGTGATTGGTTAGCGGTAACGCTCTGGCCTCGCATTCGGAAGGACGCGGGTTCAAATCCCAGTCCGGCCATCCAGATTTAGGTTTTACATAGTTTCCCTAAATCATTCCAGGCGAATGCTTCTTTTAAAAGGCCATGGCCGAATTCATTCCCGTTTATAAACCCCATCATTTCCTGCCTCTAATAACCTCGACATGGCGTGAAAGAAAAAGAAAAAACGGATTTGTAGATGTGCGGTGACGTGGCCTTTTGTTTGACGCTTGAATTAGTCGTGCCACGAACTACGCAAAGTTCATATGATAAGGATTGGTTTTTAGACGCGTGCATAGTGAAGTAAATAATTCACTTGTGAAATGATCCCACGTTTTTTGTTGTAGATAGATGGTACAGTATTATATGGAAATAGACATTACTTATGAAGAAAGATAAAATGTGACATAAAATATACACTTATTTTGATTTTACATTTGTGTTTGATAAAATATTTAAAATCAAAATGATTACAAATTTATTTTTACATCTCCGCATCCGTTTCCGCAAAGCATCCGCGGATGTCAAGCACCGAACATCCGCATCAGAAAATATCATCTCCGTTACAAACCTACTTTAGATGTAGTGACACTTTGACATGTCACCACCTACTAATCAAACATGAATAAATAAAATAATAAATGTAGTGGAAGAAAATTAAATATTTAAAAATGTGGCATTCTTTAATATACGATAACTTATGACAGATAGGGGAAATATTGAGCACCATCTATTGGCCAAATCAGTGAACTATTTCGCTGTCGTGGAAACAGACTCCGGACGGCAGAAATACTGTATGCGCACTGGCAGCTTCTTGGAATTTGGAAGGAAGGGGAACAGCTTTTCAAGTGATAACTCACGCTGCTGCCGGATAATAAGCAGACACAAGGGATCCGCGACATTATGGCGTTCGAAAAAGCTAATAACACAGTCGATAGAGCCCAGCAGCAGCTGCGATTTTGGTCACATTCAACTATATTCTCTAGGGCCTAAATACTATGTAAATGGAACGAGGAAATATTGTTTCTATTTCTTAGTTCCTTTGAAGGAAACTATACAAGTTTATGAATACATGTAGCAAAAATACAAATCACTGTTGGAAACGGTGTGCTATTGTTGTTCGAAAGCAGTGGCTGTGCCCTGTAGACACTGTCGGATAAAGAAGGCCCTAGGCTCTCAAAATTTTTGGAGCCCTCTGTTTTTGAAAAATATCTTTATTTTATAAGTACAAAGAAAAGATTTAGTAGATCACTAATGGAATAGGTCATATTTTTTATCCTATTAAACAAACGGACATTTTAAAATTACTTGTATTTATCTTACACCACAAGAAACAATTTTCGTGCTTTTCCTATTACTTTAGTTGTTTTATTTTGAATTCATTTTTATTAATTTTATTTAATACAAAAAAATGCTTGTAATCGGACGCGCTAGGGTTAATGAAGCATTGCGTGTAGGTCAACTTGTTGTTGTTGGTTTTTTTTTGGCTGAACGGTCGTTGTTTACATTCTGTGTCAATTTTGAAGCATTTTTCATTTATTCATTCAATTTGAAAATAGTTTTTTTAATGCGACAACACATGCAGATAATGAGACAGTCACACGATGCAACTTTTACTCTAAGTTGTTTTTACAGATGTTTTTCTCTTCAACAATGAAATAAGAAAATCGTCGAAACGTTTCAGTGTTGTCACTACCTGAGCAAATCACTTGGGCCGCCACTGTTTAGACGTGAATACTCTGAACTTCTTACAATTTGTCTGATGGAGATTTTTTCTAGCAAAAACGGCCGTTTCTGAAGCAGCGTACATTAAAATTTCTGTAAGTGGTAAACCAACTGACAAAAACCTAACGATACAGATGTCAATTTGAAGAGGAAGGATGCTTGCTTCCTAAAATAACTTGCGCAGCAAGGTATGTACTCCATAGTACGTACTGCGACGAACGTTCAATGCGAAATGATTGCTGACTGCATAACAGTGTTTGCTAACAACTGAAATTGAAGGCATAAAATACAAAATCGGATTTTCCACTTAAAATTTTGTAAAATTTACAAGCACTTGGATCAGAAAATGGCTCAACGTGGAAAACGAAAAGTACTAAAATCAGCAGAAAATGTGAGTGAAACCAAACGATAATGGTTGGAGAATTGGAAATGAGAAAAAAATTGGTGCTGGAAAACTTAAGTAAAAAAAAAATTGTGAAATTTAATAAAATTCAAACACATTGCTGCCAGCCACTTGGCTTTGAATATCCATAGATGGCAACTAAAATTTCCGTAGATTTGGTACAAAAATCCGGAGACTCGCTAACTGAAAGACTAAAACAATAATTATTGAAGAGAGATTCAAAATTAAGAATACTTTTTTATTTTCAGGTCTTTAAAATTACAAAAATAATATTCTACATTGAAAGTAAGAAATATCTCTGAACATATTTTACACATCGTCACTTTCATCACTGCTGGTGCTATGCCTAGTAGTTTTTATTTTTTTATTTTTTTCCCTAGTGACCACACATTTTCTTTGTTAACATTAAATGAAGCATATCATTTGTAACAGGAAATGTTAAAAACTGCAACCCTTTTGATTATCGGATATTGGTTACGCCTTCACTGACGCCACTGCTTTGTAAGCAGTGCCAACGAGCGTGTGACCGTGCATAAAGAGTGCACCGATAGTTCTGTACTACGGTCTTTTAAGATCTATAAAATCTGTAAACAGACAAAATATGAGCTTTATTTCAATCGTTGGTTCACACGAGCGGTTGCAAGGAAACGATTCACAGTCATTGACAATTCTGTAATGCATTAACACTATACACTCAAAGTTTAACAAAACATCAATATAAGGAAAAATCAAGAAGTGATAAAATGTATCAAAAATCCGTAGATATTTAAACAAAATCCGAAAATCCTAACTTTTCATAAAAATCCGTAGATCTAAGGATAAATCCGTAGAAATGGCAGCACTGGTCAAACAACACTTCAAATTACCAGCTTTCTACATTAAGTTAGATTAATCCAAATTAAATGAAATTTATTTCAAATGCATAGCGTTGTTGATTCCACCAACTGAAAAAAATGGGAGAATTGAAAAAAAAAATTATTAGTCAACCTAACAAGCAACTTACTACAAATGACGAGCTAACTAAAAGAAATGTATTAGACTCTAGAGTCTAGATTGTAAGCCATGCAAGAAATGTACCAGCCAGTAATGACTTTGATATCGACAAAATGTAAAGCCATAAAAAATAGAAATTTTTATGGTTCTAAAATTATATTACATATTTGAATTGAAACTGGAAGATCTACAATACAAAATCTTTCAAATAATGTACAAGTCTGGATCATAATATCCACGAAACACCCAACAGCCTAACCACGAATCTTTTACTCGACTTTAAATTTGGACGGAAACAAAAAGTGGGGCGACAGTTACAGTATATCCATGTATCGCCGGCCGAACACGAAAATTCAGTAACAATAAACTCATTGGTGGTGGGGAGGGGAGATGGATTCGATTTTCATAGCGCCAGACAAAACATTTCGGATGTCCTCTCCAAGCGCCACACCTGATCAGTCAACTTTTCTTTCTGTATGTATGCCAAATACATTGATGTGTTGCCGGCTGTTTGCTAACGTATACAAGTGAATGATACCAATACTTCTTGTTTATTTCATTTTAACTTTCTGTTGTTACCACTGTACACAGAGCTACTAAACTACAAATATCCATATTTTCAGATTTCAGCTCATCTCCTCATCAGGAGACAACTAGAAACTCTCTTTATTTTATTGGTATGTTTCTTGCTATTCACAGTTTATTGTGGACATAACAACTCCATTTGAACCACTGACCCAATTTGAACGCCTTTCTGTAATATACAGATTTATTAACCTGTAAGGTTTTAGTATGTAGTTCATTGCGCTAGATGAAGAAGGTAATGAGCTTTGTCGATTTTACAGACATAAGTCATAAATCGAAAATTATAAGAGCACATGATGTATGAAATAAACCTCCACTGTAGGATGTGCCAACCCTTAGAACTGAACCTATAAATATATATATATTTTTTAAATTGTATTTACCAGTGAGGCTAAGTAAAATAGAAATTTACTAAAGTAAGTTTATAAAGAGAAGATGAAGATTGCTGACATGGCCTCAAGAGCCTCAGATTAGGCTGGATGGGCTGGGACAATAAAACCATGAGAAATGCCTTTGCTATCTATTTTAGCAGCTCTGCTAGCAAACCCTACTGCCACGTCCACGAAAGCGAAAGCCGCGTAGCTGCAGGACAATGCACTACTTGGATTGTAGCTAACGGGAGAGGACGGAAGGGACAAGCCTGCGGCGCCTAAAAATTGGGACACTCCGGCTAACGGAAGGAACACTCTGAAATAAAATCCTGGTCCTCCAAGTTGGAGGTTGTACAATTAGCTGATAACCCATTTTCTTTAAAAACCACCTACTCATAGATGTCAGGGAATAAAACTGGATGGATCTACAGGTAACAACCAAACTATGAAATACGGAAAGAGAAAAGGTTTTGGTATTTCGGATACTTCGCAGATTGCCACCTGGAACGTCAGGGGCTTATGAACTAGCCTCTTCAGGGATATTCTATGAATCTCTCCACATGTAAACTTCAAGTACTTTAATATTTAACAATTCAGATTTATTAAATTTAAACATTTATTCTTTCACTCGCATAAGGTAACACAAATCTCAATCTTTCTTTCTTAATATCAAAAAATGCTTCCTTCTTGTCTCCAATTAATCTCTCCATAAAAACATAATAATAATTCTACCAAAGAATACAAATACTTAGTCACGGTTCGTTGGTCAGAGATGTATGTGTTAGAAAACATGTTTCCTTACATAACCCTCCCGTCATTTTGTCACTAAAATTACATAATTGTATGCGATATACATTGTAACATATTTATTCTTTGTACAATCTTAAGTCACTGACATTTCTTAATCCCAATTGCTTTTCAGATTTTGGATATTTTAGGTAATATGTATTCTGATGAGGTTTCTCCGCGATTATATAAGGTCCCTCGAATACATCAAAAAACTTTTTTATTTAGGCATTTATATTACTGGATTTTTTATGCGTTCTCACCAGTACTAGTTCACTTATCTGAAACTCTAATTTTCTAGCACGCCGATCATATACCTTCTTGCGTTCCTCTGCCCTTTTCTTTAGATTTTCGTGTACCAGTTTCAGTCGTTCCTGCACATCCACTTCCTTCCTAGGTGGTAATTTCACCAACTTTGTCACCATATTTTCCGGTTTCTGATTCCATATTATTCCGTATGGAGTAAATCCAGATCCAGCATGTTACAACGTCATTCATCACATCCTCAAATTTACTTAAATATTCTGCCATCCTCGTATGCCGGTTGTGGCAATAAGTCCGATATAGTCTTCCAAACTCGCGCACCACTCTCTCCGCAGGGTTACTCGCCGGGTGATATGCCAAGATCCTTATGTGTTTCACTCCTGCGCCATTCAAACATTCTGTCCAAGCCTTTGAAATAAACTGGGTACCATTGTCACTTAACATACATTTTGGATTTTCACACTTCACGAAGTAATCCTTCTACAAACAGTCACTTAATATCCTGTGATGGTCGCCATTTATGAACCTGCCTCTTCGGGGATATTCTATGAATCTCTCCACTTGTAGGTTTCAAGTAGTTTAATATTTAATAATTCAGATTTATTAAATTTAAACATTTATTCTTTCACTCGCATACAACAACACCAATCTCAATCTTCCTTTCTTAATATCGAAAAATGTTTATCTCTTGTCTCCAATTAATCACTCCATAACAACATAATAATAACTATACCAAAGAATACAAATACTTAGTCACGGTTTGTTGGTCAGAAATGTATATGTAAGAAATCTTGTTTCCTTACAGGCCACAGCATGAAAGAGTTAAAATTATAATAACAATTCAGAGCCAAAAATTTCAACCTCAGCGAGACAAAGAATAATTTGACGCGTACAAAAGACTGGAATGAATAGATGGTAATTTACAGCGGAGTCGAACAAGGGAAAAGGGAATCTGCAGGGATGGGACTATTAATAGACCAAAAGTGGAAGAAAACTGCTGTATTGTTTCAGTATGTAAATGAAAGGATAGTTAGTGCGTTATTTAAGATCCGGGGAAGATATCTTTCATTAATAGTTGTATATGCATTGGAAGAAGGAAGAGAGAGTGACAAAGAAGAATTATACTATACTCTACAGATTGAGACTGACTGAACTAACAAAACAGACCATCTAATTTTAGCAGGAGATCTTAATGCCAGAGTAGGCAATCAGAAAATTGAAACTGTGGTTGGAAGTTTTGGAGAGGATTGACTTAGCAAGAATGGAATCAAATTGAGAGTATTTCGCAATTACAATAAATTGCGGATTACAAACGTTTCCTTCCGAAAATAATTGATTAATAAATATACATGGAGTGCCAGAGGACTGAGGTCCTTGATTGATTATGTAATAGTGAACGAAAGAACAAATCGTTACATTAGAATTTATAGTTTTCCATCTTAAATCAGATAGTATATACTGCTTGAAGTATACGAAAAAGAAGTATTGCAGCCACAAGTTCACTTGTAGAACAGCAGCAGGCAGGGCTTCGCTTGCCCTCTCGCTGCCAACATTATCTAATCATGGCAGCCTGCGGCCGTGGCGAGAATTCAATCATCTCCTGTGGGCTCGCTACTCGCTGACAGCTATCTTGCACGCACAGCGCACGGTTCTTTCTCCAGTCTTTCTGTATATTCAGGTTCTTAATTTTTAGTTTCGGGATGATATATTTACGAAGCTGCAATAATAGTCCTGATTCTCTAGAACATTTTTGAGTCTTTTCCATCCATTTTCCGCTAGTGACATTCAGCTTTCTAGCTCCAAGGCCTTGATTTAATTACAAATTTGTATGAGTTCTCCAATTTTACTCGTCAAATTTTGTATCAGTAATATCGTTAAACGCTTGCCGAATAGAAACGCCGGGGGTGAACGATGAAGTTACGGCCTCGCATATGGGAAGACGCGGGTTCAAATCCCCGTCCAGCCATTCAGATTTTAGTTTCCCAAAATCACTCCAGATGCATACCGGAATGGTTCCTTCAAAAGATCATGGCCAAATTTCTTCTCGTTCCTTGTCCGCCCTCTGATAACCTCGACGTTGACAAGGTGTGAATACATAAGCAAAAAAAAAAAAAGGTAACAGTTAAGATGGGCCCCGTAGATATTCGGCTGAAATTGGAAAGAATTACTCGTAGGTACCCATTACCAAGTAGTATAACTATTTAAACTTTTCATCTTAGCTCAGTCTCTATTCCAGCTACAGTTCTCATGTAAGACGGCATCGGGAATACATAGTTTACTTGATAGTAGCTTGCTGGAATTCGTTAAAAGAGGTGGATGCTTATTGTTCTCCATTCCAACAGCCAAAAGTGTATTCCGCGAAGTTGTTTCTTACCAGTACACCGACTATCCAAAGAAGGAATGAAAAGTCTTTAAACTAAAAGAAAGATTATTGATATGGTAAATATTTCAGTGTTCACTAATCAGTGATAATGTACATGTTTTCTGATTTTTTTTTTTTTTTTTTTTCCCGCGGGTGAAATAAAACAACTGTGCGAACAAAATACTCCTAATTTAGCGATTTTATATGAGCTCAATAATATGTAAACTGCGCTTTACTATTATGCAATGATTATTGAAAGAAACTGTAGATAAAGTAAAAAAAACAATAACAACTGTATTAGTGAACACGCAGACTAACTGAAGTTAAGAACACCAAAATCTAATACATTAGGAAATGCGAAAAATGGTGGTTAAATTAGAGGAAAGTCTGAGAATTATTGAAAGAAATTTGGTGACAATTACGGCTAAACATTATTAGAGAATACCTACATGTATCGAAGTTTAATCAATTATCATCCACCAGGCTCGGTAAAGTTTCTATTTGAATTAATTATTAGGTCTACTCTGTTGGCTCATACAAAGTCTGTTCCAACATTACCGTACCTCCCGCACGGAAGAGACGTTTCATAATTGATGTAGCAGCACCCGTGAACGTTTGTCCGTGGCGTCGTTGTTCTTTCGTTCCATATAATGTAATAGCCAAATTTTCTGGCAGCTTTTCTCTTTGTGGAACAGTCAGAAGTTGACAGCGTCACGTCCGCTGCGTACGACACCTGGTGAATGAGCGTGAAACCTTTACACGAGTGGAATCCCAATATAAAAGACGCCGGCCTCGGTAGCGTAGGGGCTAGAGTGCTAACTCCGCGTGCCGAAGGTCGCCGTTTCGAGTCCGGCCGCGGGCATTGGTGTTTAACTGTTGTGTCTGTGAATATCATGTCCGTCCTGTGGTGTGTCTAATTATCAGGAAAAATTCATCAGGCTGGCTGTGTGGCCTAAGAAGCCGAAAGCCATTAAAAATATATATATATATATATATATAAAAGACCGTTTCCCGTCATCTCGGCAACTAACATCTGTCAAGTACTCACTGAGGGACTGACGCAGACTGCGAGCATGTAGAAATTCGGTTATAAGCGTAAAGGTTTGTCAAATTGACAGTGCTGGCACTCTATTATTATTACTTTCTCAGCAAACAAATAGGCTCTTCTGTTATCTTTTTTATTTTCAATCTTTTGTGATCTGGATCACACGTACTGTTACAATATTCCAAGTAAGATGTCACAAGGGTTTTCTCGCCGACTCCTTTGCATTTTCACATTTTTTTCCCCTTTAAAATTTGTCTTTTAAGGGATAATAGATTTGCAATTTCTGTAGCAGACGGAGAACAAAGAATAATAACATTTCTGTCAATCGCATTGTGTGATTTTTTATTGGTTATGTGCTCGTTTATCTGCTTTAAATACAGTCGATAAAAATTATGAATCACTCAGCTATATAGCTCAGTTTTTTATGTAGCTCTGCCAATACCTTTGTGAAAGATTGGTTATTTCGCTTCCCACTGTCAGTATAAAGATATGTTTAGGGAAGAGCAAAAATCTGTGTTAGTGCCAAATTGTGTAGGAATGGACAGCAGGATATTAAAAATTTGTCGCTGAGGGATCCCATTCTAAACTCTTCCTTTTTCTGAGATTATACTCTCATCGTTTAAGAGACCTTTGATTTTTATTTAATTTTTTTCAAATGCATGATGTAAAGTTCTAACCAGTCTTGAATTCCGTAATATTCTAATTCATTGGTATAATTTTAAAATAAACAAATCGAAAACTGTGTTAAGATTGAAGAGGATTCGTAGCAAATTTATTTGTAAGAAAGTCTTTCCTAAAATCAGATTAAAACTAGTATGAAGCATTAATTCACTAATACCCAAATCTCCTGTAAATATCTTATATATTATCTCTTCGAAAATCTTTGACAAAAATTATGTTTTACATAATTTTCCAAATGCGATTTATTACCCGTCTTAGAAAGTATTGTAATTATTGTCAACATAGGTAAATATTTTTCTTGCAAATTAACATATCGTTGTTGACTTTTCTAGCATTTGTGTTCCAATTGTTGACTTTTCTAGCTTTTGTGCTCCAATATCCCACTGATATCATAAATCTTTTAAAAATCATTTTTGAGGCTTTAATGATATATAGAATCAGAAGACTGACGAAGAATTTACTACGAGGGGGGATCAAATATAAACGGGATTGTTGTTCCCGAAAATCAACAATTGGCAGTACTGACCCCGCGCTTCTGCTATGCTTAGGCGGGACCGTTAGGAGTGGGGAGAGCGTGTTGTTAGATATTTCCCGCCATTTAGTCAGTTACGCTCACGATGTCGGAGCAACAGGTGCACCTCTTCACTGCGCAACGCATTATTATAAAATGTCTTGCTCTTGAAGGAGTTACAGCGGCGGAAATTTGCCAGAGATTGACTGCACAGTTCGGTGATCAAACATTTTCAAGGACGCGTGTGTTTTTCTGGCATAAAAAGTTCAAGGAAGGAGGAGAACGCGTGGAAAATCAGCAACACGATCGCCGTCCCCGGACCAGCGTTACAGACGGAAACATTCGTGCAGTTATAGACATGATTGACGTCGAACGACGGGCGAGAGTATCAGGAATTGCAGACCAAGTCGGAATCAGTTATGGGAGCTGTCAAGCTATCATCACAAAACACCTACAGTTCCGTAAAGTGTGTTCCATGTGGTTCCCTCACCTTTTGACCAAAAATCTGAAGTTGAGACGTTTGGAAGTCTGTCAGAGGTTTACAGCAAGGTTTGCGGAAGAAGGTGATGTATTTTTGAGTCGGATCGTCATCTGCTATCAAACATAGGTTCACCATTACACTCCGGAATCCAAAGGGGCCAGTAAGGAGTGGCGGAGGAAAGGGGAGGCAGCACCAGTGAAAGCAAAGACTCGACTGTCAGCTGGCAAGGTTCTTTCAACCATTTTTTTCGATCGGCGAGGCATTTTGCTGATTGATTTTTTGCATGAGCGACGCACACTCAATGCCGCTTACTACTTAGAGTTGTTGAACAAGGCGAGAGTTGCATATCGCCGCAAAAGAAGAGACCAACCGATTCGACAGGTCATTCTCCTCCACGACAATACGCGACCCCATACTGCATCTCTAACTGTCTCTAAACTACAGGAAATGCACTGGACTACACTTGATCACCTTCCTTACAGTCCGGACTTATCGCCCTGCGATTTCCATTTGTTTGGACCTCTTAAAGAAGCTCTAGGAGGGCAAAGATTCGAAGATGTCGAGAGTGTTGAGGACTTCGTGCGCAACTGGCTGCTGACACGACCATGTTCTTTTTATGATGAGGGCATCAAAAAGCTTCCCATATTCTGGGAAAAATGTATTTTCAAAGCAGGAAACTATGTGGAAAAATAAATTGTAATTACCTTGTGTTTTTCAATAAATGAATTTAAATAAAAAATAAAATCCCGTTTATATTTGATCCCCCCTCGTATAAAAGCGGGATGGACTAAGCAGCAAATAACATTAAAAATTTACGACCCTTTGGAATCTCGGAGGTTATTAAAGACGATTTTCCGGTACTCTAAGCAACAACCTTAGTTTTGTGTTAACGTATGCTTCCTCAGTCGATAGTCGGGCATCACCGTAATATTCGTATGGTGACTACAAGCGGTCACCTGAAAATGTGACCAGATTAGGTGAGCCCTAATCCTTGTTCCTACCAGTGTCTGATCAGGCGACGCCTTAATACGCGCTAGGCCAGTGTTTCTCAACATGAGGTCCGCGGACTGCTAGTTGTTTCAGGTGGTCCGCAGGCAGAATAATACAAATTTAGGTACTGTACAAGCCTATAAGCAAGGCATAAACTATAAACCCAACTTTTTAAAAACAAAGAATATTTCAATGACCAGGCAAATTTCTGGCATTTTAAATGTGAAATAGGATAGCATTCTTTCTACAATATTAATTTCCAGTTGGCATCACAAAGAGCGCCGTTCGTCTAACGATTCAGTAAATGACCATATTCTGCGGGTCTTGTATGAGTGACCGCAGTACATGGTAGGGTTGTTATGTCGTGGAGTCAACAAAAATAAAAGGTTACGATCTAGCGTCTTTTATTTTATTTTGCCCATGTAGACCGGTGGAACAGCGAAGCCTTCAACCTATAGTACCATTATTATCAATTTGGTTACTGAGTACGTATTAATAACCCGGTCAATACATAATATTAACTCGCTTCCAGTTTCATAACTCCGTTGGAATTCAGGATATGCTTTTAGATTTACTATGCAATAATGGTAGAATAAAATATGTCCCAGATGTTTATACACAGGTAAAAAATTAAGTCCATGTAACTTAGTGATCCGACAAATTATTTTTGACAATTTACTGGTTCTCGGGTTGAAAAACACTGCGCTAGACAGTTTTCACAATTCATGTACTAGCATGATTTTGTGTGCTGATTTAGAGATGTTGTTGCGATGCGAAATAGTTACCAGTTAGGCAATGTTCAGTTCAGTTGAAAACTAATCATCATGTGGATGATAGATATGCTTCCGGCAAATGAAGTTTATCGTCCATAAAATTATTTTTCAAATGGAGTGGCTCTCAACTACGCATTTCATTCCTCATAATCGCAATGTGTGCAACTATGGGGAAAGAAGGAATACTCTCAGCATCCTTGGGACAGTTTTTATTATGAAGTTATTCTTCAATGTTTGTATTAATAATTAGTCGAGGAATATCATTTCATTCCCGTCATAAATTATATTTAATGACTAATTACATTTCTGCTTGATAAAGTGATATACTTCTTCGTTTTACCAACTTTAGGACACAACATCCAATTGACTCAAAATTGGCAATTTCACCGAATGCGGTAAAGTTCAACTTCTCGGCAAAATGACTGTTCGAGTTTGTCCATAAAGACGGCTGCTATTGCTGTGCGTTTTTCCTGTCACATATTGTTACGTCTGTACGATAATATTTTTTTAAAAAAAAATCTCTATATGGCCTCAGATAAAAATAACCAACAGTAATTGGAACTTTCTATATGTAGAGATGAATGTTTACTAAAGAAGGTAATAATGATACCTTAACGGGTCCATGGAGAACGAAGCATGAGATTGTGGAATGTAAAACTATGTATATCCTCAGAAGACCCGAACACTATCGTAAAGTGAGAATCGTCAGCGGCGACCTCCGGCAGTTGCTCTCTGGAAGAATTTCTTCATCGATGCTCATATGGCAATAATCTGAGTGAGACTGAGTCGCCATTTCGTACATTCATCATCTTGAAAAAATTCTCAGCTTCGTAAAGATCTGAACTTATCTGGTCATATGGCGGTAAGGGAATCCAAGGGTGGGTTACGTGGTCACCCGATGAGTGCATCTGTTAACTGTGCTTACACTGCAATACAAAAGCAATACGCAGGTACAGCAGTAGGTGTAAGGTTGCACAGTATTTCGCAGACTGCCTGTTTTCCTCATACTGCCTAAAATTGGTTATACGAAGCCCATGCGAAGCCTATCTGTGATCTTAAGCGCAAGCTTGTTGAAAAAATGCTAAGACTGCTTGGCGGGAGACCTGTTGCTGCGGGAGCTGAAGTCACAACTCACCTGGCCATGGCGGCTGCGGCGGTGCGTGGTCCTCGCGGGGCAGACGTCTGGTGCGGAGTGACTGCTGGTGCACGCCCGGACGGGCGGCTGGCCGGCCGATCGTTAGAGGGCGCAGCCGCCCACACCTGCCGAGGGCGGCGTACACGTCGGACCGTCGCTTTAAGGGGCGTAGGTGTGTAAGCGAAATGAACTTTAGGACCTCGCCGTACCTGGCACTGCGTCAATACGGTTTAGAGAGCGAGTCGAAAGATTGCACGAGAGTGCGGAAAATCAAGATTCAGGATATGTTATATAGATATACCCTTCAAACCGCTATCTAATTTACATCAAAACTCTAGAACTAATTTAGGTACCTTTGTATACCAGGGAAACATTTGCTGAAGTTAGGATAGTAATAGTTGCTAGGTTTTATTGTTGGTTGATGTCGTATGAGCCACAATTCCCTTTATTTCATACTTGTACTTGTTTAACAGTTTTTCAAGATATCTATAAAGTATTAAATCGTTTTGCCTCAACTCTTGGTCAAGCCTTCACAACTCCAGTTTTCATTTCGTTTCGCTAGTTTGGCGGAACGATGCTATACTGGACACAGGGAGGTAGAACAGGACTCTAATCACCTTGACTCCGAATAGTAACGTGGCCACCACTTTCTATCTCAAACTGAATAGCACTAAATTCATTACTAAATAAAATAATAGATGCTCAGAAGATGACGTGCATCTGTTTAATTTTTGCTACTTATAGTCAGCTTTCGCTGCTGCAACTCGTTGGAAGATGAAATAGCAAAACTGATCAGATGTTGGATATTCTCTTCGTTTAATATGTTCATTAATTGTACGAGCAACTTAATTGACAGTTACTCCTAGTTGATTGGCTTCGACGGAATTTCTCCAAACAAGAGCTGCATAGATAAAGGAAACGATACCCGGCTTTTAATTTCAGGATTTGTTTGTCAGTTTGAGAATTTAGTTCTTTTTCATACAATCGTTTTGTTTGTGGTCCCAATGGTGTTAATTGAACAAGGGCATTCAATGAGCCAGAATTAAAGTGTACTTAGAGGAAAATATCGATGTGCAGAACTCGCTGACCTTCTGAGCTAAAAAAAGCGGTTATCCTCAGTACAGTACTACCTTTGTTTTCTATGCTTGATCTGTAAGTATTCTACTTTCCTTGTGATGACTCGGAGTAAAATATGAATACTTTCTCGGATGAAGAGGATTCAACGACAAGTTTTTCTTTAGTATGCTGACGTGAGAATTAATCCACTAAGTGAAAATAAACAAAACTCAGGTTTACTGTTCATCTCCATAAAGAAGTTTCGGTTTTATTTCCTACAGTCTTGGTAGCGGTAGCATACACATTATTAAATCAAATCATAATTACACTCTTGATTGTATTAATAACTAAATACGCCATGATTCTGTCTCTTTCTTCTTCATCAAATGTCAGACAAAATAATAACGTACAGGAATCTAATTTCTGAGTATCGAATTCTTATGAGTACTATTCTCTTTTCTAATACCATGCATCTTGACTATGTTGATGCGCCAACGATGTTTTAACTTCATAGTCCGCCGTTAAAAAATTCTACGTTCGTATGCGGTTCAGCGCCTTTAAATCTATTTTTGCGTGTGTTCATAAAACTGAGGTCAAAATCGCAGGATGAGTAATTTTTACGTTGAGGAAGCAGAGGTGTCATCAGATTTCCATTCTCGATTCCAAAGTTTTTCTTGAAGCGGCAGGAGCTGTAGGAACCCCGTGGCCTTTACCTTCAAGTTCCATTTACACACAGATACGTAGATATCGAGAGAACAACAATTTTCACTTCAAACGTGGAAACATAGTGGACGAATTAAGCAAAAGGCTTGAGAATTATAAAAATTTATAAATAATTTTCAACAAGTTCTTATGCGTCTAGGGTAAACCAAGTTTTCTTCTGTTTCAATCTGGTAAAATTCGATAACCGAACCATTCTTAACTTTCTAGATGTTCGACAGCTTAGGAAAAGTAAATTTTATATCGGGTTCTCGTTTTAATCCATTACCTAAGGCTATTTGTTTTCTGTTCCCAGCATTTGCCAGTATATCTATGATGGTTTTGTAGATAGCGTCGCCTTTAGTACTAATGCACAGAAACTTTACAGATTTGGTATCAGTATGTTTTTTCTTTCGGATTTTATTGCTCGTCGACGACGAGGATTAGAGCTTTTCGACACTTCATCCATTAATTTTACACGTAACTTACAAATGCAGTTGGTATTTGGGAACAGTGATCATTGGTTTCATGAAGTTTTCCTCAACTAATGGCTAACAAGTTTTGATCACGTGTAGCTCATTTTAATATGTTCTTAGATCTTTAATACTTATCGATAAGAAAGTTATGTTAGACCTCCAACAGTGTGGGAAGAAATGTCGCAGTCACCAATTACCTACGAAACGTAAATCCGTATGCTATTCTCTTTTTGATTAGTATAATCTCAAAAATAAATATTGTAAAAACACGCCGAGTCTCGTGGTTGTTTGACGACAAAAAGTTATGAGATTTTGTTCTGATCCAAGTATACACCCTGCAGTGTGCAGTCACTTTCAGAAACAGAAATATTTTCTTTTGGTGTAATGGGTCGTTGATTTAAAACAATAAAACAAATCTGGTGGCGTGGCCATTATGTAGGTCTTATTTTTTACTGACATGAAAGATATAATATGCAAGATTTATTACAAAAATCGTCAATCCCGAAAAAAGTGCGGGGAAAAACTTAGTTATGAAATATTTGTAAGATTGTTTTTATTGGTAAAGTTTTACTATCTAGCTGACTAAAATATGGCAAGCATAATGGCCAGGTCGCCAGATCTTTTTAAGGGGCTTCGGTGGTGTGTATCTTTCCAATGTATTTCTTGTGAACTTCATTGTACCTTTTCTCAACAACTAATTGTGATACATATCTGAAAAAATAGGGTGAATCTATGATGATTTTCCAATACTTTAACTCAGGGATTTGCCAAAGATCCAGTTGGTTTGGCAGAATTAATTTTTTTTTAAATATTCCAATTTTTTGTACTTTTGGTGGTGCTGTTCAGTAAATAATTTACAAACTATAAGATATAATACAATATTCCTGTGTTAAAATACTCACAGAAACATACTTTCAAGGCTGTAAAAGTTTCAGGAAGTTCTTGCAGGTAGTTTACAAGAAAAGGTACACTAAAAATATAAAAAGTAAACTTACGGGAAAATGCTGTCAAAGTTTCAGTGCATTCGAGAACCATAACTAGGGTGATTTGGATCGTCCTGATAGCTTTCTTCCAGCCTTCTCTTTAGTCTTCTTCTCTTCTCTAGTGCCTTTTCTTCCACTTCCCTCAATTCTTTCTCTGACGCCCTAACCTCTTCCTGGTCTAGCCTGTACATAGCTCGTATGGTGTGATACCCAACGCTAATACTCAGTTTCTTCAATGCCTCACACCTTGACAAATTGCCACTGTCAAAAGCCATTATAGCGTCA
Organism: Vandiemenella viatica; assembly: GCA_031002005.1. Lineage (NCBI taxonomy): Eukaryota > Metazoa > Arthropoda > Insecta > Orthoptera > Morabidae > Vandiemenella > Vandiemenella viatica. The sequence continues at coordinate 350,828,330 of JARYHS010008074.1, forward strand.
TAAACACCAAAATTAAGAGCATTAATTGATACACAAAATGTTTTTGGAATTCTTGACCAAATAACACTATTGATGCACTCATTTGGATATTGGGCACGACCGTGTAAACCGTGTAGCTGTACATCAGATAGATCCCTGAATATAGGCTTAAGTTCCTCAATGACAGCATATGGTAAACCAATCATGTGCACAAATGTTTGACCTGCTGCTTGTGAATTGTTGTACTTGCGCCATGTATCAGATCCTTTGGTGGAGAGTCCGTGGTTGGGAGCAGAATCAGTTGAAGCAATATGAAATAAGACAGCCCAAACAGATCGTTTCATTTCTTCGACACTGTTGTTGCTATGTCTAATAGTCATTCCATAATACTTTTGTAATTTATTAATTATGCCTTCTGTAAGTCTATTCTTCCCCTGCAACCCTTTACAGTCATTCATCTTTTTACCCCTCCTTCCTGATACTAAGCGTCACAAGCGGGTACCCATTCTTTTTTGCACATGTGCAATACATTCAACCTTATTTATTGTCACATCTGGTCCATAAGGTTTCAGCTCTTCAATTTCCTTGAATGCCTTTGAATCCCCATCCCCCAGGTAATTTATATACTGTACCCCATCAGCTGCTGACCTCTCAAAAATCCTTTTCACCCCTTCCAGTTTGACGCTGCGAAGACTGCCATGCCCAAACAGCCCTTTTTAAAGCATTTATAGGGTAGAAATATGCATGTATTATACACCAAATTAAAGAGGACATTCCAAAGATCAATAATCGGCAGAAAAACGAAAATGAAAGAATTCATCATTTTTCATCCTAGCCTCTTAACGATCCGTAACACCAAGCGAATCTATTTTGTTTCAGAAAGTGAAGAGATTACATACTATAGATGGTAGAATTGGCTCTGAATATATTGTAAGGGGCCGAATGGTTTGACTGCTGATTGACTATGTTTGTGGGCGTTTAGTTGTCTTCGTCTTCTGTCTTCTTCGACGATCTAATCTAACCTATCCTCTTGATGCTTCTTCGTTCTTCTTGGCTTGAGAGCTATCTAATGTTACTATTGAATCAGGCTGACACCAGCCGTATTTACCGAGCGTGGTGGTGTAACGGATAGCGTTCTGGCCTCGCATTCGGGAGGACGGCGGTTCGAATCCCCGTCCGGGCATCCAGATTTGGGTTTTCCATGGTTTCCCCAAATCACTCCAGGTGAATGCCGGGATGCTTCCTTCAAAAAGGCCATGGCCGAATTCCTTCCCATTCCTTCCCATTCCTTGCCCCCATCCTTTCCCGTCTCTAAAGACCACGTTGTTAAAAAGGGACGTTAAACTGTTACAAAAAAAAAAAAAAAAAAAAAAAAAAAAAAAAAAAAACAGCCGTATTTCCGGTACGGAGCCGGTGATTATAATAATTAGCAATTTGCAAGATAATAGCAGGTGCAAGCGGAAATGACCACTAATTCTAGCAATGGAACGAAAACATTTAACTGGTAAAATCTTGTTTAATAGATCACTAACAGTTGCATAATACAGGCAATACGAGATTGCTACAAGGACGAGTTCCGAGCTAGCGTCGATTCGGGTTAAGTTAACATAATGCTAAGTTGGATAAAATCTATCAGTCTCTGGTTGGTAATTACATACTGGCAGGCAAAGCTAGCTGGTGGAGGGGCTAATGATGATATTTAACCTATGACTTTCTCTATACTGAGAGCGAGTCTTCGTCGAGAAGTTCTGAGGAAGACTTGTTTTGAGGTCAGTGATCGGCATTTAGAACTAAGCATATCAGCGTTTTCATGAACAAACAACCTCTGCCGACACTGTAACACGTGCCTACCAAGTGGTCCCGATGTATAACTTAATGTCTTCTGGTCTGAATATTCACCCAAAATTCCAATATTTCCACTAAGATTTATATAGTCAATTCCGACATTAACAATATCTCATGACATTCTGTTACCTAACAACCATAAGATTTGGCCTATTTTTACAAGAATTGTTTTTGTGGGATCACATTTCTTTTTGTAAGCTGATCACTTAATCGGAGTCATCGCTGAAATGTAACGGTTCCATTTATAAAACCGTGGATTAGGACATTTCAGGATACATGTGTCCGATGTTGCTTCTGCGTGCACTAGGCGAGCATTGCCGATTGCCGTTGATTTTACTGCCACCGTAAGTAAATGCTAAACTAAACACAGGAACAAAGTAAAATTTAACATATTAGCTAAGCTTGCTGACATCTCTGCATTAAAATGTGAGGGATTTAGCCTTATCCAGAGCAAAGCAAGCAACGTGCAAATATTCACCGAAACGTTTCACGTTTAGCGTTGCTTAAGGATTGATACAGAGAAAATCACCATTATTGGACTTCTCTTCTAAGGTGTTTCTAGGAGTACGGGAAGTATTGTCATAGTCGTTTTTTATTTTCACGAAGTAAGGAGAGGATCGAATTACAATTTAACACATTGGCTAAACTTTGAAAGTTCTTTCTACAGTTAAAATCTGGGACATATCAGGATAAAAAGTAATTTCACGTTTTGGTTAGATATGGCATAGATATACCGAAAATTTCCGGTTTTGGACCATTGTTATAATCTGGGAGAAAATTTTTATCTGTGTACCAAATTTCATCTTTATATGACTACGAGAAGTACCTTAAAGCATTGATGGTCATCAGTGAGTGACAAAATCGGTGAAATTTGTGTATGAATAACTTCGAAACGAAGAGCAGGAAAGAAACGAAATTTAATGCATTTGCTAAGATTGCTAAAATCTATGCATAGTAAAAATTTGGCCAAATTGCTCCAATAAAAGGACAGCGCCGCAGTTGACGCGACTTGGGGATCACACTACTGTACGCTCAGACAGCTAAGATGAATTCGGAAAACTGCAGACTAGTAATAAAGAAAAGTATTTATTTCGCTTAACGACTTTTTATACATAAATTTACTATCACAATAGTTTTGTTTTGTTATCTGGGGTTTTTGAGCTGTGGACATTTATTTTTGTATTTGAATCCTTTAAGGGGATCAAAATCTTTATCATCTGTGTAAGAAGTTCGATGAATTTTATAATAGCCAGCTTGCCCTTGTTGCTGACCCAGTCGTCTAGAAGTGGGCGCCTGGAGCATAGTGTACAGCTGCTTGAAAGGCAGGCGCGCTAGTTTTGTTAGCCGCTCTGTATGGTCGGCGCCTGGTCTTGGTCTGCCCGGTTTGGTGGCGGACGGTATTACTGGTCTCTCGTGATGCAGCCTGGCTGGGGTCTGCCTGGTGGGAGTGGTCCTCCCTCTGTCGGCAGCAGCTGGCTGTTTCTGACATCTTGGTGTATGGAGTCTTCTTCATCGCCACGGTTGTTTTCTTGGCGGCCGTCGGACAATGTCTTGATTTTCCTGTTCTTTGACTGCGTCTCGCTGGTCTTGCCGGGCACCAAGAGTATCATGACGCGTTCTGATCCGAGCTCTTGACGCTATCTCTGCTCCCGCAGCGGACGCAGCGTTCATCAGCTTCGCAGTCCTTCGCTTTATGGCCCCAGGCTTAACAGCGGAAGCATTGCGAGTTCTTGGTTGCTGTCTGCTTCTTCTGTTTTAGGGTGGCCTGGCGTTGAGACATTTCAACTCTCGGCTGGTAAAGGATGCCATCGTCTTGTAGCAACCTGATGGTGGCTTCCATGTCCACCGGCCTTATGTATATGGCGTCACATTTGTCAAGTTCTTTTACGACTGCGGGCCGTTCTTCTTTTGCTGTCTCCTGGCGATGATATGGCTCCAGTCTCGGCAGTGCCACTTCGTTGGTTCTGGCGATGGACACTTCGACTAGGACTTGGTTAGCAGCGTATGGTACGAACACGTCTGGGTGTCTTCGTCATCCAAAGAAATTGTTTCATGTCATCTTAAGTGCCATTGGTCAGTGACAGGTCCATCGGCTTGGAGGGGGACTCTCTCATTGGCCGAAGTGTTGTCTAGACCTCAGGCGAAACCCGCAATCGACACTGCGTCTATACCACTCGCTAGTCCATTCCAAGCGTTATTCACATTAGGAGAAAAGTAGCAAGCAGTTGGCGTCAGTTTTTAGTGTTACTCGATGGAGGAACATCCTTCCCCGACCTCCTAACGTAGGTAACTACCGTGCCAGATCCTCTATATTGTGCGAATATTCGCGCAAGTGAACGGTAGGGCCTCATTGGAACACGTGCTCCAATCGGCTTCCTTTAGAAATTTAGGTCCCAGTATTCAATGACGGGTTACAGATGATGACGACTCCACAGTGCCACCAGGTCTTTATTCCAAAACACCGCCACTTCCTGGTTCTAGAACTCTCGCCAGACATGGTGAACAACTGTCATCTGAGAGTGACGCTGCCGTTTTGGACAATGAAACCTGGCCTATATACCGATAGTGCACCTCTGATAGAAACCAGTCTGATATCAAGATCAAACACTACTCCATTAAACGAAGGAAACGCTCCTTAGAAGTAACAACTTGTAGCAGAGATGCTGGGTAAAACCCAAAGCTGGGACTTATCATGTGATGATTTCGAAAAATTCCGCCAGCACTAAGTGATCCAACTCACTCGTACTTAACCAAGCCTGTCCTATTTGTAAGCGCCGAAGGTTGGACTTGAGAGATTCCCTTCCATTGCATCTTCAGCAGAAAGTTCAATTCAACAATATTAGCTTTGTAAGGAATCCCTCATTCTATTTTAATATTTTCGTTTAGATCCGGCCAAGTTTGAGGTTAACTTGGGTACACGATACCACAGTTAAAATCGAGATAACCACACTTTTAGGTACAATAAAGTGAATAAATAACACATAGTAACCATAAATAAGAAGTTTCAGGTAAAATATAAGCAATAAACTCACCTAAATGGGCGTAATCCGAAATAATCCATGAGGCAGAAAATGCAAGTTTGTAAACACTACCATAGCACTAATATTCCACTAAATTAGACACTGTAAAGCACTTTCATAATTAGAATTTCACCAGTTGATATTAAGTTCACTAATAACTCGCAGCTCCAGGACCGATTTAAAGTACTAAATATGGAATTTAAATGCATCTCCACATGGGGAGCTAGGTCAATATTTTATTCCACCACATCTAAACAACTTCAAAGCTTTAAAAGTAAATAAAACCAAGTAAAATAAATAACTAGCTAATATTTTGTAAGGTTCCTGTAATGATCAACCGATAAATAGAAAAATATGGTGTAAATAATAGCCAGCCGGTAATGGCGACGTAAAAAATAGAAACTTTAGAAATTAATAACTCAGAAACTAACATGTTTTAGCGGACTATAAACTTCTCTAAAGTGCTGAAAATAAATAAAGGTTCAATTTAAATTTAGTCTCAGGACACAACCGACTTTCAGGAAAAAGCAGAATTGTTGGATTGCACAAGGGGAAAAAACTGGGAAACTTAAGAATTTCATAACTCCCGTTAGAATTAACCGATTTGGAAGATTTTTGCACTGTTGAGCTCAGCAGAGGCCAGAGAATGATTAAAAATTGTATTAACTTCAGATTCTAAGGCTTAGCGGGGAAGAAAATTTTTTCCTATGACGTTTCATGACGTCAGCAGCACACGACTCAAATATGCTTTTAAATCAACAAACTTAAAAATTCATTTTCACTGGTCTGGAAGCTTTAAACTTTAACTAAACATTTCACGACACTTGTCTCGTTACGCTCTTCATTCGGTGAATTTCTGGTAGTACACAGTTGACAGGATCTTTTACAGATAGACTATTGTCTCAACCAGTAGCGCAGTTTGATAAAGAGACAAGTCCGACATCTTTTTACCAGTTGGCGGAAACATCTCGTGGTGAGAGCATGTAACCTCGCGTTGAGCGAGTTTAACGGTAGCGGTTTGGAGAGAGCGGTGGATCATGGGAAGTTGTGACATCATGGCGTCAGGCAGGAAGCGAGTCTAGATGTAGGACACGCCTAGCGGCGGCCATTTTTGAAAGTTGAAACCATCTTCATTTCGGACTATCAGTTTTCCTGGACATGTGAATTTCTAACTTTCGTCTTATTTTCCGTGGGGGAGTGCGGTTTTTGCTCTGAATTTTCAACCTGTGATTTTTTGGTGAAGATTAATATCCGATTGCCTAGCTAACTGTGAACTTGTATTATTACGTGAAAAATTTTGAGAATATAATCCAGTGATTCAACTTGTGACTTTCATTTATACTATAGTACCTTTCTTGCAGGAGGTTTAAAACTGTAAGTGGCGACTGTGGTCAATTTTAACAGTTAGCATAAATATTTCAACACGGTTACAGAACTTTCTTTTGTACTTAGAATATTTTGGAAGACAACTGGTTCAGGTGAGAAGCAGATACCACCCCCGTATACCCGCTTATTCCCTGACAGCTTGAAGACTTTCATTAAAGACCATCTCTGTCAGCTTCTTCAGGATGCAATGAAGAAGAGACGTCCAACACTGGCGAACAAAGAGTACCATCCGCGCCAAACTCAATCTCAGGCGAGCTTCAATCTCCAGCAGAATGAACAAACGATCCCCGGAAAGGACCAATGCAATTACAGTCTGTATTTTTTCCCGGCCACTTCGGCGCCTTAGCAGAAGACCTTCGAAACACAGCGAAGCTACTGGTAGTCATATGGCTAGAACATGGTATATTATTTAAGCACTGATCAAGACTGTCTAACTTCGCGACCTTTACTCAGCACCTCAAGGACTATAACATCCGGTGTGCGATCAAGGATCCTGGCAGATCACGCCACCTTATAATCAGTGGTTTGCCAAACCACACCTGTTGAAGAGGTCGCCAAGAGTAGGGTGACGGCACGGGACGCAATGCCCGTAAGGCGACCGAGCTCTGAAAGCCGCCAACCACACTGACAGCGGACCAACCGGCCTCCATGTCCTTACAGATCAAGACTCTGATGGGCCATGTCGTTAAGACGGTAGAAGAAAGACTCCGCTACAGAAAGTAAATGTTCCAAGTGTCAATCTATGGGACACAAAGCCACGAAATGCTGTGCAGCCGGACGTTGTGTCCACTGTGGCAACGGTCACAGCGTTCAAAAGTACACACTGCCCCGCAATGCGATGCCGACTTGTGGAAACTGTGGCGTTACTGTGGTGGTACAATTCCCATCAAGCTTCCGACAAGGGGTGAAACCAGACCAGCCGCCCCCATCAACTTTTGGTTTTTCCCGGATTTCCAGCGCAACATTTTAAGTTTTTCCATTTCTAAAAACCTTATTCTGACCATTATGATCATTTAAAAAATCAGGCAGATTGGTCCAAGCAAGAAGTATTTTCAATTTTTTTCCCGAATTTTCCAGGCTACTTTCACAGTTTTTTTTCTCTAAAATTTTATTCAGACGATCAAAATTTTTTCTTTCCCTATTGTAACTTATTTGTACTATTAAGAATATTAAAAAAAGAATAGGCAAATCGATCTATAGAAAAAAGTGGTTTCAGTTATTCCAGAATTTTCCAAATTTCCGGTCAACATTTTCAATTCTTATTTCTCTAAAAACTTTATTGAAACTATTAAGAAAATATTTTTTAAAAAATAACCAAATTGGTCCATAGAAAACAGCACTTTCAGTTTTTACCGAATTTTCCAATTTTTCCTGTATTAATAATCTTATTACGACCATTATGATCATTTTTTTAAAAGAAAAATAGTCAAATAGATCCATAGAAAAAAGTACATTCAGTTTTTTTCCCGAATTTTCCAATTTTCTGGGTAACTTTCCCAATTTTTTCTTTCCCAAAAACCCTTATATGGACTATTATCAATATTTTAAAAAAGTAACAAAATCGTTCCATAGAAAAAGTAATTAAATTTTTTCTAAATTTTCCGGCCACCTTTTCCAATTTTTTTTTCTCTAAACATCTAATTTGGACTACTACGAATATTTTAAAAAATTAGATAAATCATTAGAAAAAAATTTCTTTCATTATAACCTGATTCGGATTACTACAAACATCTTCTCTCTCTCTCTCTCTATCTCTTTTTTTTTTTGCCGAATTGGTCCATATAAAAACTCACTTTCATGTTTTCACAATTTTTCGGCCAACTTTTCCAATTTTATTTTTCTAAAAACCTTATTTGGACTATTGCAAACATCTTTTTTTTTTTTCTTTTTTTTTAAATAAATAAAAAATTGGCCAAATTGGTCCATAGAAAAAAGAACTTTCAGTTTTTAAGAATTTTTCCAATTTTCAGACAGACAGATAGATATGTTCACTTTGACCCCATGAGAGAATAATCTCGGGGATGTGGAACAGTACATACACTTATTAGTTATGTCAATATCATCATATATATTATTTCTATAAGGTATTTTTTTGTCACAGGCCTGTATCTTCTTTCATACTTATCCGAAATCAATGAATGAGGTGTCATTTTAAAGCTTATGGTCTCCACTTTGGTCACATCATATTTTAAGAAATGAAGTTTTCGGAATTCGACCCTTAAAGGGCAAAAATGTCAATCTTTCTAAAATGCTGATTTCTGTGTTACGAGTCATTTATCTCCCTGGATACTTATATGAAATCGTTTAATGTAGTATCAATTTAAAGATTAAGATCTCCACTTTAGTGACGTCATATATTAAGACAGATATTTTTCGGAATTCGACCCTTAAAGGGCAAAAGTATCAATATTTTTGCAATGCGTAATTGTGTCACGAGCGATTTATCTCTCTTAATATCTAACCGGTATAGATAAATGAGGTATCATATTAAAGATAGAGGTCTCCGCCGTGGTAACATTATATTTCAAGAAAAGAATTTTTCGTTTTTCGACCCTTAAAGGGCAAAAATGTTGATTTTTCTAAAATGCGTTTTTTGTATCTCGAGCCATTTATCTCCCTGGATATCTAACCAAAATCGATAAATGAAGTAGGAATATGAAGAGTAATGTCTCAGCTTTGTGACATGATATATTAAGAAAGAATGTTTTTGGAATTAAACCCTTAAAGGGAAAAAGTATAAATTTTTCAATAACGCATTTTTGTGTCACGAGTGATTTATCTCCCTTAATATCTAACCGATATAGATAAATGAGGTATCATATTAAAGAATAAGGTTTCCGCCGTGGTAACGTTATATTTTAAGAAAGGAATTGTTCGTAATTGGACCCTTAAAGGGCAAAATGTCAAATTTTCTAAAATTCGTTTTTTATGTCTTGAGCAATTTGTCTCCCTGGATATCTAACCAAAATCGATAAATGAAGTAGGATTATGAGGAGTAATGTCTCAGCTTTGTGACATAATATTTTAAGAAGTAATGTTTTTGGAATTCAACCCTTAAAGGGAAAAGGTTTAAATTTTTCAATAACTTATTTTTGTGTCACGAGCGATTTACCTCCCTTAATATCTAACCGATATAGATAAATGTGGTATCATATTAACGAATAAGGGTTCCGCCGTGGTAACATTATATTTTAAGAAAGGAATTCTTCGTAATCGGGCCCTTAAAGGGCAAAAATGTCAATTTTTCTAAAATTCGTTTTTTATGTCTTGAGTTGTTTATCTCCCTGGATATCTAACCAAAATCCATAAATCAAGTAGGGGTATGAGGATTAATGTCTCAGCTTTGTGACATAATATTTTAAGAAAGAATATTTTTGGAATTCAACCATTATAGGGAAAAGTATAAATTTTTCTATAATGCATTTTTGTGTCACGAGCCATTTATCTCCCTTGATATATAACTGATATAGATAAATGAGGTATCATAGTAAAGATTAAGGTCTCCGCCATAGTCACATTATATTTTAAGAAAGAATTTTTCGTTATTTGACCCTTAAAGGGCATAAATATCAGTATTTCTAAAATGCGTTTTTTTGTGTCTCAAGTCATTTACCTCCGTTGACAATTAAACAAAATTGATAAACGAGGTATAATTTAAAAGATTAAGGTCTTCGTAATGTCTTCGGTTCCGTTACCACATTTTAAGAAAGAAATTTTTAAAAATTCTAACCTTAGAGGGCAAAAGTATTAATATTTTTACAACGCATTTTTCTGTCATGGGCTATTTATTTCCCTTGATATCTAATCGAAATCAATAAATGAGTTATAGATTTAAATATTAAATTATCCACTATCGTCACATCATATTTTAAGAAAAAAACTTTCTCCAAATTACACCCTTAAGGGGCAAAAATAACATCATTTCTCAAAACTTTTTTTTTTACCTTGCTTGATAACTAACCGAAATCGATAAATGAGGTATCATTTTATAGACCAAGGTGGCTGCTTTGGTCTCACCATATTTTATAAAAGAAATTTTTTGTAATTCGACCCTTAAAGGGTAATAGTATCAATATTAGTTATAGAACGTGTTGATTTTTTAAATTTTTGTTTTTATTATATGCCATTTATCTTCTTCGATACCTAGCTGAAATCGATAAATGACATATCGTTTTAAAAATTAAGGTCTCCATCTAGGTAAAATCATAAATTAAGAAAAAAATGTTCAGAATTTGGTGCTAAAAGTGGTAGCGCGTATGAGACTGTTTAGAGCCAAGTCCCCAGATTTCAGCAGCGGATATCAGAGAGAAGTCAAAAAACTTTTTTTTATTCAATAAGTAGTTTTTCGTATATATTTTTTTCTTTTACGGAAACACTGTCGTTTTGCTATACAATTCCAATGTAATCATTTTATTCGCTCAGCAACAAATATCACAGAGATGTTGATATGTTGTGTGCAGTTTGTTAAGGTTGGTTTTATTCTAGCAAGGTCAGTGACAGGTTGTCATAAATAAAGTGTGTTTTAAATTTTCCTAACTGTTTCATAATATGTTGTGAGTATTTTGCTGTGTACCTATTACACTAAAAAAAAATATTTGCTACAAAACTACAGTTCTACTATTCATTATATTACAAGCATTCAACCTTACTATTCGTCGTATTTTATTCGCGAAATTTTCGCACGGGTCGTCTAGTCATATATATTATTTCTATAAGGTATTTTTTTGTCACAAGCCTGTATCTTCCTTCATACTTAACCAAAATCAATGAATGAGGTGTCATTTTACAGCATATGGTCTCCACTTTGGTTACATCATATTTTAAGAAATAAAGTTTTCGGAATTAGACCCTTTAAGGGCAAAAATGTTAATATTTCTAAATGCTGCTTTCTGTGTTATGAATCATTTATCTCCCTTGATACCTATCTGAAATCGTTTAATGAAATATCATTTTAAAGATTAAGATCTCCGCTTTAGTGAAGTCATATACTAAGACGGAAATTTTTCGGAATTCGATCCTTAAAGGGCCAAAGTATCAATATTTTTGAAATGCGTTTTTGTGTCACGAGCGATTTATCTCCCTTAACATCTAACAGATATAGATAAATTAGGTATCATATTAAAGACTGAAGTCTCCGCCGTGGTAACATTATATTTCAAGAAAGGAATTTTTCGTAATTCGACCTTAAAGGGCAAAAATGACAATTTGACTAAAATGAGTTTTTTGTATCTCGAGCCATTTTTCTCCCTGGATATCTAACCAAAATCGATAAATGGCGTAGGATTATGAGGAATATTGTCTCAGCTTTGGTGAAATCATATTTTAAGAAAGAATGTTTTTTGAATTCACCCCATAAAGGAAAAAAGTATACATTTTTCTATAACGCATTTTTGTGTCACGAGCGATTTATCTCCCTTAATAACTAACAGATATAGATAAATGAGGTATCCTATTAAAGAATAAGGTCACCGCCGTGGTAACATTATATTTTAAGGAAGGAATTTTTCCTATTTCGACACTTAAAGGGCAAAAATGTCAATTTTTCTAAAATAGGTTTTTTTGTGTCTCGCGCCTCTTATCTCCCTGGATATCTAACCAAAATCGATAAATCAAGTAAGATTATGAAAAATATTGTCTCAGCCTTATGACATCATATTTAAGAAAGAATGTTTTTTGAATTCATCCTATAAAGGGAAAAAGTATAAATTTTTCTATAACGCATTTTTGTGTCACGAGCGATTTATCTCCCTTAATATCTAACAGATATAGATAAATGAGGTATCATATAAAAGAATATGGTCACCGCCGTGGTAACATTATATTTTAAGAAAGGAATTTTTTGTAATTTGAACCTTAAAGGGTAAAAATGTCAATTTTTCTAAAATGCGTTTTTTGTATCTGGAGCCATTTATCTCCCTTAACAATTAAACAAAATTGATAAACGAGGTATCATTTTAAAGATTGAGGTTTTCGTAGTGTCTTCGGTTCCGTTACCACATTTTAAGAAAGAAATTTTTCAAAATTCTGACCTTAGAGGGCAAAAGTATTAGTATTTTTACAACGCAATTTTCTGTCACAAGGTATTTATTTTCATCGCACAGCAACAAATATTTCAGGGATATTGATACGTTGTGTGCATTTTGTTCAGGTTTAATTTATTCTGCTAAGGTCAGTGACTGTTTGCCATAAATACAGAGTGTTTTAGATTTTCCTAACTGTTTTGTAATATGTTGCGAGTATTTTGATGTGTACCTGTTACACACACACACACACACACAAGCAAACAAACAAACAAACAAAAATTGCTACAAAAGTACGGTTCTACTTTTCATTAAATTACAAGCATTCAACATCATTATTCATCGCATTTTATTCGCGAAATTTTCGCATGGGTCTTCTAGTTATTAAATAATTGATAATATTATTATATACTAGCTTCTAGCCCGTCAAAAATGACGGTTTGAACGCCATATTCTGGCAGTTCATTTTATTATTATTATTTTGCAGTTGGTTAATTATACGGGATTGTTATTAGATAATGCTAGTGGCCTTGATTTGATAATGTTCTACACAGCAATACAGTAGTAACTTCTACTGAATTAATGAGGGCGGATGTATAAAACCAATAAAATGAAAAATAAATTAGGAATCCATAAACTTTTGCCATCCATGTAATATCAGTTTTATTCCTAGTCCAGGAACACTTCAGCATGATAGGTACGAACTACGTTCACCCGCAGTTATTAATACCTTCGGTAACTTGGCGCATATGAAAGCAGTTTAATTGGTTTGTAAAACTCATTTTAGAGTGAATTACGCTGTAATCAAATGTGTCGGTGGGCTTTCTGGTCAACTTAACCACAACCCTCCATTAATATTGCTTTCGAAAATCATAACTTCTACTACCCTCAAATGCTGTAGTCAATCGCAAGACATATTGTTTTTAAGCAGTCATTCCGTTGTAGACTACCATTATTTTCAAGCAGAAATTAGGTTGTAATACATCCTGGACGGGCATAATACAGTTAAATGTACTACTGAAAATATTTTTAGAGGATTCTTGTATTTTACCACAGCAATTCCTGGCAGAATCGCGAACTCCAGTAATACCGATTTATTTATATTATTTTACTTTAAATGACGGGAAGTATAATATCAAAAACGGATAACTGCCATTTATCTGAATGATATATTTCGTGATTCGTACATTTCGTGTAAACTTCCTTTGAGTTTTTAATAAACTTCATCGTTTCTTATCTCCAGCAAAAAAAAAAAAAAAAAAAATCGTAGGTTGTGTTTTACCCTAGTATTCATTATTGATACAGGTAATATAGCGTACACATACAATATCCTTCTCCTTACATGAATTTTTGTATCTGGTTGTCGTAGAAAAATAAAAAGCAACATGTAAATTTAAACGAAAGTACTAATTATAACTTTGTGACACATAATTGCCTCGCATTAATTTTTTTCCCTGCTCTCCGTATTTCTAATATCTCTGCTCACTGTTATTTTGCGGCAATAATATTGTTGTTGTATTCCGAGTGTCATTTCGCTTATACTGTAAATAGTCATATCCTTGACTGTTTAAATCTAATCAAAAGTTTATATTAAATCTCATTTAATAGTTAACACATGTATAAAAAACTAATGGTATCATATATAATGGCAGTAAGAATTTATTCTGGAAAAGCTTATAAGGAGAAACGAATTAGTCATTTTTAATGATATCTTTTGTTATATGAATACGTTACTCTGGTTAGATTATCAGAGTATTTGGTTAGGATTTTGCATAAATAAATTCATTTTACTTAAGATCACGTAGACTATAATTTCGAAAACGGATAACTGTTATTTATTTGACCAATACATCATTACGTTTCTCCGAGTTTTAAATACACTTCACAGTTTCTTACCGTCTGCCGAAAAAATCTTAGGTTATGGTTTAACCTAGGGCTTATAACTGACACAGATAAAATAGCGTAAATATTGAATCCCTTCTCCTTACATGAATTTTGGCGTATAACTGATACAAATAATATAACATAAACATCGAACACCATTATCCTTACACGAGTTTCTGCATCTAACTGTAGTAAATAAACAAAATGCGACATGCAGGAAGGAATATGGTGGCTGTTGATTGGCGAGCTGTCACGTGACCATTCTGTAGCCAATACGTGTAGCAGCTATAGACGACGCATGCAGACGCCACGTTAGCGTTATATATAATAGGATTGACAACAAGTTAGCTACCACCCTTTAGTATATTCAATATCTCCTGTAATCTACAAATACAATCCCGAGTTAATTAATACTTATTATGTGGAACAGTATGTACACTTGTTACCAGCATCTAATAACCAGTTCTTTTCTTACCAACCAGTTACCATGATAAGTTTCACTGTAATTTGCGACTGCATATTATATCATGTTAGTTGCTATTAATGTGGAACAGTACATACACCTATTAACAATATCAATTATATCACCAACGCATAAGCAGTCAATTACTTAAAAACCTGTTAGTATGATAATTTTTCACAGCAGTTTTTGAGTGCATGCTATCCCATGTTAGTTGCTATATATGAGTGAAATTTTGTAAACAGTGTAATTACTTAATTTGTCAAAAATTTCATCACAAAGAAAAACCATATATCAATTTAGCAATTGTGGACAACTTTTTCCCCTTCCTCTTCCATACACCATATATACTATCTTATCAGTCATTCTTAGTTACCAAATTCCAAGAAGAAAATTCTTTCACAGAGTAAAATGGGTTCTGAAGCAGAAACTCTTTCAGTTTGAACTTAAAGTAGTTGGGTTTTTGTAGATAACATTTAATTTCTGTTGGTACTCTGGTTCTACACTACTGCCAACATCTTAAAATATTTATACTAACGACTGCTTAAAATTACTCATTCACAAACTAAACATTAATTATGCTGTGGCCTTCTCTCAAATACAAATGTATACGTTGCATTAATTACATACATATTCAAATATAGAATTATTGGGGACTGAGGAAGTCACTACTGCCTCCACTTTCTGACAAAATGGCCAATATTTACAATATTTAATTAGTTTGATGGAAAGTCAACCCAATTCCTAGTTACTTGTCCTACACTCTTCCAAATACTTCTTCAAATTACACTAACACATATGCACAGCTGGGCACAAAACAGTTAATCCGTTAATCGTTAATTAACGAAGTTAAAAAAATTGCGATAATTTAACTTTTAAGTTAATCTAAAAAATCATTAACGGTCTTCTTAACTTCCGTTAAATTGGACTTCCGTTAACTTTAGTCCGTTACATAGGTTGTTGACGTCTTTTCGTTTGTTTGAACTGTGCGCCACGCCACCACTCGTATGCAGGGCTGCCAGATTGTACGTATAATTGGATACAAAACTTGTATAATTTGGTTACCCCTTGTATCCTGTTTGTATAACAGATTGCCTTGTATAATTGGATACAAAAATGAGCACTTAAAAGTAAAGTTCATTCCAGCACCTTTTTGAAAGTGTTTGCCCTTTGTTTCATTGAGTTGGCAAACCTTCCTGCATATCTATTTCCTTTTTGTTATTCTAAATTTATCAATGTATACATTGTTTACTTTTCGTGGACTTTTTTTGCTCCCAGCACTTTCACTCACGTATGTAATCAATGGATGACCCCTTTGTATAATTGGGTTTCATTCTGTATAATTTCAAAGAGACAGCGGTATAATATAAGTTGGCTGTACTGGCAGCGCTGCTCGTATGTTCGGTGTCGTAGTGGGCGCCGCCTGCTAAAATCTTGTCGGCGGCGCGCCGAGCATTTTCAGCTGGCGGCGGCGTGACTATTTTATATTGTGAATTCTGTAAACGTAAATAAACTAAAAAGCGTCATAACCTATCTTATTGACAAATCAACATTATTATCTGTAATGAGGTGTATTTATTATTACAAAATGTTTGTCGTTATTATACGTTTAGTAAAAACATCGCGTTCATTTGTTGTTGAAGCAACAGTGACGGATCGGCAGTGTGTGTCGGAGGAGGTTAATCGGACAAACTGTTCGGCTGTCAAATCGGGAATTACTCGGACGAAATTCTGTGCCAGTGGATGACCGGCCACCTGATCGATAGTTAGTATCGCACTGGAGTCTGCAAACAGTCTTGCAGATCAGCAAATAAACTCAACTTTCAGTAACCAGCGAGAAAAAATTCAAAGAAATAATACATAAATTACGAAAAAGGTGATGTGCAATTTTAATTCGAAACATTTGTGTCTTTTTTTTTTTTTTTTTAATAGAAGCTAGTTTGGCAGTTTCGGCCGTGTAATGTAAAAGGATGTCGCTGACTAACTTCCGTTCTATTTGTTCACGTAAAAACATGCAAGCCATGATTTAGTGAAACCAGGCCTTTAGGTCACAGGTAGGCCGTGGCACAAAGGTAACCGTAACAGGCATTGGTCGTAGATTTTAGGTTGGCCGCAAATTTCACTGGTCGCAGTTTTCACATATTCAGGTGTCCCAGTCCAACTTGTTTTCTATAATATTGTTGCTTTTCATTCTGCAATCATGTTTTTGTTTTGTTTTTGTTTTTTTTTTACTACCTTTTTTTATATAAAGTCATGAGTACCTTAAATTGTCTCTCGTAAGACAATTTGCAAGTGTTATGTTGATCACAGTCTCAACAAAGATAAAAACAGACAGGAATACCACTTCGTTGTTGTGGCGATAGCGTAACCACAAATTGTTAATTTTTATAAATAAATCCACACTTGCATCATGGTACATAACACCTTGCGATAGAGAGCAATTATACCTACCGTACTATAATACTAATACATCAGTACAACTTTTGACTAGTTAACTTTATCGGATAACTTTAACTTGCGTTAAATTTATAAACATTTAACGCTTTAACGATTATCGAAGTTAACTTTTTAAGTAGCGGAATAATGATTAACGAAGTTAACGTTTGGATTAACTGTGCCCACCTGTGCACATATGAATGTTCAACCGCTTAAAAACAAACACTGTTCTTAGCAACTCATTACTCATTATTTTTTTACAGGAAAAACAAAATTTTCATCATATTCTGTATAATTTCAAGTCCATAACGTTTTGAAGCGCTAATTTCTTCCCAGACTTTCAGAAGGCCTACACCAAGCAATTTTGTGACTCATCCGCTACCTGAGAAGGCTCAAGATAAAAGGCAAAGAATTTCCTCAGTTCTGTATTTAACTCGCATTGTCTCTCTTGTTCCTTTACCAACACCAACTCTCCAAGAGCAAATTCGGTTTATATCTCATGTCGTGTTTCCTGTTCTCTTTCTCCAGTATTTCTTTCACTTGTTGAATTAAATCCTTCCTGCATATATCTTGTTTTGGAGGACAATTAACTGTTTCCTGCACTAAATTCGGTGCTTCTTTGTTATACATAATTAGATATGAAATATGTCTTATCATCTCATTCGCCACGCTATTAATTACGTTTTTCAAAGTCTTTTAAGTACTCAACCCACCTGGTATGTTACTGGATATAATAAGTTCAGAATAACAATCCGAGTTCTCACATGAATCACTCTGCGAGGTTACTCGCAGGATATTGCACTTATATCTCAGTATGTCTTGTATTGTTCGTCTTTATTCATTACGACTATATTTTTGACGTGAACTGGCTTCCGTTAACCGATAAGTTCCCTCTCGGACTCTCTGAAAGTAATCCTTCTCCAACTTATCCATCCATCAGTATTTTGTTAGCAGTTTGTTTGACTCCAAATAATCTCATGAATTTAGAAAATACATCCATAACAACGTAAGAACACCTGGATTTCGGGAGTAAATCCACCGAAACTAATTCTAAGGCATATGCTGGCATTATAAATTGCATTTGACCCGTCACTGTTACTGTCAAAACTTTCGTCCACTGACAGTGCTCACAGCAAGCGATCGTTATTGTTTTAATGTTATCAAAAATCAATGCTTCATTTAGCTTCTGCCTACATTTTTCTGCTCCATTTACCCGTAACTTAAGTAGAAGTTGTATATTATTACTTCAATAGATTTCGTCGGCCGCACAACTTCCAGTCTTCTGCCGATTCATCCGTTCTTCTCAACAATATTCCGTCATGTAGCTTGAAATACATACTTCGGAAATTTCTTGTTCTTTTTCTATCATGGGTTATGTTTCACGAGTTTGAACACTCATCTTCATATAAAACATCTTAAACACTTTTTTCCTAATTGTTATATTCATTTACATAGTTCTTTCCGAGAGGTAGCCGGGACAACGCATCTGAAATACTGTTGTCCTAATCATTTATGTACCACACCTCATAATCAAATTGTTGCAAGAATAACACATAACTTTACATTCGTGCAGAAATGTAAATGCCTTATACTCTGCAGACACGATCGTTTTGTGCCTCCACAAATTTTCTAATTCCCAATCTCCAGGTAATTGCCTATGCTTCTTTATCAGATATTCCAAATGACCTTTTGTGCTTGTTCAACACTCGAGCTGCAAAAACTATACAATCCAAATAATTGCTTCAACAATTTTCTAATTTTCGGTGCGGGAAGTTCTGTAATCGCTTTTATTTTCTCTGAAGCACGTCGTATTCCTTTCGAATTTATCTGTTGTCCCAAGAACTTTATTTCTTTCTTTACGAACTGATATTTCGATAGCATTAGAGTGATGCCCCTTCCTCACAGAACCACTAGTATCTTTTCCAAAACTTCAAAATGTTAATATCAAATGTTGTTGTTCATCAAGATATCATCCAAATAAACAGACAACTTGCTTATCAGATGTTCTCCTAATACCTCATCCAGGGCTCTTATAAATGATCAATCCAAACGGACTATTTGAAACTGGTAGTATTTGCCTCCAAATAAAAATGCAGTGTATTTCCTCGATTCAGGTGCCTACGGAATCTGACAATATTCAGCGGTTAGAACAAGGTTCGGTATATACTTTAATCCATGGAACTTTTGTAGCACTTCTTCTAAGTTTTCTGACCGATATTTCGATCCGCGATCTTATTTAGTGATCTAACATCTGATTCCAATCTTACTAATGCATCCTTTTTCCCAACCATGAATTATTATATTGACTGCAACTCCTCTCTATGATGCCCCAGCGAATAATTCAATAGATTTCTTCTTCCACAGCTTAATATCCTAATATTGTTCCGGGGCAGTTTGAGGGCTCTCTTTCCTCAGCCCTCAGGTGTCTTTTTTCTGCTCTCGTGTAATCCCGCTCTACTCATCGACATTAATTATATTAGTCATTCATCGGCAACCGTTACGTGAAGTAGTACCTTCTGTGATAGTTTAATTTAAAGTGTGTAGATAGCTTTTGTTTCATCTTTGCATATTTGATTATCAGAAGCAGCAGTCAGTCATCCTTCGGCAACCGTTACGTGAAGTAGTGCCTTCTGTGAGAGTTTAATTAAAATGTGTAGATAATTTTTTTTTTGCATATTTGTGTAGCAGCAGCAGACGTAGTGCCTTCTGTATAAATTTAAAGTGAGTACGCAGCTTTAGCTTCAGCTTTTTATATTTATTTGCCGCCAAAAATCCTACTATGGAGAACGTTTAGTGTCCATTTTTTCCATAAAATTCTCAGTTTTTCTTTGTGTAACGAAGCGTTGAACGTGGAGGGACCGTGGTTGTTGCGTGCAGACGCAGACTGAGGTGGCTGATCTGCGCACCATGCTTTCAGTTTTGTTAATGAGAGTTACACAGCTGGAAGCTGCCGCAAGTGAGTACAGCAAATGTGGTACTGGTGACCCTGTAGAAGCTAAGCGGCTCGCAGGTTCTCCCCTACCAGTAATCGTACCTGCTGTTCAGGCAGAGACATGGAATCTGTGCGGCGGTCGCCTGGTGGTGACTGGCGTGTGGTTTCTGGACGTCGACGTCGCATGCGGGGGCAGTCGTTCAAGCCTTATTCCCAGGAAGGCGAGCTTGTACTAGTGTCCAAGCAGTTCGATGTATTGTCTGGAACTGATTCAGTCCTGCAATCCTCGTCCTGTGAGTTGGAAGCTCCCGGCCCGCTAGGTCTGGACAACTGCAGAAGGGTATTCTAGTGGACGGCAGCTCTAACTTTAGGCGGTTTATCGAGCCCTTTAGGGAAATTTCGAATACGTTGGGGATGAAATTTATTGTGTATTCCGTGGGTCTGATCCGAGATGTGAAACAGGCCATCCCGGATGCCATTGAACGGACGGGGTGTAACCAGCTGCGGATTGTGGCTCATGTTGGCACCAACGGTGCTTTCCGCCTAGGTTTGGAGGTTATCCTCTCTTCCTTTGGGCGACTTGCAGAAAGGGTGAACTCTGTGGCCATTGGCCGCAAGATTTCGGATGAGCTAACTGTCTGCAACATTGTCGATAGAACTGACTGTGGACCGCTGGTTCAGAACCGTGTTGAGGGGCTGAACCAAAGACTACAGTATTTCTGTGATATTCATGGCTGCAGATTACTCGAGCTTCGCCCTGGGTTTGTGGAGGGATCCCTTGGATAGATCAGGTGTGCACTACACAAGTGAATCGGCTACACGGGTGAAAGGGGCCGTGTGGAGTGCATTGGAGGGTTTTTTAGGCTGAGGGAGGATGACTCTGAAGAGGAAATTCACTTACGGACAGCACAAATAAATTTAACTCCGTGTATTAGCCGTAGCTTAAAAGAATCTCGAACATTAAAAGTTCTAGTAGCTAACTGCAAACGAGTTTGTAATAAGCAGCCTGAACTCGAAAACATTATACGTAGTACAGATGCTGATATCGTAATAGGCACAGAATGTTGGTTAAAACCGGATATAATTTCCGCGGAAAACTTCAATAGCAGCATGAACGTTTTTCGTAAGGATAGGGTGGATACCCAAGGAGTTGGTGTATTTATAGCTGTTAGTAAGTACCTCCCATGTAACGAAATACTAGTTGCGATTGCCTAGGCCTTAAGGAATAATGTAAATAATATAGCTCGTCAGTTTCAGGACCATACAATCATGCTAGGTGGTGACTTCAACTTGCCATATATCGACTGGACTAATTACATTCATGTAACTGGTGGCAGAGATAAATCATTTTGCGCAACCATTCTAGACCTTTCTCAGATCATAATCTTGAGTAGCTCGTAACTGAACCAACGCGATGCTTGAACGGTAACGAAAATATTTTAGATTTTCTCGTTACCAGTAGGCCTAAATTAGTCACGGACATTTCTACTACCACTGGAATAAGTGATCACAAAGCTGCAATTGCTACAGTAAAATTAACAGCCACGCGCAAAAAGAAAGGATAATTTAAAGATTCTAAAAGGCTGCAAAGCAGTGTTTTAGAACGTTTTTGAGGCATAATAATTACCATACCTTCATTGTAGCAAGAGGCACCATTGGGGAGATATGGTTTCGATTCATATAGTCTGGGAAGGTATTTACTTGTACATACCGAAACGGAAAATCGGGGAAGGGAATGATGCACCATGGCATTCACGCGACGTTAAATGTTTACTTAAAAAGCGAAGGAAGATACATACACGATCAAGAAGGATGATGCAGCGGACCGATTTAGATAAGTTAGATGAGATAAGGGGACATATCAAGAATGCGATGCGGGAGGCCTTTAACGACTTTCGTTGCAATTCCTAAGAAATTTTGGTCGTATATAAAAAAGGTTAGTTGTAGTGACAACAATAAACCAATTATAATACAAGACTGTCGGGAAGTTGACGACAGCCACGACAAGGCTACCATATTTAAACCGAATTTAAAAATTCATTAACGCGCGAAAACATTCTTACTTTACCACATGGTGTAGAATTAGACATGGATCGGGTAGAAATTGATAGCGTAGGTATTGTAAAGCAATTAAAGCTCCTGAAGTGGGGTAAAGCGCCAGGTCCAGATGGTATACCGGTAAGAGTATTTTCAGAATACGTGGAGGAAATTGAACCATTTCTGTCAGTTATATTCCGTAAACCTTTAGAATAGAAAAAAGTACCTTCTGATTGGAAAATAGCCAAGGTAATTCCTGTTTTCAAGAAAGGAGATCGGAGTGATCCTAGCAATTATCGACCCATATTTCTAACATTTGCATGCAGTAGGATTCTGTAGCATGTCCTATGCTCTAACTTTATGAAGTTTCTAGATGAGAACGTGTCAACACGGATTTCGGAAGAAGAGATCGTGTAGAACTCAATTGGCCCCATTTTTCCATGATGTAATGAAAGTAATCTATGCAGGTTCACAAGTTGATGCAATATTCTTGGATTTTCAGAAAGCTTTTGATTCTGTACCACACAACCGACTTTTAGCGAAAATTCGAGCATACGGTATATCAGATCAAATTTGCGAAAGGATACGTGATTTTCTAACTGGTCGAGTACAGTGTGTCGTTGTTGACGGGGAAGCCTTTTCTAAGCTAAATCGTACTTGTGGCGTTCCTCAAGGAAGTGTAATAGTATCACTTCTTTTTTTAATTTTTATGAAAAAGCTAGGCGAGAACGTTAAATGCTGGTTGCGATCGTTTGCCTACGATACAGTTATCTATGGGGAAATAAGGTGCTCTGATGATTGCTTAGAAATTCAGCGCGATTTGGATGCTATTTCCGAATGGTGCCGTAAATAGCATCTTACACTTAATTGCAAAAAGTGCAAGGCAATGCAAATAAGTAACAAAAAGAATCAGTTTGCTCACGAGTACAAAGTAAACAATTCAGTTGTTGACACAGTTGATTGCCTAAAGTATCTGGGGGTAATAGTACAAAGCAACATGAAATGGGATTTGCACATAACTTCCGTCGTAGGCAAAGCTAATTCTAAATTACGATTCTTAAGTCGTATTCTGAGGAATTGTAATGCTCAAAGAAAGGAAATGCGTATAAAACACTAGTGCATCCGCTTCTGCATTACTGTTGTGGAGTTCGTATTGCAAGGGCCTGATTGACTCAGTGGAGAGAGTACAGAGGAGAGCCGCTCGATTCGTGCTACAGCCCTTATGAAAGCGTTACAGAATTGATACATAAATTAGGCTGGGATCGTTTGGAAGACAGACGACGTTGTTAGCGTTTGAATTTATTGGAGAATATGCGAAATTCTATGACCTACGACTTCAGTGAGATACTACTTCCGCCAACCTATTTGGGTCGCAATGACCGGAGGGATAAGATTCGAGAAATAAGATGCTGTACTGATGCTTTTATGCATTCTTTCTTTTCTCGTGCTTTTCGGGATTGGAACGCGCAGAATTAAGATTGGTGTTTAGCACCCTCTGCCACCCACAATTTTTGTGAATCGCAGAGTATGAATGTAGATTATCTAGTGAATCTTCCACGTTGATTGTATTATCTAGCGAATCTGTACTACCGTCCTCCACTTAGTCCGTTCCAAAATCTCCTGCTGGTCCTGCTTAGGTCTTTACATGTTCTGTATATTTCTGTCTCCCGTCAAGTCTGTTTCTCTTATTGATTCTCTTACAAATTTTCCCGTATAATTCACGTCTTTCTTCAATACTTCTATTTCTCCTTTCCTGCAGTCGATTTAAGTTCTACATTTGCTAACCTAGTCTGTCCCTTATATATAGTTAATGCTTAGCCCATGTCCCTCTAGTAAAGTAAGATCTATAGTGATTCCAGCCTATAGAGTTCCAATAAAATTTTTCTTTTTTCTAGTTTGTTCAATTTTCCCGTAACACCAATAACTTGTACATTGTTCACTGTAACTTTATTTTCTTTGGCTGTGCGAGCTACAATATGTGAGACACCGCAGTCATTTTGCTACCAATGTCCGCAAAAGCTCAACTATCTGTGCTTAATAATTTCACGGGAAGTATTGGCTCTATTTCGTTGTTCAGAGTTTCTCCTTGCAGTAAATCTTTTTCAGTTTCTCCGTTCGTACATCCTAATAATTCCCTTCTGTTCTTGTTGTATAAACGTATCTTTTTTAAACGTATAATACTGTCCCACTCACCTCTACTTTCGTTAGTACTTCGCACACTTCTGTTTTCTTCTGTCCTCTCTTCTCTCCATTCACGAATTGGCAGATACTTTATAACTTAAGACTCTTCGTCATGTGCAGGTTGGATTATATCGTTAACATTTCCTACAAATAATTCCTCAGATGCCCCTACTGGCAATGTGTTTCCTTTATTCTCGCCTGCGTCCTATTATTTTCAAATAATAATAATAAAAACTTATTCATTTATCGCCTAATAATTCATTTTCTTCTTCATTTTCGCCGTCTTCTTCTTTACCGTCTCTTTCGCCACTGCTCGACTCACAATCCTCCCGTTTTCCTCTTTCGATGGTGTCTACCTACATGTTGTCGAATGTTATTCCAATAATTTCTTTTGTTAAGTGTTCGCCTCTGTGTTTTAGTCAGCTTCACAATTTTTTATTCCGCCAAAGTGTTCATTGCTCATTGGAATAGTCTTTGCCTCTCTTTGTTTACTAAGTCTAAACATTCCCACCACTTTTCTCCTCCGTGGTGTTCCTTCTCCAATAGATGTTCTCGTTACTCCGAATATTTTTCGTTTTTTCAGTTGTCTGGTCCTACGTTTACATCCTCCGCTCCTGTTTCTGTTAGGACTGCTCCAATTGCGGCATTGAGTTATCCATCCTTCTTTCTGCACTATGTAGCCTTTCTTTTTATCTTCTTATTAGCAGAGTTCCCGGCGTTGCCCGGTATGATCTAGATTGATTTGCACACACAGTGAATATTGAAGCTCATAAAAGAGGTAAGTTTTTTTGGGATTCTACAATGACCGTGGAGCCGAAATTTGATGATGGAATCCTATGTAACTCGATGAGGCAAATTGAAAGTAAAGAATAAATTCTTTTGATATCTCGCTTAGTTCTCGTGATATCGTATTTCAAAATTGACGTGGTTAGGTTGAAATGCAGCCTGGACCAGAAAAAAAAATACGCCTTAGCCAAATTTAATAATAAAGTCGTATGTAACTTGGTGAGATAAATCGAAAATAAATTATAAATGTTTTTTTAATATCTCGCTTAGTTCTCGAGATTTTGCATCGCCAAACCAATATATCTACCAGGTGTAAATGCACTATATGTGTTTTATTTTCTTCCTAGTGGTTCTTGTTTGGTTGAAATACAGCCTGGACCAGAAGAAACGTCACCAAAAGCACAAGGAACTATAACTGATTTTTGATACATTAAATCCCGAAAACCAAGTGAGGTATCAAAAAATGTTATTCTTTATTTTAGATTTTTACTTTCCGCCGAGTTCTATAAGAATTCAGCATCAGATTTTGGCGCCACGATAATGATAGAACTGCCAGTTTTTTGCACTTGTGAATTAAATTTGATGTCAGTCGCTCCATTTTTCTATACGTATTTAAACGGCTAACCCCCTGTGTAGCAGAAAAAAGATGGGGTTGGGGTTGATTTATTCATGCAAAATATTTAGCCATGATATCAAGAACATGTGTACTAAGTTTTATGCTAATAACCACAGCGATTCGTACAGCAATAGAAACAATGTTTATTTACAGGAAATGTGGCAAAGACAGAATCTATAACTTAAAAAAAAACTAAGTTTTATCCTAGTTGTGCATTACTACTTACTATCAACAGCGAGAATTCACAAATTGTAGCTGTGCGGCCAGAGACCGTAATTTCTAAAAGTAAAAAAATTCTTCACTAAAGGTTTTAAACAGCTCACTTTCATCTTCAAACACAGCCATTCATATTTCACATCAGAGATTGTAGCAATGCGGCCTCAGATAGTAACATCAAGAAGCAAAGAAGATATCGAAAGATTTTTTCATTATTTCTATTATTAAAATTAATTTAAATATTTTCCACTTTACGTAGTTTCCTCTTCGCATTCGATATAGCTATTTATGGGGTTTAAAGACTAAAAACCAAAATTTAAGAAAGTAAACGTTACTATGGCTATTATTTTTTTTACGATGTATGATTTCATTTTTTGTTTCAGGCTGTACGTTAAGATTTTCATTTACCACTCCGGCGTTATGTTACGTTGGAGCATAAGACATACCAAACACTTCAATTGAGATTCTAATCTTTAAAACGGTGAAAACCCAATAGAAATCTGTCCTGTAGTTTCGAAGTTTTTATACTTCAAATATATCTGGTTTTCATTTTATAGATAAATAAATTGTTCATCATTTTGATGTACCCATTGATTATTACGTCGTCCATTCTCAAACTCCCGTCTTTCGTTGTCGTTATAGCTGTTGAAATGCCTCTCTCGATAATAACTGAACGCGCGGCCTCTATTATTCACAAAGTTACATTTCGGTGGCATTTTGTGACTCCTATTGTTACTCCGGCTGTCGCTACTCTTCTCATTACATGGCTCAGGTTCATTAGCGCTTCTCCGCCGGTGTAACCTCTCAACCACATCCATGAAACCTTCTTTGCTGTTCCATTGATTAATAATCACCTTTCTTGCGCAAGTTTTGGCAATTTTCTCTTCTACTTCTACCTCTTGTTCTAAACATATCGTAGTGTTTTCATTACTGCTTCGCAAGTATTTCATATTTTTATCACGTATACTATAGTAACGGCAGTTCCAAAAAATAATTCTTACCTTTCATTGAGACCAGTAATTGTTTAAAAACAGCCGTAGAAATTCCTCATAGTTACTACACGCATCGCAGCTAAAAAAAAAAAAAAAAAAAAAAAAAAAAAAAAAAAAAAAAAAAAAAAGGCATAAACTTTGTTGGCCGCGAGATCCCTAATGGTAGTTCGGCCGCCGATTGACAGAGTTTGGTTTACCACGCATGCACCTCTGTCTTGGCTACCCTAACCTAACCTGGTAATTCTACCAGGAATCTGAACTACATACTTCACATAAGTAAAAAAAACTTGCCTGAAGTGAATATCAATTCTTAAGGCCGTAAAAATTCCAACCGAGACCAGGATTCGAACTGGAGACCTTCCATTCCCCAGTCGCGCGCGTTATTCGGCTGAGTCACCAGATCGCTCACAACTTTGAATGAATACGTCTCGCCACAACATATTTGTGACAAATCTGATATCGGTAGCGTCGGTCCATTCCCTAGGTAATTTGTATCTATAGGCTCTCACGAATTCTACAGGATGCAGCTTCAAATGTTTCTATATTGTTGCACCTCACTGTTCCACTTTCTGGACTCGTTAGTATAGTTGAACAACCTCTTCCCGCACATTGTCTTTGACGTCATCCACTTCTTCTAGTACATGGCTGTATACAGCTGTCATTGGCACTACAAGTCTTTTACTTCCTTATCAAGAGTAATTAATTCAGACTCGAGACACGTTGTTTTACTGTCTTAGTCTGCCCCTTCAGATCGTTTCTTTCTTTCAAACAATGTTTTTGTTTCTTATAAACAATTCTGCGTTTTTGTTGCATCTCCTCCTGCAAATGCCACAGCTTTCCTTTACCCTTTTCTTCAAACCGCCTGTGTATTAAGAACTCCACATATTGTTTCAAATTTTTCTCTTCCCTTTCACTACGTTAATAAAAGCCATCTTAGTTTCCACACGTCTTCCGACAGCATCTGTTTTAAGGCTTCAATCTTCTGCTCATTCTTCTCTTATCACTGTGAAAGGCGTTTATACACGATCAGCATAATAACCTGTTTTATCTCACTCATTTCTTTCCCGGTTACTTGTATAACTTTGCTCATTTCCTCTGTATTCTGTTCACTTGATACAATTTTTTTCCATTATTTTTCTTTCCATTTTTTGACTATTTTTTATTTCTTCCTGCCGTTTTTCTGCGCTTTGGGAACCTCCATTAATTACGTGAGATATTTTTTCTTAAATTTGGACCCACCCCTTCCAGCTTGGTGAGATTTGTTAAGATGTGGTGTGAGTTTTGCCCTCCATCCCAAGTGGAATTTACCTTATAATTTTTAAATAATTAAATTTAGTTTAGATGTTCATGTATTTTGCTTCATGTCACCAAATACCCAAGCGTTAATATGTAGCCTACTAATTTTTTTTCCTGTGGAATAAGAGGAGAAAAATGATGTAGAAATTGGAAGTAAAATTTTAAATGAGATTTTGCCAGATCCCCCCTCCCTTTATTTTGAGCTCATATAATTAATGGGGGTTCCCTTTTGTTATCTTCTTTTATCATACCCACCAGCATTGAAAGTTCGCCATTTTTCTGTTCTTGAACTGCAATTTTTGCATTACTCATCTTTTCTCCTCGATTGTAACCCGGTCGAATAGTGCTGGCGTAAACACAAAACCTATAATTTCATTCTCCACTTCGCTGTCACAACACTCCTCCTAAAGTTACTACAGACGGTAGCTACTGCATCTATTCAATTTCTTCCTCACTCCCTCCACCACGACAACACTCAAAGCTTAGAATTCTCGAACTTTCATTTTAGTCCTATTTCGCAAATACAAAAGTGTACGTGCACTACTTTCTTGTGGCAGTGATAGGATTTCGCTAAGCCGGTAGCACAAGAGGGGGGACGAGGTAGTTAGAGGTTAATGAGCTCGTCGGCTCAATGGCTATAAACGCCCTCGCTGCATTAAGACACCCACACAGAACTCTTCAGTCAATACGCGCGCGCGTCTGGAATTTCTCTCGACTTCGCTTTATTTCTGAAAAAACATCTGGCTGACTTAAAATTCAAAATACGGTAATGATACAAATAACGTTTCCAATTGTACCTTTGCCGCATGTAGGTCTATGTCAATTTTAAGCAAAGATGAAGTTTTTTAACTTCTACACAATCACGCTGAATTTCGAATTTTGGCATTTGTACGATTTTTCACGTTTTGTAACTTCTAAATATATTTATGAACGAAATATTTTTTCTTGTGAAATTGGTAAACTCGAAATACAATGAACCGACCAATGTGAAATATTTTGCTCAGATCTTATGTCAGGAGTCCATACCTTATTACATTCGGATATTAGTTACCATCAGATTTTAACTCCTGTATTTAATTACTAACTGTTACGCGCTACTAGGCCTACGTTTACGTGGACTGTTAATGAAGAGATCAATTCATCCGAATAATCCGTTGCAGACTGCACGCTGAAATCACGCTAAGCATTTAGACTACGAAAATCAGAGACAATATAATTACGAAAATTATGACAATGCTACCTGTAGTCCTTGAGTGAATTGCTAGACTGATTTGCGGATACTTTTATCTTAAATATCTCAGCCGTCCGACTTTAAAATGAAACATACCCTATTTTACGCCCTGGGCTGTATTTTATTCGAAATCCCATTAATAGTTTTTGCGTGAATCGTGGTAGACAAAAAATGGATAATAATTTGTGGACAACTTCATCTTAGATTTCTCAGCTTTCTGACTTCGCGCAAAACTAAAACCCTACTTTTAACCTCAAGGTCAGGTTCTGTACATTATTCAAAACCCCCATCAAAATACGATGATTGGCCTATGACTGTATTTTCTTTCTGGCATTACAAAACATCGGTACCCAAATTATTATAATTATTTTCTTGCTCTACCGTTTTACTATTACCCGTTAGCTGGCGCCTAAACGATTTTACCTTAAAAATGTCCAAACTCTTAGTTTTTTACTCAGATTTAGTAACATGCAATTTTATTCAATTTGATAACTTCTTGTGCCTCCCATATGCGTAGTACGTCAATTAGATGCGACATTTTTGGGCTGTTCTTCGATTGCGTCTTTCATTCAGCTATTTGGCAGACATTTAAAGATATGTGTCTGTTTCACTAAAAATAGCCTGTTCACCTGTAAATAAAATCATATTTAGTGTTGTGTCTCCAGCTGTGAAAGTTTTATTTAATGTAACTTGCCTAACATCATCCATATAATTATATGTTAAGAGCAAGTAACAACACCTTGTTTTGTTTGTTGTGTTTTACTATCTATATATCTCTTTTTGTACACATATTTTGGTTCCACAATAAAACTTTCTTCAACTTTTACTGTGTTTTCTGTAAAGTGATTTTTTAACATAGTTTCCTACAGCTTTCACTGAAACATCTTTTTATAATAATAGAATAATACGCTAATTTGTTAAATTAAAGTATCACCTCATTTGAATAATCTCTTCCAGAGTAAAAAATGGGGTTTGAGTATGACTTTCCTTTAAGAAACTACATTGTTTTCCCTCAACATGCTTTAACTATGTAGTTATATTTGCAGTAACCTGGCGAGATATCCTCCCAGGTTCCTCCCGAGAGCAAGCCAATAGGCAACGATTGCGTGGTCGGATTATTGCCGAGCGCACACAACCAGTCTCCATTTATAAGAAGCAGATCAATTGAATCAACACCTATAGTGCAGTATATACAGCTTTATTACAAGTAGATATATCTACACGTATCTGTCAGATTTAGGTACAATAGAGTGAATTGTGACTAAAGTAAGACATATAGGGTGACTTGCTGTCGTGTACTATTTAAAGGCACTAGGGCTGAATGTGAAAGCGAGCGGGCATGAACATGGGAGTTTTATTCTATAACTTCCTGTGACTTTCCAGGCATCTGACCATTCCACAACCAATCAGCAGAGTGTTCTCACCTGTCTATCCTCAGCGACTGTGACGACGTCGACGGCAGCAGCTCCTATGCTAGGGCTACTGGCCGGCTAAGCCGAGGCTGTCGCTGCAACTCCTCTTGCGGCGGAGGCTGCTGCAGACGGCGGCAGCGGCAGAAGACAGCAAATTCTGCCTCGTTCCTAGGTTTTTACCCCAACCCCCACCCTCTCGATTAAAGTGGAGGGGATTCTGTGGAACTATCAAATCACTCCATACTTCCATCATCTTCCTTGGATGCGGTCATGCTAGTGGGGCGAGTCTGCTGTCTCAGTGTTCTACATAGAGGCCGATGCCTGGCAACTCGGTGGTTTCGTATGCCCACTGCTCCGCAATCAGCCATTGGGCAATTGTTATGAAAATTGTTACAGTGACCTGTGGCTACTACATGTTCAGTCAATGGCGTAACAATAGGATGACAACAGGAGGGGCAAAATGCCACGTATCCCAAGCCGGAGTGGGCCGCAGCCCAAGGTGGTCCATTCCATCAACACTTCAAACAGCTTTTTTTAAAACCCTCTTCTTCCTCTCGATATTTGGCACTGACGTAGGGTCCCCATATGACGAATTTTCCACGGGGCTTAACGGTATGGTTACATTATTACCTTCAGTTGTCAATTTAGTATTCTATAGGCCCCACTCAGTAAGCTGATTCACTTTTTCATCTCTTTGAGTAATGGGATTTGTTTTGGCTGTCCTCAGGTGTAGTACATGTATTCCAGAATTTTACTAATATCCAAGAATCTGATCTTGGCTTCTTTAGGGACAGTGAGAACAGTATCTACTTTCTATACCTCATAGTATTAACATAGGAAATTTGGTGTTCACAGGTGAATGCCTATATATCTGCAATTCTGACTGTCATGTTTAGTAATGCTTATATATCTGTCACAGCTTGTCTAAAACAACCTAAGTTTATTTTTCAATTTTTATTATTTTTCTTGCAGATTACCGGTCCTTGTCCCTTCAAGGTAATGCCTCAACCCCTCTCCCTCTCCAAAATGCTAAACTTGTACAATGGTATTTCAATTTCATGAAGCACGATAGCTTCTTTTTTTTTCATACCGACAATGAATTTTTCCAAGTAATTCATGGTGTCAAACGAATTTCCTCTCAGTACTAACTTTAATTTTGGAAACTAGAAAAACTTACAGGGTGCCAAGTCTGGGAACCAGGAGAGCTGGGAGTGGAGAGTCATCTTATTTTCCCATAACTGGCAAAATGAACAGGCTGAATGAGCAACCACATTGTCTGTCATGGCAACAAACCATGAAATGTCTTACCCCAATACTGGCTTCGTTTACAATTTGTTTCATCCAACAAGGACAAAATCCCTACATATTATTGAGAACTGAGTGTTTGACCAGAAGGCAAAAACACAGAGCTTACATTTTGAAATCAGAAAGAAAAACAGTGTGCATCATATTGCTCTCATATTCTACTGTTTTGGGCATGCAGATCCTCTGTCAACTCACTGCAATTATTGAACTTTTGTCTCTGCATTGTATCCATAAACCCAACTATTATCTCATATAATGATCCCTTGTATTAATGTTCCATCATAAATAACTTGTTGTCATGAAAAAAATGTTCGTCAATAGAGGTAACATTTGTACATAAGCCATGACCATAGAGTTGATGTTGAATTACTGAATAATTGTTCATGATGTCTCTGATACCTTACAGAAGATGCATGGCGCCAAACAACTGATTCAATTCCCCACAATAGTTAAAGGGTATGCATAACAAAAGAAAAGTCACAGATTAAATTTTCAGTAGTATATTTTTTGAAAGTTTATGAAGCTATATTGGCAACAGATCACACATTTTATATTCCCTACTGTACCTCAAAAATCATTTGAAGACTATATTATTCTTCAAGAAACACAAACGCTGAAAGGATACTTTCACAAATAGCCCCAAATTTTTATGAAAGTTTAAGAGAAATTACTGGTCACTGTTCTGAAAACTGTACTAGATTTTTCAAGTTAATTTTAGTCACCTTCACTGTTCCACTGTACTTAAAAATAGTCTAAGTGACCTACTAGTTATATGTTTGGTGAAATTTTCTAAGTACGAACACCTAATAACATACTGTGAACACAACCATCGTGTATTATGCCTGTCTACACACTGCCATACAGAGCAAGATTTTTGTGGGTATTTATCACTTTTTACCAAGGTAACGCAATCTTGTTTGCTTATCTTTAATACAATCTTCTTGAAACTTATGTTTTTGTAGACCATTTTATTTTGAACATTTTATGTCATCATAATTTTTCCCTAAAATCTTTCCATATTGATGTTATTAATTTTTAAAGCTTCGTTTCAGTTATTTACGTTTAACTTTTAAAATATCTTATCCCTCTCAAAGATTTTTATGTCTACAGTTTTTTTTTTTTTTATAAATTATTTTATTTAGTTATCGTGGCAGCTCTTATAATTTTTGTGTACACCTTATTTAACTGAACTTGCGAATTACTTTTTTCCTGCATGATAACACCTAAAAATTCAATATCTCATTAACTGTATTTTGCTTTTAAATGAGATTTACCCATACAACTTAGAAAAAAAAAAAGCTCTAGATTTTGATGGCTCATTTAGTTTTAAAAAATCTAAATTTTCACCTTTGATGCACTCTGACATAGTTTCTAACAATGAAATTTTGTAACAAAGCTAACGAATTCAAATACTAAGATCTTACTTTTTTCCCATAACTTTCAAACTTTCTGCCGGACCGTTATTATATTATTTTCCCCAGAATTTTTCTCTATTTTCTGAAACTAATTTTGCTTTCCTAACTATTTTATTAAAATTTTTCAAATTCTTTATTTACTTAATAAATACTTAGAATCTACTTTTAGACTCAAATTTTGCCTATGCTCGAACACGCTATGATAGTTAAATTTGAATATTCTCTGATGTAATATTTTTTTCCCTTGTTCACACCATTCAAGCACAAGGCGAAATACACTTTAAAATTGATATATTGATATAAATTAAATTTGAAGGCTATAAAGACAGCACATCAAAATAATCATCTTGAAGAGCATTACCTGTGGAAATGAATGTGGGAAAATATGGGTTTACTTTTGAGTTAGAAGCTGCTTTATCATTAAGATTTAGTTAGTATTATTTACTAGCAGTATTATATGCTGTGAATTACCTCTCTTTATAAGGTTTTGAGAAACTTATTCATACATAACATTTTTTAAGGTTTTAAGGTTACTTGATGTATCGCTCTTGTCATCAAACAATGAACAAACTTTGCTGTAATTTAATGCATGCACATTTTTTTTGTCATAATCTCATGGCCAGATTCTACCGAGAACCATATCCGTTCTGTAAATTATCAGACATTAGTTTGCACATGACAGATCATTTATTTTCTGAACAAGAGTTTTAACAGTTGAAACTGAAAGCCTTCATGGTTGAGGGTAATGTGCAATCTACTTGATAACTTATAAGATTTTTTTTTGTACACATATATGAAACATCCAGCTGGTTGTGACAGGACAGTAATTTATGAATATAGGGATTTATTGATGTTAAAGGTGATTTAAATTAGTTTGCACAGTTAAATCCTTAAGTTTGAGAGTCATTTTTGGTCAGTTTTAGGTTAAAAAAAAATAATTTTAAAGGTTTTCTTATTTGTTTGGTAATTTAGTTTAATAACGAATTTATAAGAAGGTTTCAGAAGATGAAAATGTTTTGAAGAGAAGAACGAACAGCAAGCTAGTTCAGAAACTCGCTGACTGGGACGTTAGGTAAAATAGTTCCATTCGAGAGATTTGAGAACAAATTATAATGAAAATTAAACATTAGTTAAGAGATTAGTAGACTTTATAAATTGTAGTGATTTATTCTGAATCATTTATGTAATTTGCAATACTATTAAATTACTTTTCAAGAAATTCATTGTTTCAGCAATGTTCCAGGACTTGTATGTAGTTCAGAGCCTACAAAAACCCTCCATTCGGCAAGAAATCATCGTAGCATGTCTACATCATGTTAGTTTGCATTTAGTGTCAAAATTTAGTAAAAAGTGTTTAATTCAGTTGAAATCACATTAAAAGTATAAAGCCTATTTTTTAATATTTTGGTTGGCAGCATACCCGGTTGGGACAATATTTGAGCATATTAGAGAATTTAAAAGTGTTAACAGATTCTTTGGAGACTGTTGTGTGGCAGTGTGGTGTGAATCAAAAGTGTACTGTAATCAATGGAGGAAGACGTCCTTGTGAAATTGTATATCATTGTCCACAGTTATGTGAGTGGAGACTTTCCCGGCGTACTGATGCAGTATAATCCTGTTGGGTGTTGTATAAACTCATAGTTTTAACAGCGAGCTCTGCTGTCTTCATCAGGTGTTACAAGCTGACTGTCACCATCTAGACTGGCTTAGTCTCCTATCGAACTTCTTTATACACATTCACAAATGGCGCACAAAACCTTGGGCTCACTATGATGCCCGCTCTCCTGCTGCCAGGATGTGCGGGCGGTCTGCGATGCTGGTAGGCCCGCTCTGATAGATTGAAAGTGCTGGGTTAAAATGCGGTCCACTGTGACCACTGACTGGAGCCATTTGCGCCTTCCTGCCCGAATGTGCTGGCGGGCCGCGTTGCTGGTAATGCCGCTCTGATTGGTCGTAAGCACTGCCTTAATCCGCAGTCTGCAGCGGTGCCCGACTGGTGCCATTTGCACCTTCTATGTCCTGTTCTTCAGATTTACCTTGCTCTAGTCAGAGATCTCTAATGATTTGTCTCCAGGCTTTGCTTAGATAAAGCCTGCTGTCCCTATTTATGTTGTTATCATTTAACAGCTGTATTTCCAATAACTCACTTATGACCGAGTCCCAGAAGGAAGAGGTCCTGGCTAGCACTACAGTCTTGTCAAACTCTATTGTGTGCTCTTCGTCAAAGGCATTCTTGGCTATCACAGACTTTTCCAGCAGCATCAGCCTTAGGTATTGTTTATGTTCGGTAAGATGCTCTTTAATCATTCTGATAGTCTGACCGATATAAAGTTTCCCGCATTCACACAGTATGGAATAAATCCTACGTGTTTCCAAGCCTAAGTCATCTTTTACCGAACGCAGCATATCCTGTATTTTGGTGGGAGTCGGGAAGATATTTCTTCTCCCAGGAGAATTCCAATTTTTTCCACTGAGTTTTTCACATATGGGAAGAAAGCAAGTGTTTTCAGTGGTTCTTCTTGCTCTGATGGTGGTCTTGGTGGCTTCTGAATAAAGGCACACTCTATCTGCCGCTAAGAGTAACCGTTCTGTTCAAAGACAGTCTTGAGATGTTTCATTTCCTTCAGCAAGCCCCAAGGTCCACAAGCAGCGTGAACCATTGGGGCACCAACTGTCCAGCTTGCCAAGTATCTCACATTTCTTCTTAGCCTCTTTATGGGTCGTTGTTGTCATCAAGTCAGGAACTTGATGGAATTTTTGAAGAGCTTCCTGTTTCTAACAGTTTTAGACACTGACATCCTGGTTATCTTTGACATGGTATCCCTCTTCACCCACCTACTGGTAATGGACACACTTGACCTGATACACTGTCATCTTGAGCCGACCACTGCAGACCTCTTTGAACATGTACTTACGTCCACTTATTTCGTGTACGGAGGGAAGTAATATGAACAATCCGACAGACTGTCTATGGGGTCACTAGTCTCTCCAGTAATAGAAAACCTCTATATGGAGGATTTTGAAGAGAGGGCCTTAGAGAGTGCCACTTTCAAACCTTCTTGCTTCTACTGTTATGTCGATGATACTTTCACCGTCTGGTCACACGGTCCAAGCGTTGGATGAATTTCTCGACCATCTTATTGGAATCCACCCTAATATACGTTTTACGAAGAAAGTAGAGAAGGGCAGATGCCTCCCATTCCTGTACATCTTAATAAAGCAGAAACCCAGCGATATTCTGTCACATACCATATACCGCAAAACCACCCACACTGAGCGCTACTTGGGTGCAGTCAGATTCCTTCAGCCCGCACAACACAACTCCATATAGTGTAAAGTATCTTTTTGTTTACCAAAAGCATTCCCACTAGCTACCCCCAGCAGTAAAATATTATATAGATCAATTGTAAAGTTTGACTTAGAAATTTCGAGAAGAGTAATTGTCAACTGGAAGGAATTTCCCGGTAATCTTTCCCACAGTGAGAATTTGCCATAAAAATCATTTTAAAGTGCATTTATCATATTGAGAAATGTTTATTTTAAGAGATATTTTGGTTTGTTCACATTTTGAAACACGCGATCAGAAAAGTAAAAATCTAAAATTTGAAATATCTTTAAATTGAGTAAAGCTACAGCCGATCTTTTATCACCAGCTATAGTCAGCATTGTTCCTGATATTTTGGTAGGAAAATTAAATAATCTGGCAAAGTTTAATTAGCAGTTTTAATTAAGAGAAAAAATGAACTTTTTAACTAAAAGGAATACAAATTTGGAATTTATGTCAGTAGATAGCCCAAATTAAGATGATTACGAATATATAATGGTTTCAGTAAAAAGTTTAAGCATTTGTCTGGTAATTAAGTTTTTGAAAAATAGATTGTCACGGATTGTTGTTGAAGGGCGTAAAAATTCCGCCAAGTTGATCATGTGATGACTTTAATTTTAAGACTATAGAAACCCTTTGGAATGTTAAATTAAATTAAGATAGATAGAATATGATCATAGAAAGTCCCTGTAAAAATTTCAAGTCAAACTATTTAGTACTTTTGGAGATATTAACTAAAGAAAAATTTGCTGATATAGGCTCTGAGAAGTCTATAAAAGATCTTGCAGCAGGCACAGATTGCCTCATTCTAGTCTCATTATTTCGCCTGAAAGTGATCGCGCAACTCCGCGCTAGTTAGCGGAGCAAATTGCTCCATGTGGTAGCAGTTTAGGCAAGTTCTAACATGCCATAATACTCACTAAAGTTAGGGGGACTTAGTGAGTTTTTGTCTTCTCGTAGAAGTGTACTTAATCTGCAATCTTCAAAGAAACTGTTGTTCGATGCTTTATTCAGATATCTGGCACCGACAATGTACGAGTGAACTTTTGCAAGAATATAATAAGTACTGTGTTATTCTCAAACTGTGTTAAATGACTTTATCTTGTTTACCCTTCGCATTTGGGGTTTACTAATACGAATGTGTGGCAGCCGATCTATTTAATATTATAGGTACCAGAGGGCTACACATGGTCACGAACTTAATTGTTCATAGTTCAGGTGAAGGTGTTGCATAACCCCCGTGCAGCCTGGTCGCCTGACAATTGGCCACACCGGTACACAGAGCGAGAGGAAACTCCGATTGTCACAGCCTGCCAAAATTTTTAATTTTTTTTATTCTGCTTAACGTCTCTCTAACAGCGAGGTCTTAAGAGACGGAAAAGGATGGGGGGCAAGGAATGGGAAGGAATTCGGCCATGGCCTTTTGAAGGAAGCATCCCGGCATTTTCCTGGAGTGATTTGGGAAACCATGGAAAACCCAAATCTAGATGCCTGGACGGGGTTTCGAACCGCCGTCCTCCCGAATGCGAGGCCACAACGCTAGCCGTTACACCCCCACGCTCGGTGCCTGCCAAAAGAAATTAAACATTTCAAGACTGTCTTTCAACAGAACAGCTACTCTTGGTGGCATATAGTGTGCCAAGCTACCAAGATCACCGCCAGAGCAAGAAGAACCATCGAAATCCATACTTTGATCTAATGTTTTTGGTTGAAAAAATGCACAGAAAGAAATGTGTATGGTTAAAATGTCATTTTAAGACAAGCCACTGGAAAATACTTCTTCATAAAAATGTAACGGCAGACTAAAGTGAGAAGAATGGAAAAATTATTTCTATAGGACTGATAGCTAAATAAAAACAAGGAAGAACAATATACAAGTCTCCAGCTGAAAACCATCAGTGCTTGTAAGTGAATCATGTACCTGTGTTGACTGTGGGTGCCTGTGCGAACTTAGTCCTAGCTTTCTAAATTCATAAAGAAGGGTATACTCCAAAATATTGAGTTTTTTTTTAGTTTGTGGAGCATTTGTTGTGGTTATCACATTAGTGTGGCACAGTTTTTGGGGAATGTGAGCTCATTGGCTCAACCTATAGGGTTTTTGTGTTGGACAA
Source organism: Vandiemenella viatica (assembly GCA_031002005.1). Classification (NCBI taxonomy): domain Eukaryota; kingdom Metazoa; phylum Arthropoda; class Insecta; order Orthoptera; family Morabidae; genus Vandiemenella; species Vandiemenella viatica. The sequence continues at coordinate 350,867,215 of JARYHS010008074.1, forward strand.
TCACTTGATGTGTCGGGACGTACCGGGCATGCCGGATCCTAGTGTCTGAGACAAGCCCTCGGCAGACCAGATGGCATTTAACCTGAAAGCTGCTGGGGGAACATCCAATTCTATTACACGGGCGTAGCTAGTAGCATGAGAGGTGTCACAGGGATTTGCGCAAACGACCACAAATGTCTTCAAACATTGTGGGGGAACCTTTGCAAAAAAGACTGCTTAGGGGAGGGGAACACTAGCAGACTTTGCCAGTGCAACCTCTAGGCATTGGCTTCTTAGTGGCAGATTGTTTTGATAGCTAGTGGATTACGCTTGGGACCATAAGAGGCTCAGTTTCTAGGTATGTCCAATGACGGTCTTTCCCTTCCAGGCAACTGCAAAGTTGAGCGACAAGTAGTTAAAGGTAAAATGTTTGTCACTACAGGCCTCCTCCCTTCAACTTTGGTGATTGACAATTGAGCTCATAAAATTTCAAGAATTTTGAAACACGCTTCTAATCACAAGTAATTTTTTGATGAATTCAAGTATCTCATTTTATTTTTGCATAAATACCGAGTCTAATTCATAAGTATTACTATGGAAAAGAAAGATAAATAAATTCAACACTCATCAAAGATGATGGGAGGAGGGCTGAAGTTACAAAAAACACTATACAAAAAACATATTTTGGGCAATGCCCTTATTAATGAAAATATGATTAGATTTTCATGCAATGCCTGAAGTATTGTGTTTATGCAATGTTTTTGTGGCAATGAGATGCTCCTTACTGCATATCTTTCTTTTCCATATTAATATCACCTCACTACAATCAAGGCCAGTTTAAGGGTACTGCAAGAACCACAGTCGCGCCACGATCGCTTTCAAAATTTGTCCTTACTTAACAAACAATTTTCCTGCTAAAATAAATAATTTACAAATTTAGAATGTTAATAAGCTGCATTCACAATAGCAGTTTCTGAGGGGTGGAGTTCCACAAGAAGTCCTTCATCAGATTCAGTTTTGAGAATGTCATATCTGGTGTAGTTACAATATGCCTATATATTTAAAGGAGTGTGTTGCTCTGAACCTGATTCAACAATTTATGTAATTTCGTTAGAACAAACTCATTCATCTTTTGACATTCCATATAAAAAGTTATTGACTGCTGTAGACGTGTTAACGTGCGTGGCTACTACTGTGCCCAGGTGCTCCAGACGTGTATACACGCGCTGCCTTGCCGCTCTGTCTGTGCTCTGGACGTGTATACACGTCGGGCCGCTCGGGTCCCTGTATGCTCTGCACGCGTTAACGCGCTAGTCTCTTAGCGGCCTGCTCATGAAGCCATATTTCCAGCCAGGGTGGTTAGTTGTTTTCCTCATTCGGCCCTTGAGCGTTGGCAGCTGCGATCTAATTTGTGTTGCTCTTTACCTTTTAGTTTTCGCTAAAAAATGGCACGCCGTCGTGTTTGTACAGCAGAAGAATTCATAGAGATTCTTACTGGAAGCGACAGTGAATATGATCTCTTTGATATGGATGACAGTGATGACTCTTCGATAGGATCTCGATGTAATATTCCTATGCTGTGTACATCAGCTAGTGGAAAATGACCATTTGTCTCCACCAGATGTGAATATTTTTCAGAATTTGAAGCTACAGATAGTGAGGGCGAAATGTGTGGAAAAAGAGAATGCTTTAGTGACGCATTTGATCACATGTGGTTGACGATTAAGCTGCAGGACACAAGTGTGGATTAGGTTAACATTCCAGCAGTTTGTCATTTTTCCTGATATTTCTAACAGAATATCATATGGTATCTATTGCTGATGAGACCAATAGATACACGAGAATCAATTAGCACTATATTTTCACCATGAAGTGATTTAAAAAGTTCGTTTTCCACATTCTCGAACACTGCATTTTAAATGCTCACGCTCTTCACCGAGTAATAACCGAACGAAAAATGTCAGTTGCAGAGTTTCATCTGTCTCAAGTAAGGGGGCATCCATAAATTTAAATTACGTGAGGTGTTTTTCAGGATTTCTGGAGAGGGCCTTCCCTGATAATATGCTCCACACTCTGGGAAGGAGCACCACAGTCACAAGCAGGAGAATCCTGAAGACACCACTTATACAGCATGGCGTTGCATTTCACATGGCCTGTTCTTAGGCGATTTAGTTTGACCCATTGGTCTCTAGTTAGATGGAATCCTGAAAGTCCAGTTGTGGGATCTTTAATATCTGAATGTTTTACAGATGCGGAGTTCCAGATTTGTCGCCATTTTTCCATGACATCAAAGTCAAATACATCTTGCCATACCGGATTTCTGGATTTAAGACGAGTGGATGGTACGTTATTTAGAACCTCGTGGATTGGGAGATTCTGTGGATGATTAGGATGGTGTAGTTTTATCCACTCACGTGCCGTTGCTTCTTGGCGTCTTATCTCTGGAGGTGGCATTTTGCTAATCAGGTGCAACCAGGGGACTGGGGTGGATTTTAGGGTGCCAGTTATTACTCTCATACACTCATTCAGGTGGACGTCGATTTTTCTAGTATGAGTACTACGTTGCCACACTGGAGCACAGTACTCAGCAACAGGGTAAACCATGGTGAGATCGGTAGTTCGTAGTGTGTTCGCATCAGCTCCCCACGAAATACCAGCTAGCTTCTTCATGATGTTGTTTCGTGTTTTCGGTTTCTGACTTGTGTTTTCGAGGTGTTTTTTTAATGTTAAGGAGCAGTCTAAGGTGATGCCAAGATACTTAGGATAGATATTATGTTTCACCCTCTGGTGTCAGAATTTTACTTTGAGCTGCTGATGTGCTATTCTATTGCTCAAGTGGAATGCGCATACTTCTGTTATTTCATTCATATTGCAAATTCAAAGAAGAGCACGACAATGCGTAAATGCGCTGTATGTTCGGAACAGAAAGTGCGTCGAGAAACCAATGCAGAACATATAATGTATCACTGTGTGTTGTACCATTTTTCAAGGCTTATCACACAAAAAGAATTACTAACCATGGGTAACTGCAGAGTAATAATTATATTACATTTATACGCCTCTAAAACTAAACGAAATACAAATATATATATATATATATATATATATATATATATATATATGAGTGTTGGGTGTATTTTCCCTTTCTTTTCCATGTAAATATTGCCTCGCGGCATTTCTTTCCTTTCATTGTTACCTATATATATATATATTTTTTTAACTTCGCCAGTGGCGGTCCATAGCCCACGTCAAAAAGAAGGTTGGAAAATATGTGCAGAATTTGTGAAAGGAATTCGGAAAGGTTCTCTCCAGATAAATTACTATGCTCACAAACTAAAAACATACCAGTTGCTCTAATATCTATTTAGTATATGAAGTACCGGCATGTTTGCTTACGCAGTCATTCACTTTTAGAGGAGCTTTAAATTGAAAAACATTAGATGTTATAATAACAGCATTTATTTTGTATCTGCGATTTCAAATTGCAGAGCGACAGCACAAGAACGTCACACACAATGCTACAGACATATTCAGTACACAGCGGTCCGGTCGAACGCGGCATTCCAGGGCAGGTAAACAGCTTAGGCCTAAACAAAGCAGCACTCAGCGAGGGCTCGGCCGGGCAAACCGTAGCAGTTAAAGGGTTAAAATGTGTATGCCTGCTCATGTATCTCCACCCCCAAAAACCTGTATGTACTAACAAAGAAAGGCAAGAAAAGAAATGATGTATACAAAAAGTGTATTATAAATATAATAGATATAAAATTGAATACAAAAACAATTTCATTTGACACAAAGGGCAGCAGGTCTTAGCCAGAAATGAAAGTGACTGTAGCTGGGAGATCCATATGAGATGCATTGATGTAACACCAAAGACTCGGTGAAGTTTTCCCGTTCAGTTAATACTCAATAAACTGCTGGCCCGTTTGTATATATAGTGGTGTGTGTGTGTGTGTGTGTGTATAAAGTCACGAAAATTATCAAAAGTGTAGGCAAAAGTACATCTAGAAAAGTAGGGGGCCCTGAAATCAAACTTCGCAGGGGACCCCGAAATTCCTTAAGCCAACCCTGACTACATTTGTAATGCAAATGTTGCTTTACACCAGAGATCAAGATTCAGAGGTCGGGTCAGATCTGCTCCCCATCCAGGCTTTCACTAGTAGAATTCACACTTGCAGTCAAATCATATTTCTTAAGAAATAAATACAGAATTTCATCATATATAAATTGTTTTATGATTTAGTTTAGCAAAATAGTTGATTCTACTTTAACAAAAAAAAGAAGAGGACAATGAATGAAACTCTCAATACTTTTGACAAAAATAGTACAATTATACTTGTTGCATAATGTTGTGCAATTTTATAATTCTTATTCGCTTGCTTTTAGTACCCATGGTAAACTTTTGTGAGATGAATTGAAATATTTTTTATAAGTAAAATCATACCATTTACCAAAACCCTGAAAAATCGATACGAGACATTTGCTGTCCATTCTGATTAGACCTAATTACCACATGTTCTCACTTATGGTTCGATCAGCCAAAGTTAGGAGCGCTCTGGTCTTTGACCATACTGAAAAGTTACAGATACATTTTCAGGTTGACCTGCCTTACACTGACATGACTGAACCATGCAGTGAAAATGCTCTCAATGGATTAAGTGTATAGCGATTTTATCTTTGCCCTAACCTGACTTTATCACTAGTGTTAACCATTCTTAATTCATAAATAATTGAACATATTTAATTTAATTTTAATTGTGATGGAGAACACGCTCCAGTGGTAATTTCCCTACACACCAACGTTTTTCCTGTACCTGCCTATTTTGTCCTCTATAAATATCAACTTTGAATTCTTTCCTACCTACGAAAGAAAATCTTCTCACACCCTGGTAGCTGAAATAAAGTGCCAGATTGTGGTCATGGTCATCTTTTATGTTCTGTGCACTACTCCTAATTCTTACACCAATATCTTTCCATGTCTCATCGCCAAAATACGCCTTGTACACTACCAAGACTCTCTTCACCCTCCTCCTGTCTTCCAGGGATTCCCATTGCAGCTCCTATATCATATCAGTTACTTATTGTATTCTGCGGTAAATTCCAGGATAAATCTACCCGCCCTTCTTTTTACCCTCTCCAACTCCTGTACTTGATACCCAAAATGTGGGTCTCATATTACACCACAATATTCAAGCAATGGTCTGATCAATGTTTTGTAACCCAACTCTCTCACTTCTTTGGTACATCCCTTCATCACCCTCCAACAAGTGAATGATTTTGAAACTTTTTCCTGCTTCCTTCCGAATGTGTCAAGCACATTTGAGGTACTGAGAATTTCTACAATTGTTAAAATTGTGGTAAGGGGCCACATGAAGTGAAAAAACTGAAAAAAAACCAATCTACTCATATCTAATAAACAAGTATTTATTATGGAAGCCCATTTTAACATCATATTAAGTTATCACATTAAGAGTGGTTATTTGATATGTACACGCATCACCTGTGCTTCATTTGTTTACATGCAAGAAATTAAGACCTGATTCTTTTATCAGTGCAAAGCATGAAAATATTAGCCACAAATCCAGTTCTTATCACAGATAAAAGAAGGACTCAGCCACACAATTTTCTTAAAATGTTTTCACAAAGAACAAAATCAACATTTAAAAAACCTACCTTATAAGATGAACACAATTTGTCCTCTTTTTACTTTATCATAAGTTAAAACAGTAAATATTGCACATTAAAGTTTGTTAAATTATCAAATCTGAGTGATTATTCTAGTCATAATTATTCTGTGGAAAACATAGCAGCTGTTTATCACAAGTTTAATCGCAAACATTATTACCTGGTAGATTTTAGTAAAAAAAATAAAACAAAATGATGAACTGTGATTACTTTCAAACTAAGCTTATTGTAAAAATTTACATTTCATCACCAATTATGAAACTATTTACAACAGTATATTTTACCAATAATTCACCACCAAATGCTTATGAAAAAAAAACCTTCTTGAATAAATGTGATTTAACAAAAAAATAAATAAAAAATGGTTCTTTACATCATACGATTAATAATATTGCACAGAAAAATGTTTTTCTAAAACTCTACAACTTGCAATTTTCTGAAAGTTACACAAGGAATGTGATTTACATTATAATTAATAATTAGTGAATATGTTAGGCTCAAAAACTGAATACACCCACAGGGGGGGGGGGGGGGGCACCTCAATGTACTCTGGTTTCTTGAAAATGGCAACAACACGTTATTGATATTATAGCATTTACAAAAAAACAGCCAGAACACATTGTGGCTAATTCATAACAGCCACAATGCGAAATTCGCGTTTGGTCCAAGTCACATTCTCCACACATGTCAACACACACACAATGTGACGGGTAAGAAGAGTAATATATATTAAGTGCAGTCATGAACACAAATAGTTACATACTGATAAGCCACAATGTACTGTGACTGTTTTCAAGAAACTACAACGCGTTGTGGTAATTTTTTTCGCTCAATGAGACTAACATATACAAATCATAAGCAAAACCATCAATAAAATAAAAAATTTACAGGTACAAGTTGAACAAACAGTGAAACACTTTTAAGCCCCTGAGTTTGATGACAGTCACAATTAATATTACTGCAATTATCACATTTTTTAACAATAATGATATGAATAATTTTTAACATACTCTTGTAAATATGTAGTATTATACATGAGAAAACAATCCTTAAGATCAGTATTCAATTAAAGGATAAAATGCTTAATTTCCTAGTGACCACTGACCATGAAAGCAGAAAAGAAACAGGAGACACAAAATAATGTTGGCCTAAAACTCAAGTCTGTTTGCATAGCTTATAAGGCACCATTTATGATAATTTATGCACTTTAAGAGCATGTAAATATTAATAGCTTCCATGAAACAAAGTTAAATGCTGTACCTGAATTTACATCTCCCTAGATTTTATTTATATTTTCATTCTGCTGAATGGACAAAACATCATTTTAGTTCAACATGTATAATATTTCTCTTTTTTTTCACTATTTTTTTTTTTTAAAGAAAGACTGCTTCAAACATTTTCAACAATTAAGCTTTGCTAAAATGCCTATCAGATGTTTTGTCAAACTCAAGACTTTGGAGTTACAAATTTTAAAAAGATTGCAACTTTTAATTAAGTACACCACTAAAATCATATTGGTCAGGGTAAAAACTTATATCTATCAGTCACAAAAAAATTACAATAATCGTTAATAGCTTAAATACTCTCTCCAAGGCCTATTTTGTAAAGATACTTAACAATTTCTGCATCACAGCCATGAACTCCAAACTCTCTGAGGATATCACCTGGAGAAGATTCTTGGTCACCTGATTTGTTACCAGGTGTGACATATGAAGTCCTCAGTAGGAACACTTTCTGCATAATTCCAATTGCAAGGCTCTGCAGAAACAACAGTAGTGTCTGGTCACTTTGAAAATGTTGAGGACTATTCTCCAAAGAAGCCAATAACTTCCCCGAGTAGGCTGGTCCAAAAAGCTGACCAGTGCTCACATCCAATATTGTTACTCGATTCTGCAAAAGTGCACATCTAATCACATAATTGTTTAAGTACTGCAGGATATGTAAGAGTGGAAACTTTCCAACCATAAAAAGGGTATTTATGATATACTGCTGAATAATGTTATTAAAATCCAAAGTAGTTTGTAAGCACCTTAGAATTTGGATAAATTCTAGTTTTCACAGTTATAGAGCATAAGGAAGGAAGTGGGCTTCCCAGTTAACATTAAATTTTTCAGTTTGCAACTGTAGGATATGAGAAAACAGTTTCATGCAGAAGCCGATACAGCAAGCTAACTCAGTAAATAAACCAATTTAAAAACAGTTAAGCCACTTAACATACAATATAAGCTTTAAATAAACATTTTATAATAGTAAAGAACTTTTAAACTAACCTGGAATAGGGTAATCCATTATTATCCAACTTGTAAACAATAGATTTTGGTTACGTGATGATTTCACTAATTCTTAACACTTTTCAATGCAGTAAAGTAATTTTAAAATAATAATAATCACAAAGAAAGATAATTTCAGTAAAATTCCGTAGTTTTAGACCGTGTAAATAACGTAAATAAATTTTTAAACACTTCAATAGATACACTTGCAACATTTTTAATCATATGTTTTCAATAATTTTTCGAACTAAAAAGTAGATTTCCTTAAAGATCAAAAAATCTAGTATAACATATTAAAATTTCAAAACATTTCATGCAGTAGAACAAATGTTAAATAAATTTTAAAGTTATTTTGTCATTAATCACAATGTGGCCGTATTCAAAATTCATATGCGATTAAACTAAGCCACTTCAGTAAATAAAACAACTGTTAAAACAAGTAACTAAATAAGAGAAAAATTCAGACAACTTCACTTTTTCGGTATAAACAACCCTTGTATGATTATTAAACAAAAACCAAGGGTGTGCTAAACAGATTTCAAACCTGATCTTTGTCAGACTCATAACTTTGCTATTATACCACCGATAATAATAAAATTTACATTTTTTTGAATCAGGAATTAATGTAGAACATGATGACACCAATTTTATCACGATAATTTGTAATTCAGCAGGGTCACCTAAGAATTGTTTAAATTAAGAAATAAATTGGGGAATCACTAATTAATTTTCGGAAACTTTCTAACGTTGTGCAATCAAACTAAATTCATTTACAAGCAAGATAATTATTTGAGAATTTTCACTAAACACTTTTTATAACCCTTGAAGGCCAGACTACACATGATTAAATTTTGAACACATTCTATAATTACGCCTTTTTACACTATTTTTGGAAAGCGTTGGTATACATCAATCATCCGGAGGGGAGTATAAAGGGTGACATGATAGTGAAGTCGTGGTCTTTATTCCGGAAACGTTGCGTGTGTTGGACCTGCATTAGGATGTATCAGTCGTGTGGTAAAGTTATTGCTGGTTAGGTGGAACAATTTCCGGTTGGTCCATGCACTGTAGTTGACAGGTGACTTGCTTTAGTAAGGACTATGAACTTGTAAAATTCTCAATGGGGCTCGGTCGATGAAATTCTCTCTCTTCATAATCTGCAATTTGTTTGGAAATGTTTAGTTCAATAGCCTACTCAACTGTAACTGCTATTTTTTTAAATGTGACTTTGGAATAAAATTCAAGTTTTTCATCAAGTGGATTCTCAAATATTTTAGTAGTGAACTGCAACCTTTCCTAAGCTTTTGGGTCACATAAGCTTTGTGGCGGCCATTAAGCTTTACAGTTGAAGATCCAGGAGGTAACATGGTAATTTATAATTATAGATGCAAATTCAAACATTTTTTCAAGTAAACATTCAGTTAAGGTACCTAAGCCTGATACTCAGCCCCAGTATCAGCTTTTGTCCCTTACAAGTTGACAAAGGTCCATTTACACAGGCTGAGATTAATGACACATGCCCAAGAGCTTACACTACAAGAAATACAAACACCACCAAAAACAGTTGTATACACTTTCTCTCTCAGACCTTTTCTCTTATGATCACTCCATATATTGCAAGCTATCCTGCCAGGCACTCTACTAGTAATTAGCAGATATCCAAGACACAACAATTTTCTCCTACTTCATAAACACTGTGTTAATTTCAGGAATACTCCCTGTAGCCCTTGGATTAACAAGAGATCCAAAGCCAGATAGTTGCACTATCATTCATATGTAGCTTCAAATGTTTTGACACATTAAACTGTAGACAAAAGGATTTTTTTGCTGTCATCAGTCTCTCAACTGATTTGTGCAATCCTCCATCCTTTCCTATCTTGTGCTAACCTTTTCATCTCAACGTACCCCTTAGAATCCATGTAATCAATTCTCTGTTTCATATATTCCAACCTCTGTCTTCCTCTACAATTTTTCCCTTCGACTGTTCTCTCTATTAACAAATTAATCAGTCCATCATGTCTCAAAATATCCCCAACCATCCTGTTTCTTCTTTCTGTTAGACTGTTTGTAAGGGTCGTCGCTGATGTTGGGGTTAGGATATCGGTCGGACACCTCAACTAAACTCCACTTGCACTTCGTCTGATAATAATTAAAATTGTTCACACTATTAACCGTGGTGTACCTTGGATAGATACAACTGTAAATTAATATCGGTAACCACAATCCTAATTGACCTTAGGAGAGAAAGGCAATTATTACTAAAATGAAAACCTGCACTGTTCCAATAATAAGATTACTATATTCTTCAAAGTTCACTTAATTTCACATGTTACAGTTGGCATAGGCAATCAGACTATTCTCCACACGAAAATTGCAGATTCTGAAGCCAGAACAGACTGAACGAACCCCAAACAGAAAATTTTAAAGTTTCATCATGGATATTCACATACGCGCCACCATTCAAAACCCATTATGGCCGTTCTACCATGCTTCCAGTCTTACTTCCTGGTCCTGCTACCCAGCAAGCCACTTATTTCTCTTATTACATCTGATCTTTTTTTTAAAAATCTGCTATCATTGCTATCATTTCTGCTACATTTTATCACCTTTGTCTTGCTTTGGTTTATATTTAAATCTTCCATCATTATTTTGTTCATGCCATTCGGTAACTTCTCAATATTCTCAGCCTGTTCTTCCAATGCTAATGATTTACTCAGATTCTCAGAAAATATGTCACCAGTACCGGATAGGAACTATTCACATATATCAGATGGGGGAAGTAATACAGGAGACTTAGATGTTATAATTACAGGGCAGCCGTATAACAAGCCTCGGTGATTTGGGAAGTAGGATCTAATAACTTGCCAGGAACATATACAGATTCTAACTGCACATTTAGTACGGATGTACAGAAACCCGCCCATAACTCTCAAATTCCAAGTACACCGGTGCCAGTTGTGTATAAACAAACATCTGATAACCTCTCCTGGTAAGCCTCATCAGTTAGCTGTCTTTGTCCATGGGAAGGAATTCAGCCATGGCCTTTTGAAGGAAGCATCCCGGCATTTGCCTGGAGTGATTTGGGGAAACCATGGAAAACCCAAATCTGGATGCCCGGACGGGGATTCGAACCGCCATCCTCCCGAATGCGAGGCGAGAACGCTAACCGTTACACCGCCCCGCTCGGTCCCATAGAAACAAAGTTTGAAAAAACATTCATTGCAAATAAAGAGTATGCAGACACTACTACAAGAACATTTGCATACACAACTACAAGAACATTTGTATCACACAGGTGAATGATTCCAAGGCATTTCCAATAAAATTGAAGGACACAAAGGATTGCAAATGTTGAACAACATGTAGAGGGTCAACAAAAGGAACTTGCAAAAGGGTGGAAACAAATATAGTTAAACAAAAAAAAAACAATGTGATACAATATACCAAGGAAATGGGTAACACTGTTGGGAATACAGGAAGTCAGATAGTATCAGTGGAACACTTAATGGAAACTTGTGCTAACAATGAGAGATTCCAGAAAATTGAAGGGAAAGTTAATGATATGCATACAGTACGAGTTACCAGTGGACAAGATAAGTAACCATCATGGCACCTGAAAAATTTACAGTGGCTACATTCAGTGACAAGGAGAGCCCACATCCAAAACTGTGCAGGTTTTCCTATCTAGAAAGACATATACTTTTCCATAGGACACAGGAGCACAGCAAAGACTAGAAGCTGTGGCTACTGGAAGAACATATAGATAATTTCATTATGCAGCATCAAATCAGTTTTGCCCATTATGGGGTAACCAAGTACATCAAAATTCTACAGCAGAATCTCAATTTCCCTAATGTGAAGAAGAGAGTTGGGAGATTGATTACAAGCTGTAAAGTGTGCCAGACCACCAAGGCCGACAACACGCAGAGAGTTAGAGAGATTATTCAGGACCTATTGTAATACTGATCACAAGGCTTGGGCTCTAGAAACCTCCAACTTTGAAGAGGTGATAAATACCATTTCACACGAGTCTAAGTCAATGTCACCATATGAAATAATGTTAAATAAAGAACCTCCTACAATTGTTAAGAAATTCATCCAGTTTCCCCAGAAGCAAATAAATTACATTGATAAAGTCAAATTAGTGTTGGAAAAATTGAAACACAATGATAATAACCGGAAATAAAAACATGGCAAGGGCATTAAACCTACAATTTACAAGCTAGGTGTTAAGGTGTTAGTGAAAACCCACACAAAAATCTTCAGTTTTAGATGGAGAAATCAAGAAATTCCATTTACTGTGTGAAGACCCTGCAACCGTAACGCTAAGATTGCATCCTCTCCAAGGTCTCGCCCATGATTTTGAAGGAACCAAAATCCTTCCTGTGATTCCTCACCACAAGCGAGCCTCTGCTTGTACAACTCCAATGTCAGCTCAACTAAGCCTGTTACTTCTTGCATCCACCAGTTCAGGTTCAAGGCAGCGAAATGACCACAGGGTAATGACAGTTAACATTCTTTTATTTCAGTAATAAGAGCACAGCTGAATACACATCTACACTTGGTCAAAGCCTGCAAACATCTCTCTTCGTGTCCAGAGCCTCTCACCCTCTCCCCCACCCCTGTCATTCCAACCCACAGCTTACTTAACGGTACCGCCCCTTCAAGGTCAGGCATTGTGTGCATACCTGTAGACCAGCCGGGAGGCTATATGGTCACTCACACTACACCCCCTTTTTTTTCAGAAGAAAAAGACAGGAAACTACTTCTTTTTCTTCTTAAAATACTACCAACTACATCACACCATTCTGCACCTACTAACTGCAATATCAGATAATTTCTTAAATATAACACATATACATCAAAAAGCATATACATAAAAAAGGAACAAAAAATACTTAAAATAGAAACTAAAATCATAGAAATCAAATATTTTTCAGTGGGTGCTGATAACAATGTTTGCGAAAAACAATATCTCAATTTCTTTCCTAAGGTCAAATCATAAAAATTAAATATTAATATAAACTTAAATCTAATACAATGTTAAGCAATAATAATGATAATGAATCACTTTTTTTTTAATGGCTTTCGGCGACTTAGTCATTCAGCCAGCTCAATGTGTTTACGATATCTCTTCATGTGAATTAGTTTCTCCAGTACGTTTTATGATTCCTAAGTATAGACACCACAGGACGGTCAGGACATTCACACAGACACACAACACTGCCCGCGGCCGGATTCGAACCGGCGACCTTCGGCATGCGGAGCTATCACGCTAGCCCCTACGCTACCGAGGCCGGCGATAATGAATAACATACACATACACTGTTAATACAGACAAGAGGACATAAAATTCAAATACGTTTTACTGACTGCTGTAAACATTGATCATCAGTACTGTGTTTCATAGATTTAGCCACGCCATAGAGTCATCACTGAAAACCTGGGCTTGACTTTCTGCCACCCTTTTAATCACTTACTACTTGCAAGTTTTAACTTTATATCGACAATATGTGGCTACAGTCTGCATGATAGTGAACAATGACCAATCTTAAACATTTACCAATAATTTATAATGCGCCTGAAAAGCCGAATTTCCAAAAAACTGGTTTAGTACGGTATCCATTGTCCAAATTGTTACACAAATAACAGCTGCTGCCAAAGGAAAGAATAGTGCAGCTCCAAAGATAAAATTAAATAATAACAAGATTTAAAATTTAACACAAGGTTACAAAACAATAACGATAATAATACACACACACACAAAATATATTAAAAAAAAACGTAAAATCATATGTGTGTCAGCGGCTTCTCCAAACACTGTCCACAAGAACAATTGTTAATTTACTTCCATATGAAGTTCAGCCAGTTGTTTAATTGCAGCAACATTTTTTTTAATCACTTGTTATACATGACCTGTGAACATGAACTATGCTTGCAGCTTCGCTAGCTTTTAAGCCACTATTCACTTGCACATTTTCACTTTCCTATCACAGGAAGTGACCATTGCATGAAGTGTAACGAATAACAACTATGATATAGGCTTCTGCATTTCCCAGTTCATCGGACAGAATGAGCCTGTCACCACTGAACAGCTCACTTGACTGCTTTTCACTCCTAACACCCGATGCTTTCCAGGAAGCAAAACTTTGCATGCAATTATCGTGATGGACAATATCTATTGTTATATGATGCACACAATCTTCCACCCAAAATTTCACTTTCAACTTATCACTACACTTGCGCAATCCATCAAAACCAAATTTTTGTCTCCCCAGAAATATCTTACCACCTCTCTCTATACTCTGGCACACAAGAATTATTCCTTGTTTTTCTCTTAAAAGTGGTTTTAGTTTGAATGCTCCAAATCGCGTATCAGAACTGTTCGGCATGTCGCTGCTGCTACCCATCCATCTCCCAGTCACTGCCTCCCGGTCTGTCAGTATACTGGAAGTCATTCCCTTATACAACGGCTAATTAGCACTACCAGATTTGTCAATTACATCACTTTGTATATTTTTTATCACATCTATCCCTATCCTCTCTTCAATCCACGCTTGCAAATTCTACAACTGTTCTAACTAGTAAATCCCCCTCTGCCACTTTCCTTTTTCTTACATCTAGCAGTACGTCCCCTTTCCCACTCTCTTCCCCTCTGTAATCCACATTTAATTCTTTCCCAACCATATTAAGTGTCATTATTTTTTCAGTGTCTAACCACCCATCTTGTTTTTGATTTTGTTGCTCATCTGTGTTCACAGTCAAACTATAATTTTTAAAATTCATTAAAGATTTTTTCGTCTCGTGTAACATATTATCTAACCTTGTTTCAGACTCCCGCATGCAAGACATTAGATTCTCCTTACTGTCTTTGTGATTTTTATCCATTAATTCCCTAAATTTATCCATATCTTCAAACTGGTGTTCCTCCTTGCTCTTTCGCTCTTCCCTCATTTCTTTCACACTCCTATCAACCATTTCCACCAATCTTTCTGACTCCTCCTCAGTCCTCTTTACAACTTCTTTTATCTCATTCATGCATTCTAGTTTCTTCCTCCGGCCCTCCTCATACTCCATTCAGACTCATCATATCTCCTGTTCAAACTCTGAAAAATTGCCAAAATATCTTTAATTGTAGAACTTACAGCTGCTCCTTGGGAATCACTAAGATTACTTTCTCTCTCTTCCCTATCCCCACACTCCCCTTGAATCACACTAAAAACTCTGTTGTCCATTTCTACACAACCCAGTAATCCTCAAATGCTGACATAAAGTATACTAAACCTCCAGACAGAACTCGAAGACAGAGATCAGAGAAAAAAGAGAGCACCTAACGCTACTATCGAACAGATCTGAATATTTTCATTTGAAGTACAACCTTTAATTATTTCACGTACATCAACACAACAAGACATTAGAAATGATAGAGGACCACTTCAACTATAAACACAACAAGCAGGAGGAAAAAGAAGAAAAACTCCTAGAATTGCGACCAGAACATTGTCAAAAACAATTAAATTGAATAAAAACACACACCATTATCAAAATTTATGCCCCCTCTCCCTTGAAATCCATAAACAACAAACGAACAAGAACTCCGGTATACATAAAAAAAATGCCATGCTTGAAACTGTGAAAAGACAGAGTTACAGCCCTTATGAAATAAAAAAAGGGAAAAATCTACATAATTACTGCCAGGCATGAAATAAAAATCTACAAGCTATGTAGTCAAGTGCACTGTCAGAAAACCAAGCCACTCTCTCCGCCGAGAGGAAAAAATTATACAGATAACCATCACCAAAGTTAATTCGCTCAGCCACGTGCTGCGGCTCACCTCAATATAAACTGTCTTCCAGATTGTTGATCAACTGTCTTCAAGGATGAAATTTTTTGGCTAGGGTCGCCAGATGCAACGGTAACGCTAAGATTGCATCCTCTCAAAGGTCTCGCCCATGATTTTGAAGGAACCAAAATCCTTCCTGTGATTCCTCACCACAAGCGAGCCTCTGCTTGTACAACTCCGATGTCAGCTTACAGTCTCAACTAAGCCTGTTACTTCTTGCATCCACCAGTTCAGGTTCAAGGCAGCGAAATGACCACAGAGTAATGACAGTTAACATTCTTTTATTTCAGTAATAAGAGCACAGCTGAATACACATCTACACTTGGTCAAAGCCTGAAAACATCTCTCTCGTGTCCAGCGCCTCTCACCCTCTCCCCCACCCCTGTCATTCCAACCCACAGCTTACTTAACGGTACCGCCCCTTCAAGGTCAGGCATTGTGTGCATACCTGTAGACCAGCCGGGAGGCTATATGGTCACTCACAACCCGTACGTGATAGTACAAAGGAACAATGAGAATGCTTACACATTGGCACATCCACTCACCAAATCCATAAAAGGGACCTATAATGTGATAACAATGAAACCATTTAAACAGCTAGAGACATAGGCAAAATATTTTTTTAAAGAAATATGTTGACTGGAAAATTTCATGTTAAATATTGTATGGGACAACCACCCTGGTATTAAAAAATTGGAATAAGTGTTGCAGATTGTGCAGAGGTGCGGTGACAAGCATAAAGTACTGATGATTTCAAGAGAGACCAGTAAGTACAGTAAGTAGGCGGTAAAGTGCTTCAGTTGTTCCGAGGCACACAGTGCCTGGGTGTGGCGTGATTGGTAAACATGATGTACCTCACGCTTACCTTGACATTGTTTCCACTTACTTGTGACGAAGTGTCTTTATGTAATCTTTGCTATCCAACCTCAATTCTTCCTATTTCCACACCTTAGGTTTTAAAGCCCAAGTGGCTAAAGGGTCTATATTTCAAAATTTTACCATCTCTTTCTTCATTTATGTACAATCATTTATCAACATATTTTATGTTTAATGATAAATTCAGTATTATTGTCATGTTCTATTAAATTGGAGTAGTAAGTATTGTGTGAAGGACAATTATGTATTACATTTACAAGAACACTTTGATTATTTGGTTATGGGTCATATCGTCACTAGATTTGATGGAACAATGATGGTAGCTTAATGCATTATTGTTGATGTGGTAGGATATAACATTTTGTGAATTGTTCGTATTAAAGGACATTTTGGTTATTTCGTTGCATCTGCAGCCTATCACCACTTGATTTGATCAAACAATAATGGTAGTTTAATATTTTATTGGCGATGTGGCAGGACCTAATATTTTGTAAATTTTCTGATCTTTTAGGTAATTGAGTATTTGATAACAATCAATGTTGCCTATGTTTTCACACATCGTCAACTAATTGAGTAATTTTGCTAATGTTTAATGTCACAGTTTTCCTATGTTAAATCTCACACACAGTTTGTACATTGTTGTTAGGATAAATTTATTATTCACAAAGTAACGCATGTGGTGTAGTTTAGATGATAAATCCTTTGATGGAAGGTATTGTACAAATTTATGTAACTACAACCCCGACCAAGAAACGGAACTTGAATTCAGTATACGGTTTGAAATATTGTGTAATATTGATGTCTTGAATGTTTTGTAGGCATGAGTGGAGTGTGGATGTTGTGTTTCAAGGCAAGAGGATAGTGTTATTTGATTTTATCCATTGCTATTTGATATGGAAATTTAATGGCATTTCCCCATTAATTTGTAAGAACATTTGAGAAGTTTAAAAGGTTTTAAATAGTGGCGGTTGGCATGGTTTTCTGGTGACATCAGGATCTGCCAAGTCCATGGGCTTAGGGAGGTAGAGCCCAGTTTTAAAGCATGGGTTGAAAATGGACGTTGTCTAGTGATGTCAGCATCCACTAGGTCCATGGGCTCCCGGGTGTAAACCCCAATCCGGGAGAATGGTGCACTTGGGAGAAGGGCAATCAGTCTGCTGCAGGTCGTAGAGTAGGTGAGTCTGTCGTGAAAGTGAACAGTCATTTGAGTCGGTGAGATCACGTGTTTGTGCTCAGTCATTATGATGAAGCATAATTCTCGAGAATGGTAATTTCTTTGGCGATATGAAGGAAATGTAAAATGCAGAATTTTATATGAATTGTTTTCGTGGTGAGCCACAGGTATAGTTTAAGCACTAGTAAGGGTGTTGATGTATGAATGAGCAGAGTGCGTGCTTCCAGTCTAAATTTATTGGAGACATTACCTGAAAT
Organism: Vandiemenella viatica; assembly: GCA_031002005.1. Taxonomy (NCBI): domain Eukaryota; kingdom Metazoa; phylum Arthropoda; class Insecta; order Orthoptera; family Morabidae; genus Vandiemenella; species Vandiemenella viatica. The sequence continues at coordinate 350,885,299 of JARYHS010008074.1, forward strand.
CTTAAAGGATCGAAGTACCAATAATGAACATTCATAAAGGTTGGGAGTTGGAGCAAGATTGTTATATTTGCGTTATATGAGTGACTGCGTCGAACGCAAGTCTTGTGCAAGCCCAGCCGCCTACCTCTGTTAACTTAAAAAAAGGGTTTTTCACCCGAAATATTGTATTTTCTTTGTTTGTGTGTTCTTTTGTGTTGTTGCTGCCCTCCTCCCTTCAACTTTGGTGAGTGTTGGATGTTTTTTCCCTTTTCAATGTAACTATTAAATTCCTGTGTTTAAAATAAGAAAGCGGATTTTTATTTCATTTAACAACTTAAAGTTCGTTTTCAACCGTCAGACAAAGAATCAGAAACTAGTGAGTGCACAGAAAGATTAAAAGGTTCACTGTAAGTATAGTAACCTAACCACCAGCATAACTGCGACAAGTGATTTGGGTAGAGATATGTGGCGTTGACATCTCTTTGTTGTTGTTCCTGTGTAGGGATTTGTGAAGATGGAAAAAAAAAAAAAAAAAGATTTGAGGAGTGATAAAGTACTTTGTAAAGAAAGGTATGAAAGCAAAGGAAATTCATTCCAACTTTCAGAACACACTGGGGACTCTGCTTGTTCATATTCAGCTGTTTCCGAGTGGACAAAAGAGTTTAAATTTGGTCGGCACAGCTTAGATGGTGATCTGCCTAGTGGTTGGCCAAGATCTGATGCTAACCCAGAAATTATCGCAAAAGTGCATAAAATTGTCATGCAGGATTGCCAACTGAAAGTGTGAGAAATTTCTGAAGCTCTAGGGATGTCATTTGAACAAGCACATCACATTTTAGTGGAATTGGAGATGAGAAAATTATGAGCTAGATGGCTGCTGTTTCTCTTAACATTGGATCATAAACACATCAGAGTGGAAATGTCCAAACAATGTTCACCCGTTTTCAGAGACCCAACAAGGATTTTTTTTTTTTTTTGGTGCTAATTTGTGACCACAGATAAAACTTAGTTCCAATACTATAGCCCAGAGGCAAAACAACAGCGAAAGCAGTGTAAACATGTTGATTCACCACTACCAAAGAAGCAAAGGCAATATGGTCGGCCAGAGAGATCATGGCGTCAGTTTTCTGGGACGTGAAAGGGGTTCTGTTGGTAGATTATCTTACCACTGGTCAAACAATTATATGACAATACTACTCTAACCTCCTGGACTAATTAAAGCATAAGAACATTAAAAAAGACCAGGTTTGGAAAAGATAAGCCATCTCTCATCAAGAAAATATGCAAGCTCACCCATGTGTCGCTGCCATGGAAAAAATAAATGAAAAAAATACGAATTGTTGCCACACCCTGATTTGGTTCCATCAGACTACCATCTCTTCTCCAACCTCAAAATATTATTCTGTGGACAGAGATTCTTCCCAAATGAAGAACTAATGACTTAAGTTGACGGGTAGTTTGCAGGCCTGGAGGAATCTAATTTTCAAGATTGGAGGAAGGGATTGGAACATTGGTGGGCCAAATGCACTAGTGTACAGGGAGACTACATTTAAAAATAAAAAATTTTCATTGAGGTAAGTGATTTCTTCCGAAAACTTTTCAAACTACCTTCATACAATCCAGCTAAATTACTGGCTGCCTTATGCTTTACTGTTTAGCTGACCATTGTACAATTCCTGCTTGAATTTGTATCCTTCCAGCTTGAATACAACTAACAGTTTTTCAAGCTATGTAGATAAGTGGTATGGATCAGAGAAACCCCTCATTTTTTGGATAAGCCTTGTAACTAGGTTGCTATAATCAGTGCAAACTTTTAAAAGTAGGTTATGAAAATAAAACAGTGAATAATATGGAACCTATTGCCAAAAGAGTGTGTTTTTATTACACTACCTACCAATACACTAATGTATGCTTACAGAGATTAGCTTGTTCCAGAATTGAAAACTGAGTATGAATCTCCGTTTGTGTAAAATTATTAACTACATGCCTTTGTTGCTGTTATTATGAATATCTGGAACACTCATGAATTGAGAAAAGCGTGATAAGAGTAAGGCCAAGTTTCCCACTTTATGTTTATTTCCCCCCTACAGGAAGGTAGATAGATCAATTACCTTGTCCTTGGTGCTAATCATATCATGGACAGAAATACGTTCTGGAACACACAATCCAATTATTTGATATGATATGATATGTGATGAAACAAGTATACCACGATGCCATCTGAAAGATAATTTGTGTGTTACATAAATAAGAAAGAAATGTGATCAGCTATTCATACCTAACTAGAATAAATGCTTACCGAAGAATTTTTACTTCTTGGTCAGGCTGTACAGGAAAAAGAGCTACCACTGCATTTATTATTTTTTTAACTCTCTTCTCAGATTTTTCATTTCCAGCAAGTACTACAGTCCGTCCAATAAGCATTGAATATAATACATGGTGAGCAGCCTTAGGAAAACTCTGGAAGAACTTCAGTATATTTTTTCCTACAGATTATTTCACAAATATAATTTACTTCAATACCATTCAGAATAATAATAATTAAAAAAAACAGGGTGTACTAATGAATCTTAAATCACTAATATAATTTGTAAAGAAGAAATATCAGATAATTATTCTGGAATATTCAAGTTTCTGATAATGACAATAAATGGGCTATTATTATTTAAACAAAGAAGCCACAAGCAAAAATGTATTTCATGTAATACTTCCATTTCACAGATTAATGTACTATAGGAGTTAAGGAAAAATACTTCTAAGACACTTACCGGCTACATTGTTGGGTAACGGGCTTTTCTTGCTTCCCCATACACAAAAAGTAAATGATTCTGGTAGCATCATCATTTGCTGATGTGACAGGGTCACAGAATCATCACTCCAACTATCTGGCTCAGAAACATCAATAAAGCTCTCACAGCTAGATGCACTGTTATGACTGCTTCCAGAACTACCGCAGCTGCTACTCCTGCATTTAACAACCATCATTGCATCACTCAAAGACTCTGGTGCTGAATGGTAACTACTACTGCCCTCGTTTCCACTTGTCATCTGCAGATGAAATAGTTCACATCAGAAGAAATGAAGGTAAATGATGATTCTCCATCAAGATTGACTAAGGAACGTTGTGCACTATGCATATTTAATATATGAGGTATAGAAGAATATATATATAGATGACTATTAAGTGTATTGTCTGCAAACCTTTTGTACATTGCAAGAAGAGACAAAACATCAAATTGTAAATCTTAGGGTGCATGTGCTGTTGCGCTTTATTCTATTTTTAAAGCAAAATTAAATAGCCAAGTGCACCTAAACACATGTAAGTAATTCAACAAAAGAATAAGCATAAAATATGGCAATCTATGACAACCTATATTAAGGAAAATTGTACCACCACCACAATAAGAAATTGTGACAGCTGGAACTATAAACCCCAGTAAAATTAAAAACCCTGCGTGTACAGATAGAGCTACACAAGTATCTTTGCAGTACCAACAATAAGTTGATAAATTTTGAAAATTAGTAAGTGCAGTTAGTTACTCCTAAGGACCTGGTGGGCAAAAGAAACAAGAACAGTAGTGTTTGGAAGCAGTTTGGGTGGTTACAGGTTTGTAAATGTCCCACAGCAACGAACCAATGACACTGTTAAAATACACACATCTAAGCATTTATACAGGACAGCATGCCAAGAATTTGGGACACACTACTGATATTATGTAATGTGTGTAGTGAAAGAAAATACTGCCAGGTACTTCAGCCACAGGAAGAAGTATGTATGGATTACTGGAAAGACCTTGGATGATACAGGTTTGTGAAGGATGCAGGTTTCATTGTTTGTTTTCGATCAACTTGAAAATAACACAAAGACAAAACTGAAACAGGTTTGAATATATCAGACATCAGAAACTAAAGTTACAACACCTAAGGTAAAAAGTGTACATTTTATTTCATACAACCAATACAGTCAACTGATAGGACATAAATTACGTTATTTTTGGACATAGTCTCCATATTGGTGTAGGCACTTGTTGCTTCATGCGATGAGTTTGAAAATTCCCTACTGGTATAAATCCTGTACTTTTATGTTCAGTCATGTTGTCACAAAGCGTTTCACCTCCTCTTCTGAAGTGAATCATCAGCCATCTAGGTGCCCTTCAAGTGATGAAAAAGGTTAAAGTCCCTTGGAGCGAGGTCCGGGCTGTAGTGAGTATGGTCGATGATGTCCTAGTGAAACCATTTCAACATCCTGGTGGTCTTCTGGGTTGTATCAGTTTTGGCATTGTCGTGAAGGAAGATGACATTCTCAGTGAGAAGTCCTGGCAGTTTACTCTGGATTGCTTTGTGCAATTGTGTCAAGGTCTCACAGTATCGGTCAACAGTCACTGTGTGCCCTCTTTCCAAAAACTCAATGAATATGACAACCATGCTGTCCCAAACCTCTGTGACCATCACCTTCCCATCATATGGCATCACCTTAAAATTCATGGTCTTTGGAGAAGAGGGGTGTTTCCTCTCCATTGACGATTATTTACTACTGGGGGTGTTGTGATGGTCCATGTTTCATCACCCGTGACAATGTGGTGAAGAAAACTGTTCCCTTCCATGGAGAAGCATTGCTTAAGTTGCAGACTTGACTCCATGGCATCTCCTTGTATTGGTTAGACAAATTTCATGGAACCAATTGGCAACAAACTTTTTGGTACTGCAGAATATAGTGAACAACATGACGGATTTTAAAGATGAATTAGGATAAAGTAAGGGAAATGAATTTGGAAAGAAATTTCGGTCTACAATTTTGGTTGATCATTCATCTTTAGAAATAAGTGATGCACATCAAGTAGGATAGCAGACTAACAGGTAAATTAAATCTGAAGTCTCACAAGTGGTAAGTGATATGATGGGAAAGCTAGTGGTATAACTGAGGTACACAATCCAAATGTTACAGGATTATTAGTTACAATGATTACACTTGTCAGAAGTGGGCACTAAGAACTGACTAAGTTAAGGGAGTCTTCTAAACAAAATTCTTGCAGGAGAGAAAGAATTGTATTTAATTCCAAGATTATAACTGAATGCCACAAGGCATGGTTAATGGGTTTGATGCCAAAGGAAAAATGTCAAATGAGCACTGAACCATTGTTGGTCTTAGCTGGGATGCTGTTGGAATACAGTAACTAATGTGAAAGGAAAATTTATTTCTGCTTTGATACAAAAGGATAATAGTAATGATACTAATGAAATAGGAAAGGCTTTTGAGCAATGAAAATAAATAAAAGGAATAGGGAAAATAAACCCATCACTGAACAAAGTTGAAGGTAGAACGGCAGCGACTAATGCACCAAACTCAAGATGAACATAATATTGCAAGATTTCAGTTTAACACATTATTCAGGTAGAGAGGCACAAGCCATTTGGCAGGGGAGGTGCATACACAATGCGTCCTTGTGTTTGACAGATGTAATTGGGATACTGTAATAGACTGATGGTCATACAGATTTGTCCATTATAGTTACAGAGGCTGTATGGAAATCAACTTACATTTTCCTAATTTTACACCCTACTGATAGCTAATTATAAATCATCTATGGGAGAGAAGAAAGAGCTGCTTATTTGAAAACCACACGAGCTTTAGTGTTAATATGTTTTATGTTACTCATTGAGCACAATCCCAGCTACTGCTTGGATAATCAGGAAAAATGTGTTAGAAACCACAATTACGGTAGCATGTGAGCTAGAAATATAGTACCAACTTAAACGTGGCAGCTTCTTCATGGCCTTTGTCATGCTAAACACAAATTAACAATATTTAGTGAGCTTTGGATCACAGATGTCAAGTTTCAAAATATAGATGAAAGAGCAGTCTCATATACGATAACATCCAGAAGCATACTTCAAAATTACTAAAGACTGTATGACATACTAATTTTGACACTAATTACATCAGACTTAGTTTTATACTGCAGTCTATCACTGAAGAAACATGGAATACCATAACCATGAACACTCATAAATATAAATATTACTAGAAAATTCACAGTTCATTATTTTAATGTCCTTCTTTCCCTTACTTAACAACAAAAATTTATTTCATAATATACATTTATCCAGCTGCAAATTTTAACTCATTACACAATACACTGAGGTGACAAAAGTCATGGGATACCCTACCAACAGCGTGTGGTCCTCTGTTTGCCTGGCGAAGTGCAGCAAGATGATGTGGCATGGACTCCATAAGTTGTTGGCAGTCCTCGGAAGAAATATTGAGCCATGCAGCCTCTACAGATGTCCATAATTCCGAAAGTGTTGCCGGTGGAGGATTTTGTGCACGTACTGATCTCCCGACTATGTTCCATAAATGTTCGGTGGGATTCATGTTGGGTGATCGTGGTGGCCAAATCATCCGCTGGAACTGTCCCGAATGTTCTTCAAACCAATTACGAACAGTTATGGCCCGGTGACATGGCACATTGTCATCGTTGTCTGGGTACATGAAATCCATGAATGGTTGCAAATGGTCTCCCCATAACTGAACGCCATGTAAACTCAGCCCACACCATTATGGAGCCACCAACAGCTTGCACAGTGCCTTGTTGCCAACTTGGGTCCATGGCTTTATAGGTTCTGCGCCACACTCATACCCTTCCATCAGCTCTTAACAATTGAAATTGTGACTCATTTGACCAAGCCACTTTTTTCCAGTCATCTACAGTCCAACTGATATGGTTACAAGCCCAGGAGCGCCGCTGTTGGCGACGTTGTACTGTTAGTAATGGCACCCAAGTTGGTCTTCTGCTGCCATAGCCCATTAAAGCCAAATTTCGCCGGACTGTCCTAACGGACACGCCCGTCGAACGTCCCACATTCATTCCTGTGGTTAGTTCATGCAGTGTTGCTTGTCTGTTCACACTGACACGTCTACACAGATGTCACTGGTTGCACTCATTAAGTGCTGGCGGTCGACCACTGTGAGGTTATGCCTGAATTTAGGTATTCTTGGCACAATCTTGACACTGTGGTTCTCGGAATGTTGAATTCTGTAACAATTCCCGAAATGGAATGTCCCATGTGTCTAGCTCCAACTAGCATACCACGTTCGAAATCTGTTAATTCTTGTCGTGTGGCCATAATCACATAATCAACCTTCTTACACGAAGAATTTGACCATAAATGAAAGTCCTGCCCACGCACTGACCATTTGTACAATTTGTAAACGACACTACTGCTATCTATACTTTTGTCACCTCAGTGTAGTATATACCAGTAAATATGATCTGCAACAAAAAAAAAAAAAAAAAAAAAAAAAAAAAAAAAAAAAAAAAAAAAAAAAAAAAATTGGGTTATTTATGACTGGACTCACAAAGTTAACCTCCAGAAAATCCAAGCTATCCTGGCTGCATCTCTTGTTTCTGATATCTGTATTGTCAACAGGATGTGTAATGGCAATCAACAACTTAGTGAAGTCAGGATCTTGTAAGGCTCTTTCTGCAGGAGGTATGGAATACTCTTGGATCTATAAATAAAATATCAGGGAAATACAGTAAAAATCATTAATCAATGATATATGACTTAGCAATTTTGTTAGCAAACACAATAAAAAGAATTAATTAACAACATAGTAACAATGGAGTAGGGAGAAATGTCGTGTGGCGATATACACCCAAAAGTTGCAGGGAGGAGGACAGAAGTGACAAAAACACTTTACAAACACAAAAACAACAATTTTTGGTCTGTGCCCTCGCTCATGAAAACAGAAACATGTGAATGAGCTCATGTAGGCACCCAAAAGACAATAAATTGGAAAATGTATTTATACAGTTTCACATAAAATTATGCTTCAATCTATAATTTGTCTGAAATGTAGAAATTATGTCTATTATTGATCTTCCTTTCCTAAATCCATACGGTTATTCTCAGGCTGTTTCCTCTGGTCTTCATTTGATTTTATGTGGCATAAGTTTTTCATATATCTTCAGACAGTGGCTCAGTAGTGTGATATCCCAATAGTTCACACATATTGGTTTACTCTCTTTTTTATCAATTAGTACTAAGACTCCCTTCTTCCAGTCATCTGATATTTTTTCTTTCTTTCCAAACTGCACATTGTAACACCACTGCATTCCCATTGTACCAGTTAATTTAACCACTTCTTCTGTTAGTTGTTCTATTCCTTGTGATTTTCCATTCGGCAGTTCTTTTACTGCCATCTCCAACTCCAGCTTGTTAAATTCTTTAATTTCCATTTATAAAACTGCTATTTCTGTTCTTGGATATTTTCTTCTATTCTTGCTGGGTTTCATTTGAATTCCTTCCAGCAGGTCTTTGAAATACTCTTTACATGTTCTCACTGCATTTCACTCAATGTGTACATTACTTTGTTCAGCATATCTCTAGGTTTTGTATTGTTTCTAACCACTCCATACAGTATTTTCCTTTTCCTTTGCAGTTTATCTTATTTGTAAACTCGTTCCAAGGTAAAATATTTGTTGTTTTTTCTAATTTTTTTTCCACAAAGTTGTCACTAATTGTTTCCCTTTAATTATTTTCTCATCTGTTCTGCTCAAAACCACTCTCTGTATGCTCTGATCTTCTTTTTGATTAGTTCTGCCATCCATACGTTCCACCAAGGAGTTTTTTGTACTTTTTTATTTAATGTTTTTACACATGCCTTTACTGTTATTGCTTTAATTCTCTGCCATTCTTCTTCTGCTGTTCTTATTTCATCCTTTGATAAATCAGCCTGAGGGAGCTGGCCAATCCAGAATGAGGCAGCTAACTCACTCTGCTGATGCAACAGTTTTGGGAAGCCATGATATTCTTTTGTTCAAATATCTAATTATGTAATAGATTGTTAGGAAATGAATATGCTACAAAGCAGATACATTAAACATTTGGACAAGAGTCCACAGCTTACCAAAGTAGAAGATTTCTGTAGTGTGGACACACGAAAAAACATCTACACTCACAGAACGAAATTTTTGGGCTCATGGTTCTTTCCCAGAACCCTGACCAACCACTATCTCACCATGCCACCAAGCATGATACAAACAATTTCAGTGTTTGCCTTGTTGTTTGTGCCATTAGAGGCCTCTTAGACAAAAGTAGCATCTTCGAACTCAGAAGGAGGGAACTGGCTTATCAGTTGGGCACCAAACGCTTGCAGGACTTAATTTAACGTAACAGGATAACTCTTCCTTCTTTTCCACCTATTCACCATACCCTTTATCTTTTGCCATGGAACCACCTCTTACCAGAACAAATTATCAAGTTATGTATAATATCTTTCTTCTTCTTCCTCCCTTTTATTATTTTTGTAAAAGATTTAATTAGGCCCAAATCACCAGTCAAAATAGAATGAATGGATACTATTCTGATACTAGCCTCGTCTACAAGTTCTCTTATAATCCTACATAACCAGGGTCTTCATTTTCTCAATGGCAGTCTCATTTCTGGTTGTTGAGGACCTACTAGAATGTGCTTCACTTATCATTGGGTGATCATCTTGGAAGCAGTTGCACCCCTTTTTTTTCTATGTGGTGCCAATTGCTTTGTCCATGAAGGACTGTTTAATCTTGCAGATTGTTTCAGCACGAGAATCGCCAGCTATAAACATAACTTAACGCAGCAATATTGTCCAAGTTTTACAGTTAATTTGTCCAAATGAAAAACTGTCATGATACAATTAAATTATAATTTGGAAAGGAAACCTAACTAGATCCAATGCAGAAATAAATTTTCATGAATAAGCGAACTACCAAAAATAATTCGTATTTTTTTGTGTTTGAATAGTGTTTTTTTGTTGCTGCAGCCCTCCTCATTTGGGTTGTTTATTATTCATTTATTTATCTCCATATTAATATCACATTTACACAGTGAAAATATGCATAGTTTGCAACCAGACATACTTCTCGGATTAATGAGGAACAGGAGGATGCAACATTAAAAAAGCTAAGCATTGCAAACAAATATCAGCAGAATTATTTTCAAAGAAAGCAACGAGAGGAAGTTATTTATTCTTTTGAATCTCATACTTGATTTTTTCACTTACTATTTTTGAACTACAAAATTATTTGTGATAAATACTAGCAAATGCTTATATATATATATATATATATATATATAATAGAACACCATAATGACCTTTTCATTACAGGCTTCTTTTATCTCGTGGCTCTGAAGTGAGAACATCGGCAGCGGTCTGTTGAGACGGCAAGGTTGGTGCTGTCGTAAGATGTCAAGCAAGCTCCACAGCAGGTAAGACAGACCCCATGGACTGAGTACAACCACATCCCGTAGTGAGGAGCCATCCTGCCTTGGACCTGCCCCCACTCCATGGTTTAGTAACTCATGTCGTAGCTTTGCTATGTAATGTCCAACACCCACATGTGTCATCTCTGCACTTACTAAGCTACCTTTCCAAGAGCTCAATGTTCCACGTGTTTTTTCATTGTTTTCCTGTGAAGAAATGCTTGTCTCAATACAAGCAATATGATTTGTTAAACAAATAGAAAATGTGCAAATTTCCCAGTTATAAAATGTTCTACACTAAAATAACGAATTATCACTGCAATGAGATAATCATTATTCCAAAGCATTAAGATATACAATTTGCCCAGGGATTTCTTAAAAAGTAATCATTATTCCATATGAGATACTAATTACAGAATTACATTAATCTTAATCTAAGTTCCTTCAGAAAGCCATCAAAAATGTCATGGTTAGCTACTGGGTTTGTTTCATTCGTTAACAATTACAAGGGATAAATGCTTCTAATGTAATGTGTCATCCATCAGCATACACCTGGAGAATGACTACTTCATAGACAGCTTAGCAAAAGTAGGACCACTTCATAGAAAGCATAACAAAATCAGAACTTAGCTGCCCACCTGTGGTGCCATATTATTAGTCAACTAAACTGAAAAATATTGGTTAAGACATTTAAACTACGTAGCTATAAAGATCGTACAGACTATGAATTAACTGTATGTTGATGTTAGTCTGTAAATTGGAAATGGCTGTAGGGGTGTAAGCCTAAATTCTATTTTCTTTTTTAATATCCTGATTTATCCTTATGGTTTTTACCTCATTCACCTCTTTCCTATGAACTAAATGTCAAATGCCTTGATTTACAGTATCAACCTAGCTTCCATGACCATTTCATGCACAGAGCCTACTGAGATTGATATGTTGCTGATTAATAATTCAATTTATTTCCACACAGATATTCGTAACATGTTTGGATATTAAATACAGCATCAACTTTCCTGTAACAAGAGTCAAACAAACAGGTATTTAGTTCTAAATTCTATTTATCTACCTATTTTTCTGAACTAATATATTGATGTGAGCCATATTCAGTACTCTCTAATCTTATCTTATATATATATAAATCTCGCATCACGATGTTTGTCCGAGATGAACTTCGAAACTACTTAACCGATTGTGATGAAATTTGGCTTACTGTGTGTAATTTGGTCCAACTTAAAAGATAGGATAGTTTTTATCTCGAATATTGACCTCAATATTTATTATTGCGAATTAAATGTTTGTCATAGGACAATGGTTTGTAATTATTTTTAAGTTCCTAATTTCGAGTGGTCTGGTGGATCAGTGGTTAAGGCATCAGACTGGAGATTGAAAGGTCCCTAGTTCAAATCCCTGTCTTGGCAGGAATTTTCATAGGCTCTTAATCCGGCCTTTACCTCTGGCGCAGCCTGCTGTGTAATGTGAAGTATGCCACGATGGTACCGTGGTTCGGATTTCCCTGTACCCGGCAGGATTGGCAAGCTACGTTAAGGTGGCTACGACAGGGGCAGAATATGCAGCCAATAGAAACCCTCTCACCAGGTCATTATGACACCATAAAATTATTATTATAGTTCCATAAGTTTCTAACAGATGGCAATGTGTTAATTTATCAACACAATACTTCGATATCTAGGTTGGATAACCCGCCAGTAGATGTGTTGTGTTTCAGTTTCTTTATGCTACAGTCTATTCCATGCCATATGTGTTTATGTTTACAACATAACTGAGTTTCTTGAGTTTTTCATGTACTATCATTTTTATAAGTGTGTAAATGTATATTGTAAATAAGAAAAGAAAGGGAAAATAACCCACCACATACCAAAGTAGACAGATGCGATGAGAGAACACTAATGCTGACAAACAACTACACAATATTTCGGCATCTGCCTTGCTCACAAATAGAAAAACGGGCCATTAGGCTCGGAACGTGTGTGCACAACGAACGTTACCTAATGACTCATTAGGTAACGTTGGTTGTGCACACACGTTCCGAGCCTAATGGCCCGTTTTTCTATTTGTGAGCAAGGCAGATGCCGAAATATTGTGTAGTTGTTTGTCAGCATTAGTGTTCTCTCATCGCATCCGTCCACTTTGGTATGTGGTGGGTTAATTTCCCTTTCTTTTCTTATTTATATCGCCTAGAAGCCGCTTCCATTTTCCTTAGTTGCATCAATGTATATTGTAAATGTGAAAGTAACTCTGTCTAGCTGGCTCTTTGTGTGTTTGTTACATTTCTTGGGTTAAACAGTTAATCTGATTGTGATGAAATTTGACGAGTAGATGCTATTTGGCATTAGGATGAACATAGCATACTTTTTTCTGTATAAATAATACATGTTGTCATATAATTTTGAAAAATTACTGAACAGCGATAGACAGACACATAGGATGTGTAAGTCTCTGTACTACCCGTGCACATAGTGGTATGGTAGCTCAGTGGTTAAAGCACTTGCTTACTGATGTTTGGGGCGTGATCTCCAGTTCAAATCTCTGTGGACAAAAAGGTGTTAAAAAAGTGTTATTCAATGTATGAGTCACGCCTGGACTGTTGGTTGTTTGGATTGCACGTTAAACTGTAGATACCACAAATTTAGGGGTGCAATGGGAGGCAAATCGTAGATAGTCTAGCAATGCAGTACGTGTTCACTTTTTTATGTTATATAATTGATCCCTCAGAGGTTATTACTCTCATAGTCAGAGTGTGTGTGACCTGCACTAATCTATACTAATATTATAAATGCGAAAGTAACTCTGTCTCTCTGTCTGTTTGTTACGTTTCTTGGATGAAGTGGATGATCCGATCGTGATGAAGTTTGACGAGGAGATGCTATTTGGCATTAGGATGGACATAGCATACTTTTTTCTGTATAAATAATACATGTTGCTATATAATTTTGGAAAATCACTGAATGGCAATAGACAGACATGTAGGATGTGTAAGTCTCTGTACTACCTATTCACACAACAGTCTGGCAACTCAGTGGTTAAAGCGCTTGCTTACTAATGTTTGGAGTGTGCTCTCCTGTTCAAATCCCTGTGGAAGCAAATGTTTTAAAAATTTGTTTTTGATTGTATGAGTCATGCCTGGAGTCTCGGTTGTTCGGATTGCATGTTAAAGTGTAGACACCACAAATTTAGGGGTGTAATGTGAGGTAAATCGTAGGTAGTCTAGCAATGCTGTATGTGTACGCTTTTATTAATGTTATATTGACCCCTCAGGGGTTGTTACTCTTGCAGTCTGTGTGTGTGTGTGTGTGTGTGTGTGTGTGATCTGTACTAATAATACTATATATATGTGGAAGTAAGTCTCTGTCTTTTTGTTATGACTTTGACAACTAAATGGCTATACTGATATTGATGGAATGTGAAAAGGAAATACTTTGCATCCATAGGAAAGACACTGGTCATTTATTCGGTATGAATAACAGTTGTAGTCACGAAATTTTGAGAACTTATCGAATGGTGACAGAGAGATGGATGTGTGTGTTAGTCAGCAATGTTACATCAGTTGCTCAAGCTGTGCTTCTTGCATATTATGTTAGTATACGATTTATTAATATGTTTTGTTTAGAGACGAAACGTATTATTTGGTATAGATGGAGATTTTCTCTTATTATTACTTAGTGTCTGCTTAAATGTTTCTGACACCAGTTTATTTTGCATTCTTTTTTTCATGCCTTGCAGGCATAAAATGGCCTAAGGCATAGGTTGCCAAACTTTTCAGCGGCCGGGCCAAATTTTAGAACTACAACTCTCTACCGGGCAGCATGCATTATTTTCTTGGAAAAAATACTTTAAAATTTTTTGAATTAAAAAAAAAAAACACTTGAAATGAAACATAGATATTTAATGAAGAATAAAATATACAATTGTCTTAATATGCCATTGTTTTGCAGAACTAAGGGCATCAATGTTGATATTGAGAGAAGTTGTGGCTACACGCATAAAGTTCTCCAAATGAATATCATCCGCAAAGCATGTTTGTAAATTGCAGGATATTTATTGCTCCTTGTCCAGATATTTTCCGTAGAAATCTTCCAAACTATTCTGGTGGAATTTCTCCTTAAGCTGTGCGTCACACCGCAATTCACAATATTCCATTTGCAAATTTCCTGGCAATGAATTTATATCAACGGAGAATGGAATTGAAAATGCAGATAAAAGAATATGATGTTTTTTGAAATCTTGAAATCGGTTTTCAAACTCAAGGTTCAGGTTTGCTATCAGTCGCCAATGCCTGTGTCATGTCTGTTTGCAATGATAGCGTGAAAAAATGAGTGAAATTTTTATTTTTCGACTGTTGTTCCCAAAGCCCAAGTTTCATTTGAAATGCAGCAACAACATCAAACATATTATTAACCAATTGGTCTTTGCCTTGCAAACAAATGTTCAGGTTATTTAAATGTCTAGTTGCGTCGACTAGAAACGAGAAGCCACAAACCTAAGCCACGTCTTCAAACTCTGGGATAATTTTCAACTTGCTTGCATAGAATGATTGTATCTCTTCCTTCAAATCAAACACTCTTTTTTAACATTTTTGTATGGGACAACCATCTTAATTCAGTATAAAATGTAAGGTCATTATAGTCAGAATCCAAATGCTTGAGGAATTCTTGGAATTGATGATGGTTCAACCCCTTCAATCTAATGAAGTTCAACATTTTGACAACCATGCTCAAGACATGATCCATTTTTATTAAAGACTTGGCACATAAATTCACTTGATGAATCATGCGATAAAAATTTAATAATGAGGTATTATCAAGTTTGCAGGCAAACCTTAATGTTTTCCAACCATTTCTGGAGCTCCACCCATTGCCCGCACCAGATAAGTTATGAAGTTTTAACGAAACATGATTTAATGTTGCTGTAAATGACTCTAACAAATCACGTGCAGTTGTGGATATAGAGCTGTTAATTCTTCTGTTTTCTTTAAATGGATATCAACACCTCTTACAAAAATCGCTACTTGGGCAGTATCTATCAGATCTGTGCTTTCATCCAATGCTAGAGAATAATATACGAAATCAGGCACTCTGCTTTTCAAATTATCTTCAATATGTTTCCCAATGTCTTCCACATGTCTGGTAATTGTTTGACGAGAGAGGCTTATTTTTTAAAATTGGTTGAATATCATCTTAACTTAGTGTAGATATCACCATTGAAAGTCAAAGCTTACGTATATAATGAATTAATGATCTAGCTCCGCGGGCCACAAGCTGCCTGATGGCCGCAGGTTGGCCATCCCTGGCCTAAGGTATAGCTCTAGCAGAGCACAAGCAGCTCAAGTTATTAGAAACCGAGAATTGGAGGCTCATGCAGAAGAAAGAAGAAAAGACCAAGCTGAAATAAAGCTGCCCTCAGTTAACCCCCCCTCCTCCCCCCACACCCACACACATCCCTGCACCTTCGTTTGTTTTTCTGTTTTTAAATATGTTGGAAATTGGTTCTCTTCATGAGACAGGTTCGACATAAGAATGATATAGTGATGGCTTTCCTGTCATATTATGCTGACTCGGTGCTGTTTGGTACCAATCCTACCTTACCAACAGCTTTCTATATTCAATGCTGGCAACGAAATTCCTAATCCATGCGTACAAAGTCACAGTTATGAGCTAGTCTTAAACAATATTTTTATAGTGGGATGATATATCCATTAATGTCCATCTTACTTCCTTCTCTGAACTTTCAATATGCTTCCAGTTTTCCCCTGCTGGTTTCACTTTTCCAATTCAACCTCCTACTACAATATGTGTGTGTCTGAGAGTTTGAAATCACGTTAAAACTACAACAGCAATTTGGATGGTGTTTTCAAATTATTAGTGCTTATGGTCCCAATTAAAATCTGCAGAAATAGCTTATGACTTATATGAACTAAGGAAAGAAGCAAGAAATTATAATCATTTCATGAATAAGGAAATATGAGTCATATCACTCCGTACTTGAGACAAGCACTCCCTTCAAGAAGTACTGACAGAAGATTACAATACTAGTCATTGGATATATTTTTTTTTTTTACTTCTGTTATTTAGATCTTCAATTTCCTGAAATATAGTACATTAAAATAAATGAATTACGTGAATCAAATATCCCTCTAAGCCCCATAACCAACATTCCTGTATGCTCTGTACATTTCCAGTACTCTCTTCACTCTCCTCCTTTTCTCCACTGAGTCCCAATCCAGCTACTTTATTATATCAGTTATTGACTGGGTCCTGTGATAATTTCCACAAACAAATCTAGCTGTTCTTCTTTGCACACCTTCCAACTTCTGTATTTGATAACCAATGGTCTGACCAAAGTTTTGTAACCTAACTTCTCTGATACATCCTCTCATTACCCTCTCCAGTAAATGAAGGATTTTGTAACCTTTTCCTACCACCTGCCCAATGTGCACTGTCCGAGTTTGTTATCAAATGTTATGTCAAGATATTTACACCGCAAGCTTTCAACAAGCAATTCTGATCCAACCCTATAATCATAATTGACCTTCAGTTTTTTATCTGTATACCTAAAAAGCTGATTCTTCTTGGCATTTATCTTCATTCCATGCTGACCTACCCATTTACATACTCTATCTAGGTCACCTTGCAGCCATTCGCAGTCTTCACCTGTTTTGATCCTACTGTATACCATTATATCATCTGCAAAATATCTAGATTCAGACCATAACCCATCAACACAGTAATTAATTAGAATAATGAACAACAAAGGTCCTAATAAACTACCCTATGGCACTCCTATATTTACTTCCACCTCTTTTGATAATGTATTCCGTACTCTAACACTTTGCTTTCTGGCTTTTAAGAATTTCTCTACTCAAGAAGTAACTTTTTCATCCAATCCAATAGATTTCAGTTTATTTACAACCATTTTATAGCTCACTCTGTCAAATGCCTTAGAAAGATCTAGTGCCACACTATCAATTTCGCCTCCCTTGTCCAATTCATTTTAAATATCTTGCATATAGCCCACCATCTGAGAGTCACATGAATATCCTTGCCTAAAACCATGTTGTCGATCTGAAAACCAGTTTCTTTCCTCACAGATATTTCTGATATGGGTGCATATCAATCTTTCCATAATTTTGTTTATCACTGATGTCAAAGTAATTGACCCGTAATTTTCAACCCTATTTGTAACCCCTCCTTTATGAACTGGTACTACTATCGCTCTTTTACCACCAAAATTTCAAGGTAAGGTACAATATTGTATCCCACAATCATTAATAAATCTACTGTAATATTACCTAAACCAGATTTCTGAGGTCCTTCATAATTTCCTGAGAATTTATTACAAATTTTGTAGTTCCTCATTTTTAGGGAGACTCTCCTCTGATTCATTCCTTCCCACCACAGGATGATAGTCCCTAGTTGTCTCACTTAAACCTGTCACTCAATATCTCTGCAATTTTAAAACCCTCAGTGACTTTCTGTTCTTATCTACAATAGACAGAATACCTCCCCTTCCCCTCAGTTTCCTACTATAGCCATAGAAATTTCTAGATGCATCGTTCAGTGGTCCTCTTGCACCAAAAATATTCTTTATAAACCCATCTTTTGCTTGTCTCTTTGCTCTTATTAATTGCTTGTTTAGTTGTTTTAAGTATTCCCTACTGCTTTCCTGTCTCTTAACTCTGTTTTGTTCCTGTCTCACTAGCATCTTTAACCTTCTTACCACCCTGTTGTACTATGCAGGTTCTGTACTTGTCTTTATTTTCTGCTATGGAATAAACATTTCCTCCCCCTTTTTACGATTTCCTTAAACTCTTCCCATTTGCCACCACTATACTTATGAAACCCTTCCATTTGCTGAACCTTTCCCTGAAATATCTCTTCAATTCTAAAGTCTGTGCCTACTATAATTATACTTTCTCCCCCCTTCTATTTTGGCCACTGGTTTACTGAATCCCCTAATGTCCCTCAGTACTGCACAGTGATCACTTTTTCCTTCAGTTACTTGACATCCTACAAGATTGTCATCAGATTTTATTATAAAGATATCCAACATGTTTGTTCCATTCATACTTTGCTGTACCCCTTGTGTAAAGCTACCTTCCCTTATTAAGGTATCTGCAAATCTCTGTTCCCTTATGTTATTTATCTTATTTCCTACACACCTGGTAAATTTAAATCCCCTCCAATAATAATCATTCTACGCCCACCTCTGAACTGTGAATGTGAATTTAGTTTCCCTCCAACAATCTCATCACCATCATTCATCCTTCCACTACGGTAAGCAGCCAATACCCTGTTTTTTTTTGTTTTTTTTTTACCACCCTAAAAATCTACCCCTAGTAACTCATGGTCATGAAAAATGAACACTAGAGAACTATAGTAAGCTTTGTTAATCAGTATGAATACCCCTCCACCAACTGCTCCTATGTCTCTGCGATATACTCTGTAACCTTCATGGAAAACCTCATTGTCTAGTAGTCCTTCTTTTAACCAAGATTAATAATCACTTGTGGTTCATGTAACTCTATTAAGTTTGCAAATTCTATCACTTCGTTCATTATACTTTTATAGTTCACCAATAACTCCCTTATTTTTGGATTCGTGGTATTTTCAGCATTAGCTTTTGTATTTCCAGTCGTACTGTAACAGCCCTAATACCTGAATTTTGAATAGTATTGTACTGTATGAAGTATCTGTAGTGGGCTAAAGTTTGCTTGAAAGTGATTTGATATGTTTGTTTTGTAATTTCTTGTAAATCAGTGTATATAGACTTTGTTTTAGGTAAGAAAATTATTTAAAGTCCATTTAATATATTTAAGAACCGAATGATGCAAGATAATTTCTTAAATGTTTGTAATTCTATGTATTAATGCAAGTTACGGTGTCTACAGGACAATTTTCTACAGTTTGAAAGGATTTCTGTAAATAATTTTGTATTTAAGTATCTATAATTACCATTTCTGATCATTTTGTAATGTTGTTAATTAATTTTGTATTAATTCCGATTGTTTTTAATATGTTAGATTGTTTGAGTGATTGTTAATGATCGAGAAATATCGGGCGGATGCCTTTGAAGAATTCTCGTAATTTCGATAGACTCTATATAAACAGATCGCCTGGACAGAGCAGTATTAGTATTCATTCAGTTAGTTACTTGAGTATTCAGTGTTTCAGAGAGTTTCATCCAGTTGAGTTCACAAAGATTTTATTTGCAACGACTCAGAAGTGCATCTTTGGATTGTAACCATGCTTGTGAATATCGCTGACTTGTATGGATCAAAATAAAAAAGCTCTTCAAAAATAACCTGTTTGGTGGACTTTTTAATTAATTAATCAGTAATTAAACCACCGAAGAACCTTAATATTGTACCCAATTCCATTATTATTTCAATATTTCATCTGTTTCTTTAGCATTAGTATTTTTTCTCATAGTGCATCTACAATTAGTATCCCTTTGATCACTTATTTTTATCCCCTCACCAGCAGCCTTTAACCTAAAAAAGGCACAATATGTGAAGGGGGAGGAAAATCTAATAATCATGGGTGGTTGGAATGTGATAGTGGAAAAGGAAAAAATGGGAATACTGCAGTAATTTTTGGTCTAGGAGAAAGAAATGAGGGAGGAAGCAGGTTGTTAGAACTTTGTGAAAGATATAAGCTAGTAGTGGCAAACACTCTGTTTAAGAACCATGCAAGGAGAATATACACCTGGGAATGTCCAGGGAATACAAGCAGATATCAGCTAGATTATATCATTGTCAAACAGAGATTCAGGAATCAAGTTCTAGACTGTAAAGTATACCCAGGAGCAGACATAGACTCCCGCCTTAATTTGATAGTTTTAATATTAAGAATAATACTTGTTTTTACATTTAGTTACCACTTTTATTAAAGAAATTAAATCAACTTTTGCTTTCACATCTTTTGTCTTCTTGCAGTCAACCATAGTATAATACAGCATAGAGTATACAAACGAATGAATGCATAGATAATATATTCCTACAGAGTTGCCAATTTAAATGTATAATTACCAACACCCCTCCTTACATTTATATTGCAATCTATAGGTAACACAACAGGTTCATAAAACTTAATAGTTTCATATAGACAGCTTACTAATATACTACTCTAATTTTTAATGTTTAAGGATTCTCTGAATTTAATAAATTTGACACTTCCCAAAGCTTTAGTTAATACATCTGCAATATTATTTTCAGACCCTATTTTAATAACATCAATAAACTTTTCTTTGACATTTTCATGAATATAATGGTATTGAACCTCAATGTGTTTAGAGTTCTTAGTAAAATTTCCATATTTAGCTATTGCTACAGCGCCTGAATTATCTTCATACATTTTTACTGGTTTACACATTTTAATAAATACATCATTAATTAGGCTTCTTAGAAAATTGATTTCAGTTACTGCTTCTGACAGGGCAATGTATTCTGCAAAGGTAGAAGATTTTGTCACACAGTTTTGTTTTTTTGATTTCCACAAGATAACATTTCCATACAATCTAATTACATATCCGGTAGTAGATTTTCGGTCTAACACATCTCCTGCCCAATCAGAATCCACATAGCAATCCAATATATCAGCATCATAGTTTTTATAATATTTTAGTTTTAATGTCTTAGTCAAAAACAAATATTTCAACACCCTAAGAGCATACTTAAAATGTGTCTCATTACAACAGTTTTGAAAACGACTTAATTAGTTTACAGAGAATGATATATCTGGTCTAGTACCATAACTAACATACAACAATGCTCCTATTAAATTTCTATACTTGATATCTTCATTTAATTCACATTTTTCTAATTTCAAATTTATTTCCATAGGTGTTTTGTATAATTTAGCATTTTCAATATTATAGCATTTTCAATATTATAGCATTTTGCTAAAGATTCAATGTAACGTTCCTGACTCAGAGTCAAAATGTTATTTTGTTCATAGTTATACTCAATGTCTATACCAATGCAATTTTTTACTCTACCTAAATTTTTCATTTTGAATTTATCTGATAGCTTGTTTTTAATATTGTTAATAACATTTTGGTCTCTGCAGCAAATCAACAAATCATCAACAAATAACAAAATATAAACAGTTACATCTTCTACTTTTTTGAAATATAAACAGTAATCATATTTGCATCGTTCAAACTCTAGTTCAGTCAAAAAAATGTTGAAACATTCATACCATGCACGTGGGCTCTCTTTTAGGCCATACAAAGATTTGTTTAGCTTATAAACTTTATCAGAGCCATCTTCATAACCTGTTGGCTGCTTTACATAAACTTCTGACAAAACTTTACTATTTAGAAATGCAGTCTCTACATCCATTTGATGGATTTCCATAGAATTTTGACAACAATAAGACAATAAAAGCTTTAAGGTTGGCATTTTTGCTACAGGAGAATAAGTATCATCTACACAGTCAGTTTGTTGAAAACCTCTAACTACTAATCGGGCTTTATACTCACTTTCACTCTTCTTTTTGTATACCCATTTCACATCAATCACCTTTTTGTCCTTGGTTGGCTTGTCAACGAGTGTCCATGTATTGTTTTTCACTAGGCTGTTCATCTCATGGTCCATGGCTGCCTTCCATTCATTTGCATCATCGCAGTTCACTGCCTCCTGAAAGTTTTCTGGTGTCATAGCATCACAGTAGTTTACACTGATACAATAATAGCCAAACTCATCAGCAAATCGCGTTGGAGGTTTAACTTGTCTTTTTGATTTCTTTCTGTCCATGTCTTCATCAATTTCTACATCATTGTTACTGTTTGGTGTATCTGTATCATTTCCTCCCACACATTCTGGATTATCCTTTTCAATTTCTTTTCCTTCTTCCAAATTTTCATCTCTCTCATCTTGAAATCCACACAATGTCACGTCTTCTTCTACAATATCACAATGTCTGGCTACTATTACTTTGTTGTTAATTAATACTCTATATCCAGTGTCTGTATAGCCAAGTAAAATTCCAGTTTCTGCTTTCTTGTCCCATTTAGATTTTCTTCTCTCTTCTGGTATTCGTACAAAGACTCTACTGCCATACATTTTCAGATACTTCATTGTAGGCTTCCTTTTGAAAAATATTTCATACGGACTTTTCTTTTCAATGGTATTGGTCAAGGTTCTATTTTTGAGGTAGGCAGCTGTTTTAATTATTTCTGGCCAATATTTTCTTCCAACTTTAGCTTCTGATAAGAGACATCTTGCCATATCCATTAGAGACCGGTTATACCTCTCTGCAGTTCCATTTAATTCGTGAACATATGCTGGACAAGGTTTTATAACGATTCCTTTCTCTCTTGCAAACTGAAAAACTCTTGAATTTATATATTCGGTACCATTGTCACAACGTAATTCTTTTATTGTCTTATCAGTGAGGTTTTGTACTTCATTAACATATTGCACTAAGCAATCATATACTTCATCTTTTGTCCTGATACAATAGACTTTAACCAGTTTGCTGTAGTCATCTATAAAACTAACAAAGTATTTTTCACCATGGTCTCCTACTGTTTGATGAGGACCATTCAAATCTGTATGAACTATTTGTAGTATATCATCTGCTTTTCTTCTGTTATTATGAAAAGGTAAGTTATGCATTTTATTTTCTATACATGTCACACACCTAAAATATTCTTGTTCAGTCTCTTTAGGCAATCCTTCCAATGTTTCATTCTTGCACATCATTTCTAAATTATTGAAGTTTACATGTCCCAGCGTACGGTGTAATTTCTCTTTCACAGTCATTTTACTTTTACTTAAATTTGCTTCCAAGGTATTTTCATTCACATAGCTTCTCATCTTATATAATCTTTCATCTTTAATTGCAACCCCTATCACCTTTCTATATGGGTTATATATTTTTGCCAATCTCCCCTTTGACACAATTGAGTTTTTGTCTGTAATTCTTGAGTAACTTAATAAGTTTGCTTTCATTTCTTTAACATAGAACACATTTTTCAACATCACTTCTGATTTTTTTCCATAAACCATAAAATTTACCTTTATATTTCCAATCTTTTCAGCTTGTAGTATTCTACCATCACCAATTTTGACTTTTACAGGTTTCTTTAATGTCTCACAAGATTCAAAGTATTCATCCGTGTTAATAATATGGTCTGTACAGCCACTGTCAAGTAACCATTCTATTTCTCCTTTTTTTGTCTCATTTTTTTCATTTGTTGTTGTATTATTTGCGATAGTTGTATGAAAACTATTCCCATATTGCTCATGATGATCATATCTGGGTCGCTCATTATTATAATGTCCTCGTCCATGAAAGTTTCTTGCATTATATGTACCTCGTCCTCTACTGACGGAATATCCACGTCCTCTACTTCCAAAATATCCGCGACCTCTATTCATAGAATATCCACGACCTCGACCTCTTTGTATATATTCAGTATGAGAACGACATTCTTTTTGAAACTGACCTGGTTTAAAACAGTTTGTGTGTGACGCTGATGATGTCTTAGTTTCTGCTCGAAAAGCATTAGAGCTGTCACGTGATGTCTCATTTGATTCTTCTTCGGTCCTTTTCAATTTTATTTTACTTTTCAAATAATCTACTGTTCTGTCCTTTTCAGGGAGCACGTCAATCAAGTCCCCAATATGACTATAATTCTGCGGCAAAGATTTCAGCATATAATTCAGTTTTTCTTGTTCTGATATTACCGCCCCGGCTTGTTTCAGTTCGTTTACACACTTTTCAAAGTCATCGAAAGAACAAAGACACTTCTGCGTAGTTTTTCAATTTGACATTTTCGAGGTTATGTCGGCATACAATTTGCAAAGCCGTCGACTTTTTCAGATACATTTCATCAAACTTTTGAATGATTTCGTAGGCCGTCTCTAATTCACTTATGTATTCCAATTGTCTGTTCGTTATTGCGCTGTAAATATAGTTGGTAGCTTGAATATCACGATCGTCCCATGTGGCATCGTCGGCAGATGTTTTAGGTCGCATTACTACATCTTTACACTTTTTGAATTGTAGGAACTTGAGAATACGTATTTTCCAATTGCTATAGTCTGAACCATCGAAAATTGGAATGTTAATATCACTATTTTTCGTCGCCATTTTCACGTAGATGATCTTTTTATATTTTTCTTGTTTGCACACAAAAATCCTTGTTTTCACTTTAGTCCTTTTAACAACCACGCTCTGCTACCATTTTAATATTAAGAATAATACTTGTTTTTACATTTAGTTACCACTTTTATTAAAGAAATTAAATCAACTTTTGCTTTCACATCTTTTGTCTTCTTGCAGTCAACCATAGTATAATACAGCATAGAGTATACAAACGAATGAATGCATAGATAATATATTCCTACAGAGTTGCCAATATAAATGTATAATTACCAACAGATAGTAATGAAATGCAGGTGAAATTCAAGTGAATAAGGAAGCAATATAAGCAGCACAGCCTGGAAGTGAATAAACTGAAACAATCTAACATGAGAGAAAAATTTACAGAAATAGTAGACTTAGGTCTAAGAAGTAACACTGAAAGGAGACAACCGAGGAATAATAAATACATTACAGAGAGAAATAATGAAAGCTGGTAAAGAAACATTAGGCTTTAGAGAACAAGATACCTGGAAACCTTGGATTACAGAAGAAATTTTGGAGCTGATAGATCAGAGGAGAAGGCACAAAAATCCTCAGGATGAGAGCAATACAGGCAATTTAGAAATCAAATAAACAGGAAATGCAAAAAAAAAAAAAAAATAATAAAAAAAAATTGCTACAAGAAAAGTATGAAAATGTAGTTAAGGAAATGGTCCTAGGTAAAGTAGATGTTGCATATAGGAAGATCAAACAGAATTTTGGAGAAATGAAGAAAAGAGGTGCAAACATTAAAGCTGCAGATGGGAAACTTTTTTTTTTTAGCTCAAACGATAGAGCTAACCGATGGAAGGAATACATTGAGAAACCGTATGATGGAGACAACTTGAACAATAGCGTAATGGAAAAGAAAGGCGATGTCGACATTGATGACTTAGGAGATCCTGTTTCAAGGACAGAATTTGATAGAGATCTGAATGACTTTGTAAGGGACAAGCGCTATAGAGGGTTTAGGATATGTGCTATCACCTTAACTCCATCAGTGTCTTGTAGATAATAAAACTGCTACACCGTATAGTAACTACTGGATAATCAACTGTAAAAACTTAAAACAGCCACCACTGGCCTTGATATAAACTTCAAGCAAGAAAAGGTTAGGTAGAAGTAATGCATTAAAATCACTGGTATAGTTTCAAAGTCAAAACTCGCTACATTAATTAAATAGTTTACACACTTATTACAGCTGATGGCAATTGGACATTTCTTTACCAAAAATAATTGCAGATTATGAAATGCAAATAAAAATTTCAAAGTCACATATTAGATACTGATGCAGAACCACTCCATAAAAAACTCAAGATGCCCACCATCAAGCATGGCTATCCCACGGCCAGCTTCCCCTGCTTCTGCCTAGGTGCCTCTGTACAAAGTGCCACAACGTTACACTTCAAGAGATCACCAGCGACTGACTGCCCGAAACCTACGCCAATCTTAGTTATAGATTCAGCATCCCTCCACTAGAGTAACCTTCTGCTATGCAAACTATGCAAAATAGTTCTCCAATCTTGAAAAATACAAACTGTAGAGTTCTGAAACTCTATGAGTAGGTAGAATTCGGCATTTTAAGTCCATAAGAAATCTTCTGTAAAATTAGTGGATTCGCCGTAAAGTGTAACTTTGGGTTCTTATCCCCAGTACGATGCAGAAGCTAATAACTCTGTTTATTTAAGTGGTAGAAGGTTCAAAAAAATTTATTGAGCTTCTAATTAAATTATCTTTTTATTTAACACCAGATATGTGTAAAAAGCATTTAAAACACATGATTTGGTGACGTCACACCTAACTTCCATTAGTGCAAATATTATTCTTTGAGCTTTAAAACCTATTTCACATGATTCTAAGGCATCTCAACTGCCCACAGAGCTTTCAATTTCCTCTCTAGCTGCCTTAATTGCTCTGTAATTAATTTCTGAAAATATTCACTTCCTGGTTTAACGCCGCAATGAGCAAAAAACACTTATTTTTCCTGATTATTATTAAAGTACTGCCTATTACTCAAAAAGGCTTATGGACTCAGCTTCAGAGGTTGTTATTACGTATTATAAAAGTATTTTCTTTTATTGACTTTACTTGGCGGGCTCATAATCTTTAAAAGCGTGGAGACAGCTGATTTTAAATACTGCATTAAACCTGTGGTTTCATTAAGTTTAGAGTGCAAGTTTACGTGATAAATTATCTTACTGGTGTTTTATGCTTTAAGTGGCTTTAAACTCTCTATTACTGTTTCTTTATGACAAAATTTATTTACTAATGCCTGATTATTATTATGAAGAACTTTTAAAGTGGTGAAAAGTATTGTGACACTGTGAAATTACTACGTTACAAGGTATTGCATATTGCAAAATGGATTATACACTATTACGGCTGTTAAGGTATGTTTAGAGCTTGATTTTTACTCTTTAAGGATGGTTTACAGTCTGTATTAACTGTTTAGTTGACTTTGCGACTTTAATTTCCTGCATATATGGCTCTATACTGTGGTATCGGTTCCTCCACTATGCCCGTTCTTCTGTAACCAAAGTGTTTAATTAGAATTTCCCAAAATTCTAAGGTAGCTTACAACTTTAAAGTAAGTAAGGCAGCTGGAATTGATGAGATCCCTGTAGAACTTCTTAAATCCCTGGGAGAAGAAGGAATCAATCAAACTTAGGAAAAACTGCTGTATAAGGGAAGCAATTCTGGCTTTAAGATTAATACTTGAAGGCCAGATCAAGAAAAACAAAGATACATTTATGGCATTTGTTGCTTTAGAAATAGCCTTTGATAATGTTAGTTGGGACAAAATGTTCAAAATTTTAAAGCAGGAGGGTCTAAAATATCAAGATAGAAGAATACTTTATAAACTATATAAGGATCAACCAAGTGGCTATAATAAAAGTAGAGAATCATGAGAGACATGTATCAGTTAAAAAGGGTGTGAGGCAAGGTTGTAGTCTGTCCCCGTTAATATTCAACTGGTATGTAGAAGAAGCAATAAGTAAGTTAAATTTCCATGTAGCATAAGGGTTCCGGGAGAAAAAAATCAGTATGCTACGATTTGCTGATGACATTGTCTTGTTAGCAGAAAGGGCTGAGGATATTGAGAAGTTACTGAATGATATGAACAAAATACTGAAGGAAGATTTTGGACTGAATATAAACCAAAGCAAGGAAAAAGTTATGACATGTTGCAGAAATGATACCAATCACAGCAGATCAGATATAAAAATAGGATTGGATATAAAAGCATAAGTAAGTGAATACTGCTACTTGGGAAGCAAAATTGCAATTGAGGGCAGAAGCAGGAATGATTTTAAAAGCAGAATAGCATTAGCAAAAAGAGTCTTCATGATAAAGACAAATCGTTTAGTTTCAAATATTGCAGGAAACATGTACTGTTAATCTGTTGTTGTTTATTTTAGGCATCTTTCTTTGAGAAAAAGATTGATTTCCACAACCATATGACATGTAGGGAAGAAATATCACATATTAATGTTTTTAATTAACTTTGTACAGCATTCAGCAACAATTGCAAAAACTGTCATACCAGAGAAAAGTTTTGTAACTGCCAAAGGTGTTAACATCTCAACTACCATGCATCATAATTATCTTTCTAGAAATGTATTTAATTATATCCTCTGTCCCTTGGTGCTAGCTATTTCTGCAGATTTTAATTCAGATCATTAGTTCAAAAAATTTGAAAACACCAGCAAAATTGCTGCAATAGTTTTTGCATAGTTCCCATTCAAATAATGAGACACTTGCAGCTTGCTAACATATGTATAATAGTATAGATAGATTCGGGCAGGAAGCATGGTAAGTGCGTCCCACCACTGGAGTGGCTGAGAAAGGTTGTAAGGGGCTGTATTATAAGGAGTCGGGGTGCAAAGTTTGATCAGAGAACCTAGAGGGTCAGTAAGTAAGATGGAAGAAGGTGGGAGATTAATCTTATATATATATATATAAATAGACGTGTTTTTTCCTATATTTCACTTTTCAGCCACCACTACCTAGCACAGATCACTGATGTTTGTGGGTGGAAGTAGCATGGAGTTTCCTGTCGTGCACAACGTTGGCCGAATGCCGATAGCTGTGGGGATGTGGGAGATGTAATGATTAAAGTTGGTCAGTGCAGGGCGTTTTCATATTTCGACCAAAAATTCGTATCTCCATATACTTCTCTTTCCTCCCACAACTACATAACATAGTCTTTTGGTGTTTATGTGTGGTAGTAGAATCGTCTTTCCTGTCGTGCACTATGGTTGTTAGATGTCGGTAGCTATGGAGATGTGGGAGATATGGGGGTTGAAAGTGGTCGACCTGTGGCAGTTTCATACTTCTGCCAAAGACAAAAATGTCATGGTGTATCACTTTTCAGCGAAAACTATAGATCACAGATAACTGGCGTTTGTGTGTAGTAGTAGCACAGAGTCACCTTTCGATCACAACAGCGGCCGAATTTCAGAAACTGTGGTACTGTGGTAGATATGGTGGTTGTAAGTGGCCGACCAAGGATATTTTCGTATTTCGACGAAAGGCATGTGTCTCCGCAGATTTCACTTTTCTACCACGACTACATAGCATAGAGCATTGGTGTTTATGTGTGGTAGCAGAATCGTGTCTGTTGTCGTGCACAATGGTTGTTAGATGTCTGTAGCTATGGGTGTGTGGAAGATATGGGGGATGAAAATGGTCGACCTGCGGCAATTTCATATTTCTGCCGAAGACGCATGTGTCACGGTGTATCACTTTTAAGTGAAAACTATCAATCACAGATCACTGGCGTTTTTGTGTGGTAGTAACACAGTCTTCCATCGATCACAACGTTGGCCGAAATTCGGTAACTGTGGGAGTGTGTGAGATATGGTGTTTGAAATTGGTAGATCATGAATATTTTCGTGTTTCATCCAAAAACTTGTGTGTATCCGTAAATTTTACCTTGCTGCCGGAACTACATAGCGCAGAAGACTGGTACTTGTGTGTGGTAATAGTATCGAGTCTCCCATCGTGCACTAGGGTGGTTAGATGTCTATAGCTGTCAATATGAATTCTTTACAATCACGAATGAAGTCGTGGGTACCAGCTAGTTATAAATAAAAGTTAATGGTGTGGGTTGGGAAAGATAGAATAAAAAGTAGGGAAAGGAACAGAATGGCAAAATCTACAGTAGAATGTGCGGGTGCCTCTCTCCAAACATACCTTGGTGATAATCCGAAAATTCTATTGCTCACTGCCAGTTTTTTTCCTCAAGTCTATTGATGATCGGTTCATGTGGTTTGTTATAACAAAAAATATTTAAGATAGTAGAATATTAATAAAAGAACTAGATTAATAATTATTTGAGAAGTATTACATGTATCATGATTTGTCATATAGATGGTAATGTTTCTGCTGAATTTCTCCCGATTTTCTGTTCAATTTTCCAGGATCTTAACCGGACTTTTATTTCTTAACTTGATTTGTGTGAGGTAAGAATAGAATGAACATTTAAACTTTCATAAAAGCCTTTTTGATACATCTGGAATTAAATGTGTTAGGTTCACTTAATTATGAGTCAAGACTTTTAGTACCTTTCCATTTATAATGTTATTGATCCATCTTCAACAAAACTTCTTTTCCAAAGTTTTTACAAAGGGCAAGTTAATTAGCAAATTTCTTGATTAAAACAGGCAGTTACAAACTGGGTAGGTTGCAATAACTACATGATGTAAAAATAACTATCCACAGCTTAGAAACAAAAGTTGTAACAGCTTAAAAGCAACAGTATTTATCAAAAATGTTCTGGAACAGTTATGTGGCTTTACAACTTTGTATAACTTTGAAACTTAACCAATTCAAGAATTTTAATACCTTACACAACACTCTGTTAATTAAAAATACTTAATCAAACTATTCCAAACTCTCATAAAATAATTTAATATTTAATCATTTTTGGTACAGTTCTGAACAAAATAAACTATTTACATAATTCAAAATAAAGAGAAATACGATCTCGACACCGTTATCATCTTAAAAATATTGTTAATTTTTATTTACTCTTAATTTAGATAAACTACAATGACTGTTCCACTAGAGAATACTTAACTAACAAAATTCTAAAAATCCTGTTGGCTAATAAATGAAAATGATATTGACAAATTGTAAATCAACACTACCTGAAAAAAGTCATAACTCATAATCCCTGTCAGTTTTTCACATCACAAAATTAGCAAAGGTCTCATCTTCTGTACAGTGATAAATGTTAATGTATGATATCACTTTAAAAAAAAATAATTACTCACCAGAAATGGTTCTGCAAGATGAAGAATGTTTTTATATTCTGTATACTGCTGCACTAAACTTTCTATTGGTGATTTGCTCAATGTTTTCTGCTCTTCTTGTGAAAGTTCAAACCCATCTTCCTCTTTCTAACAGCACATGAAAGTAATATCAGGGAAACTTGGTTATTATTATTATTATTATCATATGCCAAATACAAACAAAAAACATGTTAAACAGATAAATATATCTAGGAATTCAAGCAATCTTCTGGCAGCTGGTACAGCTTGATGCAGTGTTAGTAGGTCTCCAGATAATCTTCTTGCTGGACAGTCAATCACAATGTGATCAACGCTTTGGATACCACCACAGTCACACAGTGCATTTCATGGAGACTCCACTTACATATGGTTACATTGCACACTCCGTGACCTGTGCGAAATCTATTCAGTTGGCACCAAAGACATCTAGGCAAGTCAAACTCTGGAACACAGGTTGTCGGATCGATAACAAGTCCACAATTGTGTGGGTTGTTGGCTTCTCACTCCTTTCTCCACTCTTCATACAAGTTAAAGTTATTTCTAAGCCTCGCTGCTTCCATGTAGGTGGGTCTCTCTGATTTTAATTGTGTGCAAGGCAGTTGAAGAAGGGGTCACTATGCAGAGAATCATCCAATTATCTAAGCAATATTGATTTTCTCCTCAAATGTGGTGGAGGAATGTTCTAAAGTACAGGCAATCAGAAAACTGGAGTAGACCTAAAGGCACCACTCATTGTTCTCATAGCAGCATTAAGGTGTATGTCAACTTTGGCAGAATGAGCACTACCAAGCCACGTAGAGCAACAGTATTCTGTACGGAGAATGTCAAGCCAATGACTGCTTCTCCAAAAATGTGGGCACCTGTACCCCATGACGTACCTGTCACATTCTTTACAAGGTTCACGCAGGTATTCACTTTCTCTGCAGCGTTGGATAAGTGCTGACGAAAACTGAGAGCTCAATCCAAGGTAACTCCCAGATATTTGAGGTGGTATTTGTGTTCTACTCTTCCAAGGGGTCTGAAGGTTAGTCTTACTCTGACACAGGCAAGCTCGTTTGAAAGGTGCATGCAGCAAAATTCTGTCTTTGTCAGATTAGGTTTAAGTGTACAGCTGGTTACGACTCTCAGAGAGTCTTTCTTCACAAATGTGGAAGTTTCTAACCTGGAAAGTTATAGCCAGATTGTCAGAATACTGGAATTTCCTGCAATTTAGTTGAGGTAAGCCCGCAATATATAATTAAAAGGCACCAATACCAGACCCTGAAGCAGTCCATTGTTGAGAATGCATCAGTGATTCTTTTGGACTCCACAGTGGACTTGAATTTTGTGATTACTCAGCATATTGTTCAAGAGTTCAGCTATTTTTTCACATGGTACAGCATTTAGGAGTTTGAGGAGACCCTCATGTCAGACGATATCATAGGCTAATGATAGGCCAACGAACACATCTCCTGTTTTAAGTTTCTTTTGGAATCCAATGTCAATGTGGTCAAGAGTGTCAGAACCTGCTCGGCACAGCTACGCTTTGGCCTGAATCCAGTCTGCTCTGAAGGAATGACTTTATTAATGGCATTGTGAATCTGAGCCAGCTCCATCCTCTTGAGCTGTTTATATGCTGTGCTTAGGAGAGAAATACTGCCAATGCCCCTGGAAACTAATTGCAGTTGCAATTAGGCTAAATCTCACAAAAGGCATACAAGAGTCAAACGTGAGTATTAAAACAAACAGCCCTCTTCAGGGCTTAGGCAACACTCTCTGGGTGTGCCATTTTAACGTAGATGGATTTTCTATAGATAAGAGTGAAGTTCTATCCAAACTGATGCTCATTTACCACGTGGACATTCTGGGGCACTTAGTCGATAGGTGATAACACCAATACAGCAAAATAGTAACTGCTGTGATGGCAGTAAGAGCAGCAATAATTCAGTGATATTAACTATATTATTGATGATAAAAAAGAACCATAACATAACCATCACAAATTTTTAGCTTTAATTCACATTATTACGATTACACAATTAGTCGATAGGTGATAAAACCAATACAGCAAATTAGCAACAGCTGTGATATTAATTATATTATTGACGATAAAAAAGAACCATAACATAACCATCACAAATTTTTAGCTTTAATTCACATTATTACGATTACACAATTCTCGTCCAAAATAGTTGCAATCACTTTAATATAAATTCTGTCTGCAATAAGACCTATTTATTGATATCTCTGTGATATGTGGTGCTGCTATCTATTGGTAATGCATTCAATCCTTTTCAACACAATTGAAGCAGTTCATTAATATCTCTGTGATACGTGCTGTGGCTATCTAGCAACTTGGTACTAAATTGTCTCATATGTATGACCTTCACAGTTATCACTTTTGCCCTTCTCAGGGTCAAAAATGTCTTTCTTAATTTATAATGTGATCTAAGTGGAGGCCTTAATCATTAAAAGGATACCTCATTTATCGATTTTGGTAAGGTGTTAAGGGAAATAAAAGGTTTGTGGCAAAAAAAAAAAAAAAATCACATTTTGGAAATACTAATACTTTTACCCTTTAAGGGGAGAATTTGAAAAATTCTTTTATTAAAATACGATGCGACCAAAGTGGAAATGACACATTACTTATCGATTTTGGTTAGCTATGAAGAGATATAATGGCTTGTGACAAAAAGAAATAATATATGTTATATGCATAACGATCCTTCAGATTACAAGACACTGGCACCTGTGCACCGGCAGCAGGTGTAGTAATGAGAGTGGGAGGACAAATGCCCTACCTGCTACAGAACCGCATTTGTAAGGTCCCAAGTATTTACACTACTGGAGGAAAGTTGTGTTGGCGTCTGTCTGCAAAATGTGTAACTATGTTCTATGTGTGATAAGTGTTTGTGAAATGTGTAATTTATGAGGTGGAGATTGAGGGCCGAGCCAACATTTTCCTTAAGGACTGTGGGAAACTGCCTAAAAATTGCAATCAGGACGTCCAGTATGCAGGAACCAGGTCTCCAATCTGGTTCCATTGTACCTCCCTGATCCAGTTTGGTGGCAACTTAATTTGCACAGTCACACTGGCTGTTTATTTTTTTTTATGTAATATACATAATTGTTTCAGATACTAAATTTTTATTTTACTATTCTAAATGATCTTTCTGGAGAATATACTTTCCTGTAATTATCACCTGTTACCTCTATCATCACCATTGTCATACTCGCCTTTTTTTACCTCTGGCTTTTTTTCTTGTGTACACATCAGATTTCCTTGACATATTTTAGAAATACTTAATTATTTCTAAATTAATCAGTCCAGATCACGGTATAAATCTTGTCAAAATATTTTTTATTTCTACTCATCTACACCAATCAATAAGTCCACTTACAACATCAGTAATTACTATTATCTGGAGATTGCAGGTTTGATGGGCCAAAATTGAGATAAGTTTATTTCAACTACACAGCGTAAAAAAAATTACGGAACATTACCAGAACACAATAACAAAGATTTTATTCTTTACAATCAATCCAGCGATACATTCAAAGATATAATAACTAACCCAAAGAATAATAATAATAAAACTAGGTGGGCCCTTTAATTAGTAATATGACAATATGCATCATCGCTAAACACAAAAAGTATAGAATGTTCCTGTTTATTTGTTTATTGAGGACCTCCATGTGGTAGTTTTGGAGATTTACAAGGTGGTTATTTGTCTGCCATGGATTTCCAAGCTGTAGGGAAGGGAACATTTGGTGTAGACGGGATGACTACTGTCGAAGTGAAGTTATTGTTGTAGATTTGTAGGTTTGATGTGAACGGAGGTACGTAGCACACATTTCTGTAAGGAGGTGTCAAAATCGAGAAAGGTTATTATGTCTAGGTAAAGTTGATTGAGTTGCTATTGTTTAGGGAGTTGAGGAAGTGTAGTAGGTAGTTCTCACTGTGGGTCCAGATCATTAAAAAAATTCATCTATGTATCTAAATCACACGAGGTGCAAGTGAGATTTCATTTAAGAATTATTGCTCCAGAGGTTTTGTACAGAACCTTCTTTCATTCCTTGAACATTTGTCCACAGTTCCCACTCCTCTATCGCCAGACTTCTTCCATATCTTCATAAATGCCACTTTCTTGAATACTAACATTTCCCACTGTCAGGGTCTCTGTGTCATGGAACTCTTCCTGGAAATGCAACCCATCTACAGCCTCCATAGCACATCCTTTCTCATTGCTTTCACACATATGACTTTCTAAAATCTTCTTCTCTGTCAACTCCCAAGTTTACCACTAAACATGCGGCCCGGCATGGGGTCCTGCATGACATCGTCCAATGCAAACTAATTTGGGGACATGTGGAACTACAATTCATGAACTATATCTCACTCAAACATCTTGTGTGGTTTAGATTCATATATGTGATATTTGAAAATTTTAAACAACTGTTTTACAATGAGGGCTGTCACGTCTTCCCTGAAACGACAACCCTCTCTACTCTGCAGATAAGCATTGCCTTACCTACATATCCTTGATACCAGACATCCTCCTGGCCTCAATCTCTGATAAGACCCTTCTAGTAGACCCAGCTCTTATTATTATTATTATTATTTATTCACATACATATGGTTTATAAATCTTACATTTTATATTTTCTACCAGTACTTTTTATTAACATTTATGTCCACTTATAATCACTACTTTGGTGATATTCACACACCTCCCTCAATAATATCTCTACGGAATTATTGTTTATCGATTCAGTATTTTCTCGAATCCCCTCCACCACTTAGGTTCCCCAATCACTTAACAGACGTCGGTGTGATCACATCCGACCTCCTCACCAATTTTTGTACTTACTGGCAAGGATACA
Source organism: Vandiemenella viatica (assembly GCA_031002005.1). Classification (NCBI taxonomy): domain Eukaryota; kingdom Metazoa; phylum Arthropoda; class Insecta; order Orthoptera; family Morabidae; genus Vandiemenella; species Vandiemenella viatica. The sequence goes on from JARYHS010008074.1 coordinate 350,920,835, forward strand.
GTTCAGTTAAAAAAATACTGTGCTACACATGTTCACTTATTTGAGTTTGTTGGTCACAGCTGCTGTTATCTATGTTGTTTTATTGTCTTAAATTATTTTGCTGCCTGTTTATATATACAAAAAACAGGAGAGGAAAACAAAAATAAATATTTGGATAAGGGAATACGAGGGGAGAACCAAAAATAACCAGAATCGTAAAGCTGCGCATTGTGTACTTGTAGTACCAGGTTGTGCCAGCAGAGGGCTGCTGTAGGGCCTCTGCTGAGTCATTCCACCAAGCAGCATCACCCGACACTGACTACTGTGGTTTCTCTGGCAGTTCTTTGCATGTGTGTACAGTGCTGATGTAACAAAAAAGGTTGGCCGACTCTTACGAACAACATGTGGCTATGAAGTTTTGTTTTTATCTTGGCAAAAATGCAGTGGAAACTGTTGTGATGATGCAAACAGATTACAAAGAACATGCTCGTAGTAAAACTCAGGTGTGCGAACTGTTTTCTCTTTTTAAAAAGGGAGAAATGGCCACTGAAGATCAGCTCTGTTCCAGTCGCCCTTCAACTGCTCGAAACAAGGACATCGGCAAAATCTGTAATCTGATTGATGCAGGACAATTGACCAACTTGAGGACTTATCCAGGTTGTCCTGGATCTCAATTCAGCACATTCTGAACATTGATCTGGGGATGTGAAGAGTGGCAGCAAAATTCGTGCCGAGACTTCTTACTGGAGATCAAAGCCTGTGATGAAATGAAGGACACATTCAAAGATGATCCAAATATTTCAACAAAATCATGGTACTATAGGTATGATACAGAAAGAACAGTCAAGTCAATGGAAGTCAACTGACTCACCTCGTACAAAAAAAAGCTCTTCAGGTGAAATCGAATGTAAAGACAAAGTTGATCCTTTTTTATTTAAAATTAAAGGAATCATACACTCAGAATTGTCCCTAAAAAACAGACAGTAAAACCAACAATTATATTTGGAGGTTATGAAAAGGCTGCATAAAAGTTTGGCACTTTTTTTTTTTTTAACTGCTTTACATCTCTTTTTAACATCGAGGTCTTTAGAGACGGGAAAGGATGGGGGGCAAGGATGGGGGCAAGGAATGGGAAGGAATTCGGCCATGGCCTTTTGAAGGAAGCATCCTGGCATTTGCCTGGAGTGATTTGGGGAAACCATGGAAAACCCAAATCTGGATACCCGGACGGGGATTCGAACCGCTGTCCTCCCGAATGCGAGGCGAGAACGAAGTTTGGCACAAAAAAAAGGGGGGGGGGCTTTGTGGCATTCCTGCGAATAGTTCCTGCATCATGGCAATGCTCTTGCACACATGGCTCTCAGTGTTTACCAGTTTTTGGCCTTAATGAAGATGACTAACTGGACCCATGCACCCTATTTTCCAGATTTAGCACCCTCAGACTTTTTGTTACTGAGGACGAAAAGGGACTTGAAAGGGAAGCATTTTGACGATGTCAAAGACGTAAAACACAATGACACATAAAAGAACAATTTCTGTTGACTAAGTCATTTGGAGTGGCAAAATATCTTCTCTCTAGTTTATAAGCAGAACAAACTTTATCCATAAAGATAAATCTGAGCTCAAAATTCTACAACCAAAATTATAATACTTTGCTGCTCCTCTTCAAATCCTTTTTGCAGTGTTCAGTCAATTTATTCAATAAATGCAATTCTAAGCAGTATCCCTCACTATGTTTATTTCCCATTTTATTTTTAAAAAATTTTGAAGAATGAATAAATTGCATAGTTTGAGGAATTACAAGAAGATTGTACAGACATGAATTTAGATGAACATTAAAAAGTACTGTTAGAGAATTATTAGTAGTCACCAAATGCAAGTTTGTATTCCTGGCATACACAGACTCATGAATGGCTTATTTGTCAAACACCTGAGAACTCCTAGTACCAACCTTGTGTGTTACATGGGTTCACTCGGATGCTGTAAACTGAAAGTGAACTAAATGTGATAGCTTAGATGATACACATTTCTATCTCATGTGACTATAGTACAGATACATTTATACTAGTGCAGGATGTGTAAAAACATGGTATCATTACATTCTTTCTATGTTTCTATAAACACATTCAAGTACGAAAATAAACATTATTTCTTTAAATCCCTTCCATGAACCATAATTTTTTGGAAAAAAACTTGATTATTTTAAAGAAGCCATACTGTATTATTTGGATGTATAACAGCAATAAAGAATGCAAAGGCCCAAGAATGGGTCACTCAATAGCTAAGCATAATAGAATTATATAATATGAATCAAGTTCAGTATTATTTCACAGCTCTGCTTCCGGCATTAAAGTGCAATGTATTTATGTCTTGGTGAAATTATACTGACAGTTAAATTTTGTTCATGTTCAAATGTTTCAGATTCCTGTATTTCATCTGACTTACTTATTTCTGTTCCAAAATGTTCCTACTGAAAACAATAGAAGTGATTTGTTGTTCAATGCGATTCTGTTTCATGAAAAATTATCCATATCTGGTATCCAAGCATTAATTGGTCAGAAAACAATGCTTCAACACTGAAATATTGTGTTACATGTGTTCCTTGTTCCCAGCCGTAGTCATCTACGGTAAGGTTTTATTTCCCTAACCTTCCTAAGTTTCATTCCATAAAAGCATTTTCCTGCTTATTATTATTGTTGTTATCAAGACTCCACAGCCTCTTTCTGTATTATCCTGCTCGTTCCTAGTGTGTTGTTCATAACCTTTTGTCTTTCCACCCTTTCCTTTCTTTGTCCAGTCATTATATTTCTCACTAATGCATTTACAGCACTGGCTTCCCACAAAAAAGGCTGCACATTTTGTTTACTGCATCCAGGAGGCACACCAGTTTACACTATGACCAGTTATTCTATGTTTAATTTTACCCATAGACAATGGCCTTCTTCAGTTCTGTTTGCCTTGTGCCCCACATGACTTTCAGTAACATATTAACTATAGGATTCTGTTTTGCTGAAATGTTTACAATAGGATTTTGCTCTGATGTTTTTTTTTTTTTTTTTTTTTTTTTTTTTTTTTTTTTTTTTTTTTTTTTTTTTTTTTTTTTGCAGAAAGTTACTTCTGTGTAATGTTTCTGCTTGTTGTCTGCACAGTATTTATTATTTCTTTCTATTTAAAGACATTAACTTATTTTTCATTTGTGGACAGCAGTATTGTTACAAGAATCCAAAAATGTGTTTTAGATTTTTTCGTTTATGTGATTTTTGTAGGATGTTTCTTCTCTGTGCACATAGAATGCTCAACATCTCAACCACCTTTTATTTTTGATTGATTTTTTTCTCTTTGTCTGCATGTTGATTCTTTTGGAAACTTTTTATTTGTTGATATTATTGTACTTTTTCACTCTAGCAAGTGACATTTATTACGAGACTCTGAAACCTGTCTTAAGATTTTTCCATGTGAATAATCTCTGCATGATATTTCCTCTCTTTTTTCCAAATTTGTTCTATGTTCCTATAACTTTTTATTTGAGAGATTTTAACACTCTTTGGTTGTTCAGAGTATATTGTTTAATGCAGTGTTTCCCAACATGTGGTCCACAGATAACTATACTTGGCAGAGCTATCCCAAGGGATCAGTGGACAAAATAAAAATAATAATTCTGAAAACATAAATGGCCACAATGTATGGATGACAGTTCTATAATAGCCAATTTACAATTATTATTATTATTACTATTATTAAGGGGTCCACCATTGAGAAAGGTTGGGAAAGGCTAGTTTAATGTATTGGCTTTCACTCATGGCTGGCAGATTCAGAGATTTCTTTTTTGCATTATATGCTTTTTCATTTAAATAATTTTTGGATGATTTTCCTGCTTCTTGTTTACACAGTGATTAATATTTCTATTACTTTCCTCTAACATCTTACCAACAGATTCATACCTGTCCTCATGCCAATTCCACACTTTTCACCTCACCAAACTGCATCCTCGCATCCTCTTCTTAAATATAACTCCAAATGGATTACTCAGCAAACAGTGTCTCTAACTGCCATCTGCAAATCCACCCCATCCCCTTTTTCCGTTCCTATAATTTTAACTAAGCCTTCAACTCACCAAGCTAATCCATCAACAGCTCCAGTTTAAATCTGACTAACATTTTGCCCACTTTTCCAACGCAAAATATTCTCCCCATCTGTTCCTAACAGAATCAATCAGATACAGCAGATCTTAACAAAATGTTTATAGCTACAAACAAATATGCACAAAAAAATCTGTGCAAGCTTTCTGCACTGTCAAATGCTATCTGGCTATAGGTCTATTTCTACCCAACCAGCATTACAGCAATACAAAGACCACATCTACACTTCCCTAGTTTGTCAAAACCCCATATCTTTTATAATTTATAAATACAAATACAGCTGATTGAACCAAATCACTACAAAGCCTTGACCTCATATTCATTGCAAGTTGTCCACTGATCGCCATGGCCTCCGGGTGGCAGTCACATATGAAGAATAATAATGCCTAACAGCTTGGTTCTTCTAAGGGGTATTATGTATGGAAAGCCATCATTGTATGACCAATAGGGAGCTAGGTTCTGTCATTGTCTATAGCCAGGATTAACTGGGATCAGATAATTTCGCACAACCTTTGCTCACCGTTATCACAGAAAAATACATAGTTATAATATAATCAACTGTTAGTTAGTTATCCAGAATAATATTAGGGCATAATCAGAAGGTAACACCAGAGCACCCTACATTGTAATCACTTTTCAACAATAATCCTAATCCAGCTGGACACCCGAGAAGATTTTGTTACATCCCTGATATACTATATAATTTCATAAGGTCACTCATTCACTCACCTACATAGTTATTGACTGGAGAATGGTGTCACATGTCAGCCTTCGCTCGCAAAACAGCGACCAGAGATACCATTAGATGAAATTCGTGGTTATGTCCACAATTTAATAGCTAAGCAACTGCTACCAAATTAATTGCCATAATACATTCATTAAGTTTGCTTTTCGTAGCATTTCACAGTTAAAAAAATATTGATTAATTTTGAGGCTGAAAAAATGTGGATCTGCTTTTTAGTAATATGTTGCTAACAAAAGCAATTTCAAAAACTTTAAAAAAATTAGATTACTCATGGTCTCTGCTGTAACCACTAATGCCAATTGTCATTCCGGATTAGGATAAATTTCAATTTAATTAAAACTTCCATTATTGTTGTCACTTGACCAAAGTTTATGGATTACGATTTATTTGATTTTAGGTATTTAACAGACCACTTTTGTTAATGGTATTTGTTCATGTTCACTGTATGTGAGTTATTAGGTTATTTTAAGTGGATATCTGACCAAATATGTTACCAAATCGACTATTCTGGCAATTCACTGCTTCAGAGTTGCTCAACTGTTTGATAATATGGAGTGTGTATTAAATTCTCTGGTCATCGCAGATACTATGATGTTACATTTAAGGGACGTTTCGAAGGCGTCCTTCCCTGCCTTTTTTCTCAACCAAATGTCAATGATTAACTGTTTATTTAATCAGACGCTGCCACGGAAACGGTAGAAGACAAAAACCAATACAACGCGATTACGTCATCCACTATTCTGCTTGTTGCCAACGCGAAACTGTTTCAGAATTTTAATAGCCGGGTTCCAGGCTGCACTGAGTTGATAACCAGTGTCCCTGTTGACTAATAAATCAGTTGATCTAATTTCTTCAGCCTCAGTAATAACACTGGCCCAAAAACCTTAGACCCGGGCTAAAATTGTTGTTTTTTCAAATTCAAATGTGTGACCCTCTTGCACACTATGTTCGGCCACCGCAGATTTTTCTTCTTGCCCAAGACGAACATTTCTGGCGTGCTCTACACATTGCTGCACAATGCATCGTTGCATCTGTCTGATGTAACCGCGGCCACATTCACAAGGTATATAATTTAGACCAGAGGTTCGTAAACCTAGGTCATCTTTAACGCTGCCGACCAAGTTACTAATTTTAGGGGGTGTTCTATAAATTGTATTGACTCCATGTTGTGATAACAGTCTACATATTTTGAAACTTAGGGCACCCACAAACGGCAGAAACGCAAGGCCCTTGGTATCAATCTGATCTCTCTGTCGATTTTCCTTCTGTTTAAACACGCAAGTACTCTGCCCCTGATTATAACAATTATTTAAAAATGTTTTCCTGAGATAATCCAATTCACCAACCAGGCTATGTTTGTCACAAATCCTTTGTGCTCTGTGTACCAATGTAGTTAATACAGTGTTTCGTTGAGCCGGATGATGACAGCTGTTGGCTTTTAAATATAAGTCGGTATGTTAAGGCTTCCGATACACAGTGTGTCCCAGCGAACCATCGGCATGTTTAATAACAAGCACATCAAGAAACGGCAGGCAACCGTCCTCCTCCAATTCCATTGTGAACTGAATATTTTCATGGATAGAGTTGAGATGCGCAAGGAATTGGTCAAGACTGTTTCTGCCATGTGACCAAATCACAAAGGTGTCATCAACATACCTATAAAAACACTTCGGCTGGAGTGGTGCGTGGTTTAGTGCCTCTTCTTCAAAAAATTCCATGAAGAAATCAGCAATGACAGGAGACAACGGCGAACCCATTGCTACACCATCCACTTGTTCGTAATATTCTCCCTCAACTGAAAATAAGTGGTTGTCAATACATGGTGGAAAATATCAATCATTTTTTGATCAAAATACCTCCTTAACAGATCTAAGGAGTCGACCAATGGAACACGAGTAAAAGAGAGACCACATCGAAGCTCACCATTAAATCACCATGATCTAACTTCATGTTGTCTAAGATTTCCACAAACTCACTGGAATTTCGAATACTGCGATGAGCCTTCCCTACCAATGGGTTGAGAATATTTTTGAGGTATTTAGCCAAAAAGTACGTGGGGCTATCAATTGTACTTACAATGGATCGCATAGGTACTCCTACTTTATGTACTTTTGGTAGACTGTACAACCTAGGAGGAACAGGAGCACGGGGTTGGAGTCGTCTTTTCACATCTTCGGGTAATTCTAAGGAGCGGATCAGCTTCGTAGTCAAGTTGGTCAGCTTAGATGTAGGGTCTCAGTTAATCTTCCTGTATGCATGGTCCTCCAACATACAGGACTACTATGATAGTCCGCCTTGCATTAAACCACCATGCAGTTACCCTTGTCTGCTGGAAGAATGACAATATTTTCGTCTTTCTTCAACTCACGAAGTGCACGACTCTCTTCACTTGAGATGTTTGATTTAGGCAATTTATCTTTACAAAGCACCCGGCATGTTTCACGCCTTATCTCCTCCACTTCTGCCACAGGTAGCCTGCAAACTGCAATTTCCACACCATTGATAATCCCCCGATAAAGCACAGATTTAGGTACCAGAGCAAAATTGAGGCCCTTTGATATTCAGTTCACAATGGAATTGGAGGAGGACGGCTGGCTGCCATTTCTTGATGTGCTTGTTATTAAACATGCCGATGGTTCGCTGGGACACACTGTGTATCGGAAGCCTACCCATACCAACTTACACAGACGGAAAAAAAAATCCCAACACCAAGAAAGACTTGTGTTAGATAAACGAAATTTGGTAGGCGTGTTTATACATCTGAAAGATGACATCGATTCAAATTTCGCGCTTCGCGCATAAGTGTGGCGCTAGTAGCGCTACTCAGAGCTTGCAAATCAGGTTTGCTTTAAATACGCGCTGTAAAGTTTGTGAACGTTATTTACCGCTGAGATTTGACATAGTGAGTTGATGTTAGCCAAGAATGCCTTTAAGAAGACGAAGAAGCCATTATCAACAGCTCACCGAGTTTGAACGAGGTCGTGTAATAGGGCTACGAGAAGGTGGATTTTCTTTTCGCGATATTGCAGAAAGACTTGGCCGGAATGTATCCACTGTGCATGATTGTTGGGTGCAGTGGTCAAGGGATGGTACTGCCTCAAGAAGACCGGGTTCCGGGAGGCCACGTGGCACTACTGAGAGGGAAGACCGCCGTATTCGGCGTACAGCTGTGGCGCATCGTAATGCGTCTGCGGCAGAAATTCGAGCTGCAGTTGGTACCACAGTGACACAACGAACTGTTAGAAATCGGTTACTTCAAGGACAGCTCCGAGCCAGGCGCCCTGTAGCGTGCATTCCACTGACTACAAGCCATCGCCGTTTGCGACTCCAGTGGTGTCAAGCCAGAGCTCATTGGAGGACGGAGTGGAGATCTGTTGTGTTTTCTGATGAAAGCAGGTTCTGCCTTGGTGCCAGTGATGGCCGAGTGTTGGTCAGAAGGAGGCCAGGGGAACGCCTGCAACCAAACTGTCTGCGGCCTAGACACACTGGACCTACACCTGGAGTCATGGTCTGGGGAGCAATTTCCTATGACAGCAGGAGCACTCTTGTGGTTATACCAAACACACTGACTGCAAATTTGTACGTCAGTCTGGTAATTCAACCTGTAGTGCTGCCATTCATGAACAGCATTCAAGGGGGAGTTTTTCAACAGGATAACGCTCGCCCTCATACCGCTGTTGTCTCGCAACGTGCTCTACAGAGTGTCGACATGTTACCTTGGCCTGCGAGATCACCAGATCTGTCTCCAATTGAACACGTATGGGATATCATTGGACGACAACTCCAGCATCATCCACAGCCAGCACTGACCGTCCCAGTATTGACAGCACAAGTACAACAAGCATGGAACTCCATACCACAAAGTGACATTCGAAACCTGTATGACACAATGCATTCACGTTTGCAGGCTTGCATTCAAAATTCTGGAGGTTACACCGGCTTTTAATTTAACAGTATTTCACATTTGAAATGCATTTTCTTGAGCTTAAATTAACCTGTGATCTTGAAAATTTAATCAATTAAACATGTTAACTTGACAAATGCATTGTCCAAATTTCATTACTCTACAATAATTTTTTCTTGGTGTTGGGATTTTTTTTTCCGTCTGTGTATATTTAAACGCCAACAGCTGTCACCATTCGGCACAACGAAACTCTGTATTAACTACCTTGGTACACAGAGCACAAAGGATTTGTGTCAAACATAGGCTGGCTGGTGAATTGGACTACCTCCAGAAAACCTTGCGTTTCTGCCGTTTGTGGGTGCCCTAAGTTTCAAAATAGGTAGACTGTTATCACAACACGGAGTAGAGACAATTTATAGAACACCCCCTAAAATTAGTAACTTGGTCGGCAGCGTTAAAGATGACCTAGGTTTACAAACCCCTGGTGTATATTACATACCATGTGAATGTGGCCGCAGTTACATCGGACAGATGCAGTGATGCATTGTGGAGCGATGTGTAGAGCAAGCCAGAAATGTTCATCTTTGGCAAGAAGAAAAATCTGCGGTGGCCAAACATAGTGTGCAAGAGGGTCACACATTTGAATTTAAAAAATAACAATTTTAGCTTTGGTCAAAGATTTTTGGGCCAGCGTTATTACAGAGGTTGTAGAAATAAGATCAACTGATTTATTAGTTAACCGGGACAATGGTTATCAACTCAGTGCGGCCTGGAACCAGGCTATTAAAATTCTGAAACAGTTTCGCATCAGAAACGAGCAGAAGAGTGAATGACGTAATCACGTTTTGTTGGTTTTTGTCTTCCACCGTTTCCGTGGCAGCGTCTGAATAAATAAACAGTTAATCATTGACATTTGGTAGAGAATGAAGGCGGAGTAGGACGCCTTCGAAACTTCCCACAAATGTAACATCTTAACGTGGCTGGAAGCCCGAGAGAAATATATTAATATACAATGCCGTGAAAAATTACGATCTTATATCACTAGCCTTTATGGGGAGGAGATGTTTCATCTGTAAAACAGTTAGAAAAGCTACGTTATAAAAAGGCCAAGCTTTTGTGCACTCTGGCGTTTCTTCAAAGATGTCGTGATAATGATGTGGTGCCACAATTTTCCTGAATATGTCATCCAATTACTTCGGCCACAGCAGTGAGAATTTTGCGACGTGCAAGCCTTGCTTTGGTAAAGGAACGTATTCGTTTTACGAGACAATATTTGGACTGGATTGGCAAGGCGCAGCTATCGTGTCATTTTTACCTTGCAAATGCATTATCTGCAAATGCCTGGGAGTGGGTAGATGGCAGTACTACAGCGTATAGTTACTTGCTGCAACAACGTGTGTCGGCCACACAATGTTCGAAATTTGAGCGGATTTCAACGAAATTTTCCAAGAAGCCACATGTTTTAGTGCGAACTATTGTCAACCTATTAGACAGAGAACTTGATCCTGCTATGTCATCTGTTTTATCGAAGGGCCTCAATTTTGCTCTGGTACCTAAATCTGTGCTTTATCGGGGGAATATCAATGGTGTGGAAATTGCAGTTTGCACGCTACCTGTGGAAGAAGTGGAGGAGATAAGGCGTGAAACATGCCGGGTGCTTTGTAAAGATAAATTGCCTAAATCAAACATCTCAAGTGAAGAGAGTCGTGCGCTTCGTGAGTTGAATAAAGACGAAAATATTGTCATTCTTCCAGCAGACAAGGGTAACTGCATGGTGGTTTAATGCAGGGAGGACTATCATAGTAGTCCTGTATGTTGGAGGACCATGCATACAGGAAGATTAACCAAGACCCTACATCTATGCTGACCAACTTGACTACGAAGCTGATCCGCTCCTTAGAATTACCCGAAGATGTGAAAAGACGACTCCAACCATGTGCTCCTGTTCCTCCTAGGTTGTACAGTCTACCAAAAGTACATAAAGTAGGAGTACCTATGCGATCCATTGTAAGTACAATTGATAGCCCCACGTACTTTTTGGCTAAATACCTCAAAAATATTCTCAACCCATTGGTAGGGAAGGCTCATCGCAGTATTCGAAATTCCAGTGAATTTGTGGAAATCTTAGACAACATGAAGTTAGATCCTGGTGATTTAATGGTGAGCTTCGATGTGGTCTCTCTTTTTACTCGTGTTCCATTGGTCGACTCCTTAGATCTGTTAAGGAGGTATTTTGATCAAAAAATGATTGATATTTTCCACCATGTATTGACAACCACTTATTTTCAGTTGAGGGAGAATATTACGAACAAGTGGACGGTGTAGCAATGGGTTCGCCATTGTCTCCTGTCATTGCTGATTTCTTCATGGAATTTTTTGAAGAAGAGGCACTAAACCTCGCACCACTCCAGCCGAAGTGTTTTTATAGGTATGTTGATGACACCTTTGTGATTTGGCCACATGGCAGAAACAGTCTTGACCAATTCCTTGCGCATCTCAACTCTATCCATGAAAATATTCAGTTCACAATGGAATTGGAGGAGGACGGTTGCCTGCTGTTTCTTGATGTGCTTGTTATTAAACATGCCGATGGTTCGCTGGGACACACTGTGTATCGGAAGCCTTAACATACCGACTTATATTTAAAAGCTAACAGCTGTCATCATCCGGCACAACGAAACACTGTATTAACTACATTGGTACACAGAGCACAAAGGATTTGTGACAAACATAGCCTGGTTGGTGAATTGGATTATCTCCGGAAAACATTTTTAAATAATGGTTATAATCAGGGGCGGAGTACTCGCGTGTTTAAATAGAAGGAAAATCGACGGAGAGATCAGATTGATACCAAGGGCCTTGCGTTTCTGCCATTTGTGGGTGCCCTAAGTTTCAAAATATGTAGACTGTTATCACAACACGGAGTCAAGACAATTTATAGAACACCCCCTAAAATTAGTAACTTGGTCGGCAGCGTTAAAGATGACCTAGGTTTACGAACCTCTGGTCTAAATTATATACCTTGTGAATGTGGCCGCGGTTACATCAGACAGATGCAACGATGCATTGTGCAGCAATGTGTAGAGCATGCCAGAAATGTTCGTCTTGGGCAAGAAGAAAAATCTGCGGTGGCCGAACATAATGTGCAAGAGGGTCACACATTTGAATTTGAAGAAACAACAATTTTAGCTCGGGTCTAAGATTATTGGGCCAGTGTTATTACAGAGGCTGTAGAAATTAGATCAACTGATTTATTAGTCAACAGGGACACTAGTTATCAACTCAGTGCAGCCTGGAACCCGGCTATTAAAATTCTGAAACAGTTTCGCGTTGGTAACAAGCAGAATAGTGGATGACGTAATCGCGTTGTATTGGTTTTTGTCTTCTACCGTTTCCGTGGCAGCGTCTGAATAAATAAACAGTTAATCATTGACATTTGGTTGAGAATGAAGGCAGAGAAGGACGCCTTCGAAACGTCCCTTAAATGTAACATCTTAACACGGCTGGAAGCCCGAGAGAAATATATTAATTTTATCAACTGTTTTACAATAAGGGCTGTCAGAGTTTTCGCTAAAACCTTCTGGGCTCCACAGATGGTAGCGTGCTTACCAATATATCCGTAACACCAGACATTCTCTTGGCCAGCCTACAATATACCCTTCCAGTAGATCCAGCACTTTTATATACCTCATATTTATCACTCCTACTTAAAGATTTTTTGTTATATTATTATTTGTATTTTCTCACATCCTCTGTCTACCCACCCAATCTGGCTCAAACACAAATCTCTCATGTTACAATCCATGCAACTACTCCCATGACAATAAAAGGGGACAATATATTCTTGGGTAATGTTTTGTGCAGGACACAAGGAAAGCTCAAAATTAAAAAATTATCATATATTAACTGTGTGAATGAGAAATGATGCAAGGTGATTATAAAAAGAGTAAGGACAGCAAGAAAACAAGGGGAAAAAATACTGAATTTAAATGGAGAAATTATGAACATTTGGGACAGTTAAATCTAAAGTTAGTGAAAAGAAGATCAAATTACCTCTCTTATGTTGAAGTAAATATTCTGCTTTTCTTTTAAGCTGCTGATTATCTTCTGAAGTTCATCCATAAACCACTGACGATTGTTGAACTGGAGGATTTCAGTAGCCTGAATAAAAAATATACAACTAGTTATGCATAGATTGTACAAGAAAACAAGTTTTTATGCAGAGGTGCACATAAAAAGCTTATTTTACTGAGGGACATTTGTATGCATATGTCTTACCCCTACATTATAGTGTTAACATTAGTGCGATCATCATAAAATCTGTGCAGATGGGTAAATCGTTTTCCTGACCAAATCATGTATACATTAAAATTTTAAGAAAAAACCCAAAGATTTAGAATATGAACTGTAATATAAAAAATAACAATTTATTCAAGAAAAATGCTTACTGAATTTTGTTTTGAAGGTATGGAGGGTGAAGGAACAAAGAACCAAAGGGTGAGCAGGCTCAATTTTAAACTGGATGACATTTGTAAGAATATCACTTGATTGATAAGTAAGAAACATTTCACACAGAGCAATTTAAAAAGGAGTCTGTAGTGTCATAAGCAGTTAACACTTATGACAGTCATACTGAAAATAATATGCCCAATTTTTAACATATAAAAGCTAAAAATATGGAAAAACCAGGAGTGTTTTTTTCAATGCACAGGCTTTGGACAACACATAAAGTTATTGTTAAATCATTACTACATAATAGCATGAAGTAGATATAAAATAATTGACTGTTATATTTAATACTGTCAACATGCTGTTACTGATTCGTTATTAAATAAAAACCACAATTGCTGAAATTCACCACAGACTTCAGCATGCATATAAGTATGTGTAACAGTGTTAAGAGATGGATGAAACATTTCATAAATAGAAACACAGTCATCCAAGATCTTCCTTGTAGCAGCACTGATTTCAGTGGCTGAATGATGGAAAGAGTTGATGAAATGATCAAAAAAGACAAGAAAGACAGACATGTCATTGTGAATGAAACCTCATCAGATTTTGCACTAGAACAGTGCAGTACAAGAAATGATCACAAGCTTAGGCTATCAAAAAATGTGAGGTCACTAGGTCGAAAACTGTGATCCAACTCTGCTTGTTTTACTGCATACAAGATTAAGAAAATTGTACGGGAATTTTTTCCTCCACCCTCCATACAGACCGGCTCTGTGCTTTTTGAGACACTTTTTACCACACTAACATCTTTGTATATCCAATACTAGCAATAAAATTCTAAGTCCCCGGGTACAAAGTAACAGGTTTTATATATATTTACATATTTTGTTTAGCCTGCCTTGGGCTGCAACGACAGGCCCATAAGCATCAGCCAATGGCTGTTGATAAGAACAAGGGCTAGGGACATATCAGAATGTTTGGATGAAGAATTTATTGCAATTAAAGGTTAACTTGAAATATGAGAAGTTTGGTGCATTGGTGTAACTAATGTAAATGTTAATTGGACCTCTGCCACCAGACAGGTTCCTATTAAGAGTGGAAGGAGGGGGGTGGGGGGTGGGAGGGAGGCGAATGAGAAAGTGTCTTGTGTGATTTACAGAGAAATGATGTGTGAACAGTTGCCGGAGTGGGATTTGGTCGAGTGAGGGCAATTTTTAATAATATTATAAATTTCTGAACATATGTTTTCATGAGGGGAGCCAATTGGAGAATGAGAACTCTGTGCCCACTGCTGCCATAGACAGGATCAAAAGGATGCCCTTAAGAGAGGCAACCAATGTACTATTATTCAGTTCTGATGGACAAGAGAAGGTACACTCTCATCCAAGTTGCCATCACTACTACTTTGGCTCTCTATCAAATTATCTTGCCTGGGCAGTCATTAAGGAAACATCACATCATTGCTTGCAGTGGGTGAATTCGTCTTCAGCCATGTGAGGAGGGAGGCAGGTGGAGTGGGGGGGGGGGCAAGGTTTCAACTTCAGTGTAGGAGGAGGCTATAAGGGACTCTGTCTTTGATGTAATTCTGTTAGATCATTTTCTTCTGAAAAATGCCTAGGGTGCATGCTGCAAAGATCAAGTCCTCAAGGAACTGTTAAATTTGGTGATGATGAAATTAACTAATCAGAGCATTGCTTGAAACAGATGCTGGTGATTGTCTCTTAAGGGCTTTAATTTCTCAGTGACATTTTGGTGCAGAACCAGGCAAAGTTGTGTTCAGAATCAATGGTGATTAATGTTGCATCAAAAGAATTGTTAAGTATAAAAACAATTTTGAACAATTTTCAGCAGTGGCTGTGACGAGATATCTCATTTTGCCAATGTGTAAACTGTATTTAAAAGCTTGCTAGAGGTTCCGAATTCACATTCAATGGTACCCAACATTTCAGACTGTAATTACATTTCTTAAGGGCTCCATTGTTTTAAATTTGTAATAGAGAAATTATAAGATCATAACATACATATTATGCATTTCCATATGCCACTTTTGCAAATGATGTAAACTTTTATGTGATCCAATATTAAGTATATAATCTATTCAATTATTTGAATGCTTTCATTACAAATCAATAAAAATAAATCTCATGCAGCAGTTCCCATAAGAATATTGCTTATAATGTTTTCTTAAAGAAAACTTTTAATTTGCAGGGTGCAAAACTACTTGTTTTATGAGTAAGCTATAAAAGATAATTAAAAAATTCCTTTAATAAAAAATGTAAACTTTGCAATCTCCTTATGCAAAATATCAATACCTTATGATCATGGCTATCTCTTACCTTCCACATACTACTACTACTTCTCCAAAAATCCATCAAAACCTTATAATCAATGCATGCCTTATACACAACCAAAACTCTCTTCAACTGCTGCCTGTCTTCGAGTGATGCCAACTATACTATTCTATCATATCAGCATGCTTGCCAACTTTTAAAATTGTGTTTCTGTAAAGACCCTGGATTGCAAAAATTTTAACATCTACATTCAATCGACCATGAACTAAACATTCAGAACTTTGTAACAGCATATTTCAGTGAAATCTCATCTACTAGTTGTCAAACATAAACTTCAAAACAAACTTTTTTAATCAGAAAGTATTTTTAAATTTCCTAAGACCTTCTTTTCTTTCGGCATTCTTCTCTAAATAAAAAATATCAGCAGGAATCTCAGCTATTTTCGTTATTGATTTTCAAAGCTAAACACAAGCAATACTGATTACATCATGATGAGCTTCTTTCAAAACTGCTGAAATCCAATCTTGCCATTTTTATCATTACAGGGGTATTACCGAAACAGAAAGCAACAGTTTCCAATTGCTATTCAGTGATGTTCCAATTAAGATAACTTGAGATTACCTATGTTACACCTTGATGAGTCCCCTTCTGATATGCATAACATAGATCTTACAAAAAAAATCTATATATATTGCCATAAAATCTAACAAAAATAATGAAGGACAGGGAAATTAATCTACCACATACTAAAGTGGACAGCGGCGGTGAGAGGGAACACTTATGCTGACAAACAAATACGTAATATTTCAGCATCTGCCTTCATCAGTGTTAGATAAACAGGCCATTATGCTCCGTACGTGTGTACACAACGAACGTCACCCAATGACTAACTGGGGGAAAGGTGGGAGAACGGCTAAGCAGTAGACTATCGATATACATCCCGCATTACCCAGTTAGTAATTGGGTGACATTCGTTCTGTACACATGTACAGAGCCTAATGGCCCGTTTATCTACCACTGATGAAGGCAGATGCCAAAATATTGTGTATTTGTTTGTCTGCATAAGTGTTCCCTCTCACCGCAGCCGTCCACTTTGGTATGTGGTGGATTAATTTGCCTGTACTTCATTATTTATATTGCCTAGAAGCCGCTTCCAGTTTCCTTAGTTTCATAAAATGTAAGAATGGGATACAACTTTGCAGTGGTATCATTACTTCTTCTGTTGCCACTGAAAATGGAACATCCTCAAGACACTTCATAACTTCAGACATTGCATTTTCAGCCATTTCTTTTAAAACACAAGTTTTTTTTCCATGCAATCACAGCCTTTTTTTTTTTTTTTTTTTTTTTTTTTTTTTGAGCTACTGATGTAGGGAACATTCTCTTAAACAAGGCATATGCATGATCAGGTGTACTCAGTGGAACAGTATGTAACACATCTTAGAATTTCGCATAACGAAATTAGTTACTGAGATAGCGAGTTCAGTTGAAGTATATGGGACTACCCTTTTAAAGTCGTTTTTATAGTAAATTTTGATAATATTTCCCAGTAATATGTCCTATATAAGCATTTATTCAAGTGTTAACAGTAAATTCAATAGTTAAATTCATTTAAACAGCTGTTAAGAAACTTAACCTTAGATTTGAATATGTAGTATTTGACTTTCATTTAATTTCACTAAACCAATATATTTCGTTAGTTCAAAAGATGTTTAGGTAAATAGATAGCCAGAAGATGATTAATTTTGTTGTTAAAAGATCCTACTTAGAGTCTGAATATGTTTAAAAGTGATTTGCCGGTTTAGAATTTTATCACGTAATTTTCCACTCTAAAATTGAAGTATTTAGGTATTAGAAAACAGTTAGGAAATCAAGTGGTAGATAAAAGTATCGTAATTTCGGTTGAAATAACATATTAAAATTTTAGAGAGATTCATGTATTCTAAAGATCGTTTTTGAATATAATTTGATATAGCCAGACATGTGATTCAGGTAAAAGTTCGATATTTCAGTCTTTTTCGGGGATTCATGAAAAGAAATTATATTCAGAGTAAAGTTTATTTAAATATAAAGATTTCTGAAAAAGATTTATTTCAAAATATTAAAGCAATAAAATAAAATGGGTTTTGGCGCGAGTAAGCGCTTGGACGAAATGATGCGATCGCTCAGCGTTCGGGAGGAATAAAATTTATAAAATTCGTAATAAATCAGGGAATGGACTTAGAGATTCCAAATTTTTACAGTAATAGTTTTTCATTAGGGAAATTTGTTTTGAGTTATTTTCAAGTCGATATTCGGAATATTTTAAGACATTAAATTTTGTTTTCGAATTTTATACCACTTTCAAAAATAGGTAAAATTCTTTATTCAATATCAGAGTATAGATGAGCGATAGGAGAGTAGAATCAAATTTATTTCAGCTCGATAGGAGCAATATTTCGGAAGTTATGCAATCACATCTTTATGACTCTTTTTCTGGCTAAACTATTAAAGTTACAAATTCTTTATAATAACTTAATTTGACGTTTGTAACAATATCTTGCTACTACCAAAATTTCAGAAAGCTAGGATGATTTTTACTGCCATGATCAAATTAGATTTCACAACATTTGTCTGAAACTGATCAGCTATCGTATAAAATCCCTGGGAAAATCGAGATAAGGAAGTTCACTCGGTCCAATCCTATATATACCCCCTCCAGAGCCTAAGCTCGCCCCATTCAAGAAGCAGCAGTTAGTCGGTGTAGACGCATTATGTAGTAAGGTGGCCAGCTCTGGGCTCGTGGCGCGGCAGACTGCTAGTTTGTTTAATATCGGTAGAAACTTTGTCATCATGGGTGGAGCTTTAATTGAAGAACTCATGTAGCTAAGAAATCGTGGTAGTGTGGGGTTTGGTCGTGCTCGAATGGTCAGTCGAATCTGTGAAGTAGTTTTGGAAAGGTTGTCTGATTGCCTGTGCAGTACTTAAGACTTTGTAACATTTTGAAGAATATACTCATCATATTAGAAGTGAACTTTCATCATTGAACTATCACCTTTCCCTAGTTTCTTGGTTAAAACTACGGTGGCGACTGTGTTAAGAGCTAAGTCAGTACTGTAACACCTTAGGTTTGCACGATCACAGCTAAGATTCAAGTTTGTGCACCAACCCCAGTGCACATCACGTTCTTACGAGTATGCTCCACTAAAAAAGCAGTGAACAAACACTCTGCTTTAATTACACTCAAATCAGAATTTCCAGACAGGCAAACAATTTTGTGGTTCTCTTCCTTTGTTTTAAACTCACATTGTGTTTACCGCACTTCACACGATTGGCTAAATCAATTCTACCACTACGTGCTATGTCAATATCACATCCACAAAATGTAAAAAAACACAAATTTTCCACCTTTTCTTGATTTTAACAGACACGTAAATTCTGATAATACTCTTTCTTAGAGTTATTGATGGTTACAGCAGAGTTACACAATATACACCAATTACCAGTTGGCCATACAATGCACACAGGATGATCCGGAAGTGGAAGAAAACAATATTCAATAGATTGCTGGTTCGACTTTCAGAAACAATACCGATGCAAAATTGGAGAAACCAATTGATTAATTATTGATTATGGTAAAATGTAGCGTAACTAGACTTCATCTTGTAGTAAAATGAAAGAAGCTTCAAAGCACATAGAACAGCACTTGCAGCCATGAACAAAATCGGAAACCTACCACAACTGTCAATAAAAACTGAAATAACCTTGTTCTGTATAAAGATCTCACATATGCAATCAAATTTTAGTTTGGAAATTGTAAAATAAAACAATTCATCTGCACAGTTGTAAAATAACAGCACTTTCTGTAAATTTTATGGGAAAATTGTAAAAGTTAGCAGGTATGTATCACTAACTGACAGTGTCCTAAAGCAATTAGCACAAAAAATTAATCTAGCTAATCCTTAGCATACTGTTTAATGTCCTTAATATAGGTCCCATACTACCCTATCGTACTCCAACATAGGACCGACCGTGTTTTTGTTTTCCAGTTCCATCTCTTCCCTGCAAGCACTTCAATAAATGCAATACTTTGAAACTTCTCCCTATCACCTACCAAATTGGAAGATAGAGCTGTCTGGAGTGCTGCCGCAAATTAATCTGTGAACTGAGCACTCAAGAAGAAAGACAACAAGGTATTTACATTTTTTTCTGTATTTGGCAAGCAATTTTCTCTCCACTGTGTATCTAAATAAAAATCTTTATTTCTATCTGGCTACTAATCCATGGTTGTAACAAATGCATCATCAGTAAAAATACAATCAGAACTAGAAACATTAAACTGCCGACTGGAGTCTGCTCCTTTGACGACAGCAGATTTTTCCAAACGTGACTTGTCGAAGTAAAATTTTTATCTTACTTCATTTTAACATTACTAAAACTGCAAATCAACTATCTTTCAACTTAAGAACAGACTAACAAATTATAAAAATAAAAAAATAAATAAAAATAATCATAGAAACCTTTAGGAACTGTTCCCGAAGAGTTGGTAACAGTGCATTCAGTTTCAACAGATCACTGGAAAGATATGCAATACAGAGGGGACGAACAAAACCCCTGGCTCCCAGATCATGAAGAGTACAGTAATGCACATAGGCATGAAGGTCAGTTGCAACATCTGCTTGTAAAACTTGTACATCCTTGCAAAATGTAAATTGGCCACTGAAAATCACAGAGATTAAAAAAATAACTAACATGAAAATTAAAGTATTCAATTGTCAAAGAAATTTTCACTTGTTTAAATGCACAAATAACTACTGGAGATTTACGGTAATCTCTCATAGTTGGATACTTCAGTAAAACATACACTAAATCAGAGTGTAAAAGTGCCGCTTAATAAAAAGCAAGTGTGATTCAAATATTTTATAGTTGTACAATAGAATAGTGTAAATAAATCTAAGAGGAAAGTAGGATACACTTAATAATGTACTAGGCGTATTTTTTTATGTAAGAACCGGTTGGTAATAAACTTTTAACAACAAAATATATTTTGGTAATTTATTCAACATGACATTCTACAACCTTTCAGCTACTTTTCCACATAGTTGCCATTATTGTTCAAGCATTTGTCATACCATGAGATTAGTTTTCGTATACCATCATCATAGAAGTCTGCCACATGAGCAGAAAACCATTGCTGAACCTAAGTTTCACTTCATCATCATTGTTAAAACGCTGGCCGCCGAGGAACCTCTTAAGGTGCAAAAAGAGATGGAAAACACTTGGTGCAAGGTCTGGACTGTAAGGGGGATGATCCAATTGCCTCCAGTGAAAAGAGTAAATCAAAGTTTGCGTTGTAGCAGGAGTATGCAGTCTCACATTGTCGTGCAGCAGCAGAACTCCGTCAGACAGCAGGCCGCGCCATTTATTCTGGATCATGCAGCGAAGTTTCTTCAAAGTTTGACAATACACAGCTGCGTTTATTGTTGACCCTTGCTGTATGAACTCCACCAACAAAACACCATGTCTGTCCCAAAACACACTTGCCATAATCTTCCATGTTGAGATTGTCTGCTTGAATTTCACTTTCTTAGGAGATGCTGTGTGCTGCCACTCCATCGATTGCTGCTTCAATTCCAGGGTGAGATTGGACACCCAAGTCTCATCTCCTGTGATGATGTGGTCCAAAAATACATCACCTTCTTCTCAGGTCAAAAACGTCAATGCACTAGCACACCTTTTCGTTTAGTGTTCCTCAGAAAGAATCTTTGGAACCCATCGGGAGCACAATTTCTTGTAATCCAATTTCTCCGACACAATGTTGTAGAGGATGGATCTTGAAACTTGTGGAAAATGCAAGGATAACGTGGAAATTGTAAAACGCCTGTTTTCACGAATTTTGCTTTCTACCGCACGCCCAAGATCGTCGTTGGTTACGGATGGCCGACCCGATAGCGGTTCATTGTGAACATTATCCCGACCTTCCTTGAATAATCTTACCCACATACGAACGTTACCTTCATTCATTGCTTTGGGACCATACACTTGACAGATCCTTCAATGAATTTTTGCCGGAGTCACATTTCTTGCTGACAAAAATCTGATGACTGACCTTATTTCACATGCGGCGGGATTCTAGACCGTCTTAAGCACTTCCACCGCCCACCATGAAGTGTACACTCCGCTGACATGGCGATAACTGCATCTACGCCTGCTCATAGGATGCCAGAATAGTGTGCGCATGCACTCAATTTTATTCGTGTGAGATTTAAGAGGATATCGCCGACTGGTTCTTACTTACAAAATATGCCTGGTATAACTTTAGGGAGCGTGCACAAACTACGTGGCTCTGTCCGGGGGGGATTCCGAGCCAGGCCACGTAGCTTTACTTTCGTAACATTTTTCGCAGATAAAATGAGGAACAGAACACACAACAGCATGTGTATATATATTTCCCTCAGTTAATTATCTGCGTATGTAATTTACAATCATCTGACAAGAGAAAATGGTACAAAACGTCTTTTGGAATCAAATGGGAAAAAAGCTACGTGCTACGTGGGGGGAGGGGCGGGTGTTAGAGGCAAAAGCCACGTATGGCTACGTGGGGGGGGGGGGGGGGGGTTCACAGGGGGCTAAAATGGAGCTATGTGGTTTATGCTTGCTCCCTTACGTTAAAATGTAGCAAACTGAATTGTAAAAGATACAGTACGCAGCCAATAAATGGTGTTTTTTTTTCCAGTTATGCCTGACATGTTGGATTGGAGATAGTAGGTTTCCAAGATGAAATGATGGGGTGGTGAGGGTAATCTGTTGTAGGAAACTGTTGTATGTCTAAGTTGTGCCAGAATGTAATATATGTACATGGTACATTTGTTCAACATCAGATAGGCTATACTGAGATACCACAGCTTTGTTGAAGCGATAAGCCATGTGTGTAATCAAAAATGTTATTACAGAGGCAATATTTAACACTATGCTTAAAAAATAGTATAATGTCAAAATCATTTGGAATATGTCAGTTTCAAGTAGCAACAAATTTTTAGCAGTACGCATCCTCCAAATAAATATCATAGGTATGGTTACATTTTACAAACTTGTAAAATAAAAATTTTAAGTGAATCATTGACACATGGAAAAAACACTGCTGTAACATACGTTCATACTAATCTGTGATAAACCATCTATTAGCTGGTAGAACTACTATGTTGAATATAAACTAAAAATATATAAGAACATTTTTAAAAAAAATATTAATCATTTATCAGCTAAGAATAGTATGAGGAACTGATTAGTGAAGGAAATTAGTGAGGTTTACTACTCCTGTTTAATTATAAGAGCTGATAAATTTTATAATACCCTTTGAAATGCTATATGTCAAACTGCATCTGAAACTTTTAAATCCATACACCCTTCCATTGGACTGTAGCAAAGGACCATTATGGAACTTCCCTTAAAATTGCAACTTTTCAAAGACTCCTTTCGTTTAGCAAGCAAAAACTAAGGTAAATATGGATGTTTAGGAAACTTGCTAGCATCATTATCTTGAACCCAAAACAATACTGATGTGCAGAATGGGGCTAGCAAAATGAACAGACACAAAATTAAAAATTGGATAAAAAATAACACGTTCAATAATCAACTGCTGTATAATTTCAATTTTCAGACTTTTAAAGGTTGATAACAGTAATATCAGTACCAAGTGGATTCAATTTAGACAGAGCAATCAATGATTTTGAATAAAATATGTTAGCTAAATGACAAAATCATTTAATACATTTTTTACTCTAAGGAGAATGTTTACTAGAATTGTTAAGTTTGTGTTAAGCTACGTTCACACTTGGAACTTATATCGGGATTTGTTTCAGAACTTGTTTGAGATCTTCATCGGCATGTATGAGTCTGTATTTACATCAGCATACACAAGTATCGAACCTTTTGTGCTACAAGTATCATAATTTTCGGCTGCATTAAAAACGTCATATGATGAGGAAAAGCTTTTCATTCTAAGTGTCTGTGCGTACATGCTACTCAAAAAGAAAAGGAAACGTAGATGGTGGCAGAGAAAATTTCTATCTAGATGAGACACACATGCTGCTCATGCCAAATTAATGAAAGAACTAACTTTGGAAGATGGAGCTTGTTCTAAAAATTATGTGAGAAAAAGCCTAACAGATTTTAATATATTGTTAAATTTAGTTGAACCAATTATTGCGAAAGAAGAAATTAAATTTCAAAACGCAAACTCACCAGCTGATCAGCTAGCAGTAACATTACGATTTTTTGCGACTGGTGATTCCTTTTCTTCATTAATGTATGTGCACAGAATTTCAAAAAGTTCTATCTGTGCAATAGTTGGAAAAGTGTGTGAAGCCATCATTTCAGTTTCGTCGGATGAAATAAAAGTAAGTACGTTCATTTTTATCGTTTACCTTGAACACATTTAAATTTTTATAGTTTTGGTAAATTACATAGTATAGTAATTTATGATTTAGAACTCTCGGAGATGTTGGGAATGTTAAAATTTCTTTTTGGAAACACAATTTTTCATTTTTTATTCACCATTGAATGAATTTCGATGAAGTGCATGCATTGTGGGCAGTTTCCCAAGTAATGTTATTACAACTTTCTAATTTTTGAATATTATCATCTTATATACTTTGAGTGTTAAATTCTTCAGATCTGATGAAGATGGCGATACCGTTAGTACAGCTTAACACTGCTTGCATTAATTTCCAAAGTAATAACATGCATTACATTGTATTATTACAATATCATCATCCCACGCAGAAGAATATTGTTTGGTATCACGAACTCCAGTAATCCCGCCTCTACCCATCTACTTTTTGCATTTACACATTTTAGTTTTTGATAAGTTATTCATCACTGACCTTGGTGATTAGTTTGAATCCCTGACAACCTTACCCACAGAAGAAAATTGTCCAACTCCCTCATGCTTGAAGTTGAATGCCAGCTCATGCCCATGGTTGTCTTTTCCTTTTAATATAATAGCCCTAAGGCTTTGACGAATATCCCTCCAAGCACCATCACCAACAAACATCCTATACACTTCCAGTATTCTCTCATCCTCCTCCTGTCCTCCAATGACTCCTAATTCATCTCCTTTACATATTGGTTACTGACTTGGCTCTGTGACAAGTCTAACTGTCCTCCTTTGCACTCCCTCCAACTCTTGTGTGAGTGAATAGCACAATGCGTATTTACTTTCCACAAACAAATCTAGCTGCTTTCCTATCGATGTATTTGAAAACTATAAAGTGGGTCCCAAACTAGACCACAATATTCAAGCAATGGTCTGAGCAAAATTTTGTTACTCAATTCCTCCACTTCTCTTGTACATAATCTCACTATCCTTTCCAATAAATGACTGATTTTGTAACCTTTTTCTAGCACCTGTCCACTACATAAACACTGAGGATGAAAGGTTTGAAAGCAATGGTATGACCAAAATTTTGTTACTCAGTTCCCCCACTTCTTTTGTACATGATCTCATCATCCTCTACAATAAAGGATGGATTTTGTAACCTTTTTCTACCACCTGTCCACTACGTAAACACTGATAATGAAAGGTTTGAAAGTAATTTTCAATAAAAAAATAAGCATGGTTGAGAAACAAAATATTTTTCTTTATTACTTTTAAATTTTAATTAAAATAATTTACATATTTACAGTATCTAACTCTATTTTGGCTACTTCAGCCTCAGCCAGAGCTGCATTTATTTTTGTTTGGCTACTGCCAAAATATTTCTGCATTTATTACCGTCCAGCTGTCACAGTTCACAGGCAACATAATCACCAAAAGCAATGAACTGGTCTTTGTTTTGTTTGCTAACAATATGTTGGACAATTCAGGTAATGGTGTGAAAAAGGATTTCAGCATCATCTGCTTTCCTTTTCTTCCTCTTCAACACTTGTTTGATGCACTCTGAGGTTGAGAATTTCCTCAGACCCCACCATACAATATGGGTCATCAATCACTTCAACCAGAAGCCCCTCGGTGTCAACTGTTTCCTTAAAAATAAGAAAGTAACACTAGTAAGAAAAGCAACAAGTAATTGAAAATAGCAAGACAATATTCACAAAAATGATTGAATGAAAATCGTTTATTATATTTTATTCAATTTTACAAGTAATATTTTTTTAAACACAAAAATAAGATGGTTTTTATTTTGGTTTCACCTTCCAAGGACTGAACAGGAGTGGTTGACAATTGCAGGAGAATTTAATGACAAATAGAACTTCCCAAATTGCATAGGTGTAATGGATGGGAAACATGTTGAAACTGAAGCTCCTCCACATAGTGGAAGTACATTCTTCAATTGTAAACAATTGCATAGTACTGTGTTGTTGGCTGTTGTTGATACCAACTACAGAATTCTATATGCAAATGTTGGAATCCAGGGTAGAATTTCAGATGGCGGAGTATTCAAACATACTTTATGAAAAACCAATGAAAAAGCAATTAAACATACCGGAGCCACTTCCTCTTCCAGGCACAACTAATTGCTCGCCATACGTATTTGTTGGGGATGATGCATTTATAAATACTGGTGGACGAACAAGAGAAGCTCTTGATCACAGAGAAGAATTAGCAGAATATTTCTGCAGTATTGCAGGTTCTTTGCCATGGCAATATGAACAATAAGTTTTTTTGTGTCTATTATTTAGGTATTATACATATTTGGTATAAATTAAAACATTATAAATATTTGAACGATTTGTCTTTCATTTTATTATTATTATTTAATTGTGGTGGAGCAATATTTTTTTTGTGTCTAGTATTTAGGTATTGTATATAATTGGTATAAATTAAAACATTATAAATATTTGTTTGATTTGCCTTTCATTTTATTATTATTAATTTAATTGTGATGGAGCTAACGCTCCAGCAGCAATTCCCCATGTCATCTAATTACCCCATTTTATATTATTTTTTAATTCTTCTTTTGTAGTTGCGGTGTTAAATTCCTCCTGCATTCAATTTTCCAATATACAAATTTTAAATTCCTTAAGCGTTTCGGGTGAATTATTAATTAGTTGGTAATTTGTTCCAATCCCTGACACCCTTACCAACAAAAGAAAATTTTCCCACTCCCATAATACATGAAATTGAGCACCAGCTTGTGGTAATGGTCAGCTTTCTTCTTCCATGCACCATTTCCACTTACTGCCATTACTGATTATGTTCCTTCAGTGTCTTTGTTTGTCACAGGTTGGTAATGGTAACTCAGAAACTGCAGTTTCCAAAACGCATACCATGATGGTGAATATATCTCATCACCCCCTGCTCCAGGTTTAACACTGGCATTTATCTTGCCGAGTTGCCTACTGAACTGGCTTTTTATGTTGTGCCACTTGTGTTCAACATCTTTCTTAGTTACCTATTTTGTAAAATAATAAAAACATAAAACAACAAATACCGAGAGGCAATTAATTATTATTGTGGTGCCGCAATTTGATGATGGGTTCTTAGAAAACTCAAAGAAACAAAGAATTATTTTTTATTTTATTTTTGAAATGTTGCTTACTTCTCAAGATATTGTATCTTAAAACTGAGGTGGTTAATGCAGCCTGTTCCAGGGGGGTGGGGGGGTGAGAGACTTCTCCAATGGCAAATGGAACTACACGCTGCACATGCACAATCGGTGTTTATGTTTAGCGGTTAAATACACTCTGGATTTAATTTCAATTTCTTTTGTGGATTTACTTAAAGATTTCATCGTCAAATTGCACCACCAAGGTTAAGAGAGTGCTGACTACATAAATAACAAAAATCCCTTTAAAAAGGGGAAAATTAAAGGAACAGGGAAAAACCTGCAGCTTGTTGGCAATTTCCAAGAAAATGTCATTCCTAATGCTTATATTTTTATGAAGTTTTGACCGGGTATCCCACATACCACTTTCTCTGATCAATTTGATTAGCCGAAGCACTTTTTCCCATGGCCAGGACGTCATCTTTTATCTGGAATTACGTTAAACAAATGTTAAACATGTGCTTCATATGCTATCTAAATCTAAATAAAGAAACTTTTTACTATACTTACTTCTTAATAGTGGATGAAATTCAAATCGAGAAATAATCAACGTGGCAACCTTTTGCTTGCGATAAATATCACAGAGATGAATTCCCGCATTAAAGCGTTTGTTTTTGTTTGGTTTGGCTAATGCGCATGTGCGTGTATGAGATACAGTCAAAGTCAAAGGTGAAAGAACCATATACTAAATGTCTGAGTGACTTGTATGAGATACTCCGTTATTTCAGAAATGTATGAGCAGTTTGTATGAGGTAAAGTGCCGCAACTTGTCAAATATACAAATCCCGATACAAGTTCCAGCATAAGTATCCAAGTGTGAATGTAGCTTAATGTCTACATTACAGATTTTTTACTTGAATCTGTTTTTATATATAAAATAAGTTGATAGTATTTTTAAAAAAGTACAAAACACTATGTACCCTTACCTTGGGGTAGCATGATAGTCAACAGACATTATTTTTAAAATTATGTTATTAATATCAGTTTCAAAATTATCTTTTACTGATGTAGGAATAGTCAATAGAGGAACTGGACCCATAACTTCAGAAAACTCAGCAAATATTATAAAATCTTCCTTTCCACAGAAACATTCTTCCTAAAAAGAAGAAAAAAGAAATAGAGTATAGCAGCTTTGGATATATCAAGCCATTACCTGAAAAATAGTGGGCAGTAGTCTAAACACAAAATTCAAGCAGGCCAATATTGCTTGTGTGTGCATTCGATTCTGTTCTCTACATGTTAAACTAGTTCCAAGTTACATAGCACCAATTCTCCTAGAGATAGGAGTTAAAACATATTTCATAACAGACTAATATCCAGAATAGCCATTGCTTAATTATATGAGAGTGGGTCAAAAGTTACACACCTTCCAGTTATATCAAAACTTTTGCTGAACAGTTGTATTTGGAGTAAGATAAATGTTTATTAGAAAAATATGTGCTATTTATGAAACATGAAACAAGCACTTTTGAGCTTAAGAATAAAAGGCAGAAGACAGAAGAGCCAACCAAATAAATATTCAAAAGTTAACCACCATCTGGGAAATAGATACTTTTGCAGGATTCTAAGGTGTCAATATTTTAACAATTTGAGATAAATATGTTTTTGTGGTTCACCAGGTAGAGCGTGATGTTGCAGCCATCTTGCTGTGGCTTTCTTCAGAGGACTGCCATATATGGAGCATCATAGGTAAGTCAAACATGTTCCCACTATCAGCAGAAGTTTATGCAGTCATTTGAGATAAATAGTTTAACAACCAACAGCTGCTTCCTCTGCATTAAAAACAAAGTTGCAACATAAGCAATGTGAATGCAGCTTCAATGGACTGTTTCAACCCCATCACTAGGACAAACTGTGCCACTCGGGATGGTTTCCTCAAATCAACTCATCCTAAACCCACCTGTCTCTATACTATAAATACCTGGTCACAACGATCTATCAATCAACATTCATTACTGTACCACACACTGATGTTTGTCTTACAGTGTGAAGTTTTTGTGTTAGTCATACACCGTGTCTTTACTATTATTACTATTTTTGCATAAAGTGTTCCTGAACTTGTCCAACTACAAAATATCTCATCCAATTGATGCGCTTTCCCCATGGATGGCACGAGGACATTCTACACAGTTTATACATTGGTAAAGGTTCCATTTATTATTATTTTTGTTCACACATTTTTCTTAACATATCAAATATGACTATGCTGCTATCATTTCCACAGTTCTCGTTTTGCCAAACTATTTTGATACAGGCTGATTTTTGTTCACACATTTTTCTTAACATATCAAATATGACTATGCTGCTATCATTTCCACAGTTCTCGTTTTGCCAAACTATTTTGATACAGGCTGTCCCCTCCCTGAATATTCCACTAAATGAATTTGTTATAAAAATACTGGTTTCTAGTTGCCAACAACACCGCCATCTGTCATTCCATGGTTTTCATTTCACACAATTCCTTACATTTACACAGTTGGTTTTCTAACAATATGTGTACAAGGGCAAAATACATTCCCCTGAACTAATCTCTCTCTACAAAATATTCTACCTTTCATCCCTTCAGTTCACCCATCATACTGAGAAGATCTTGATGCAAGGGAGACAGATGTAAGTACAAAATGCCCAAAAACACCTGTGCAAGCTTTCAGCTATCAATAAAACTTATCTGGCTTTATGTCTGCCTTTCCTTTATCAACACTCCTTTCCAGCACAGAACATGCCAACTCTTCTCCTGATAGTCAAAACCTAATGCCAAGTCCAAATTCCAAATCTTCACAGCCAAGCTTACTATCCCCCACCCTACAAACACCTACTCCACTTTCAGTTAAATTTCAGCAGTCTACATTTAACCCTTCCTCTACTTCCCAGCCACAATCTCAACAATTTGTTCTAACCACGAGTCTCCTTTTTTCAAACTCTCAAGCTTCAGTGCGTGACTCAATAGTGTTTTATTGCACTCTCTGTTAGTGATATCACTTTGCTATCACAAAGGAGGGCAACAACAGGTGTGAAGATATTGAATCCAGCCCACAGAAATTTAGACCTTCACTGGATCCATCCTGCCCAGGCCCGCCGTAAGCGGGCGTGCAACGCGTGCGCCGCACGCGGGCGGCACATCGAGGGGTGGGCGGCAAAACGAGCGATCGACAGTCGCCACCCCGCAATAGTTGCCACTCCATTGTCGCCGCGACGAAATTTGCAGCGTATTATGTAAGGGGCGACACTTTTTTTTTTTTAGCTCAACAGCTGCTTCGGGCGGCCGGCGACACTCGGAATGACAACAATGGGGTGGCAAATAATGTTTGAAGGGGCGGCAATCTCACAGTTTTCTGACCCGGTTCGGAAATTTCCTAAATCCACCACTGGCTAGTTAGACAGGGGGCGGTATAATTGGTATTGCACGCGGGCGCTCAAACAGCTAGCGGCGGGCCTGATCCTGCCTATCCCAAAACCATACTCTCGTGCTATCCCAGGAATTCCTCACTTCCACGCTGTCTGCTCTCTCTTTCTGAACTTCATTCCTCATTCCATCAATCTCATTTCCATGGAAACTTAAGACATGAAATAATTGTTCCCTATTCACAATCCATTTACCTCTTCACTATTCAGAATTCCTCTGCATTCATTCGCTCCTGGAACACTTCCAGGATATGCAATCCCCATAAAAAAATTTCCAGCATATTCTATCTAACATCTTTGGCTGACTTCATTTGCTTTTAAAAAAATTGCCATTGGTACCACTCCCATGCAAATCTATTCCAAGGTAATCCAGATAAACAATTCTTTAATTGTTAACCACATCCCATTTAGTTCATGTAGTTTTGTAGTTCTGATACATAGATGATAAATTTATGATTTGGAATCCACAGCCAAAATTCCCTCCTAGGATTCTTTGAGTCCCTAACAATACCCCTTCACATGGACTTACTCCCACACATAAGCCACATTCCTCAACATGGACATTGTACTATGCTGTGCATTAAATCCTACACACACAAAATATTACAAACGATCTTTTCTTGCATAAAAACAAGTTTACCCCCACCATGGACCATGCTCCTTGCTCAGCAGTTACTATGTGATGCAATCTTCTGCAGCATCCACCTCCACAATGTTCTAATTGTTGATGAAGGATTAAGACGTGAAAATTTCGACGTGTTTTGTATTCATGTCCGTCACACATGCCACACGGCCATTAAAAGTAAGTGGTGGTTTATTTCCCTATCCCAATATGTATATTACAATGAATGATAAATGTGCAGTCATATATATAGACCTATAACATCCATCCCATATCTGTCATGTTCCACTGCTGAAGAAGTGTTGTATGCCCAGTAATTGTAATGTTTTGTGTGGTTTCAATGTTCTTTCCCACCTAGCATCTTTTATTTTCCTGTAATCTATATAAGTATAAATAAAGGATGTTTCAATAAGAGCACAAGATTTGAATTGCATGCCATTTTGGCTGTTATGATTTGCTAGGTTAATAGCAAATAGATAGGAATTAGTGAACATGGAGCACCACACAATACAATCCTTACTGTTAAACTTTACTGTCAAAATGGTGAAAGTTTGGTGGCCACAATTTGTAATATGTGTTCAATTTTCAGTAGAAATAATGTTCCGAATTCATCAACTGTGAAAAGAATAATAGAAAAATTCAAAAGTACTGGTTCAGTTTTTGATATAAAATACACAACACAAGCTCACCGTGGTTGGTCAGGGGGGGGAAAAAATAAAAATAAAAATGTTGTGGCAGTTCACAAGCGTGTGGCTGAGTGTTTAGTGACCTTGATTCATCATTGCGCATAAGAATTGATGATTTCAGCAGCCCCTCTTCACTGTATTCTCAGTGAAGATTTTCAACTTCATGCTTACAAAATCCAAGTAACCCAATAACTTATGACAACAGACCAGATACAACAAAGAGAGTTCACTGAACAACAAGAAGTGACTGCTGATTTTGTGGACAAAATCATTTTTAGTGACAAGATCCACTTTCATCTCGATGGCTTCAATAACAGGCAAAATTTGCCTATTTTGGACTCACAAAAACCCCAATGTGTCACTGTTTGGTGTGCATTGTGGACTGGACGAATCATTTTACCATTTTTCTTTTAAATCAAGGCAGGTATTGCATTAACAGTAAAGGGCAAACATTGTAACAAGACAACCCAGTTCCTTCTGCCTCAATTGGAAGATATTGCTCTTGAAGACAAAGTTTCAGCAGGACACTGCCACTTCCCATACCACAATATTGACATTCTTGCACAAGTATTTTCTTGGTCATGTCATCTCCCATTTTTGTCACCAGAATTGGCCATCAAAATCTTGCGATTTAACACCTATGGACTTTTTTTGTGGGGTTTCTGAAGCCTTATGTTTACATCAAGGAGCTCACGAACTAACAGACGCCAAAGGCCAAAACTGAACACTATATCAATGAAATACAACATTTATGCAAAGTCATTATTAAAAATTCTGTCAGAAAAGTGCAGCTGTGGCAGCTTTTTAGCGATGCATTGTTCCATACAGAATCCCCAAATGTGTACATTATATGTACAAATGTGTATCAATAAATATTTTATTGCAGGAAACAATGTTTTATTTAAAGCTTGCACTCTTTGTATATCTTATGTTTGGTATGTCCCCCCACTTCGAGTGACAATAATTCCCCATGAACACTGACTCTATTTTCTACCCCCTATTCCCACCACTCATGAGTTATTCCTCTTGACTCTCCCTTTGTGCAGCAGGTGTCAGTGTGTGCATATCTGAGTCTCTTACCATGTGTGCGTTTACTTGTGTGATTAATGTTTACCACAGAAATCCTGCAATTTGTATTGGTGTTTTTGTTTTATGTCTCTGCTCACTCTATTGTAGGTGTTGGATTTACTTACTCTAGCCTTCCGTAATTTTATCTATACATATAAAGAAATTAATAACTCTCACCCTTTATTATACTTACATCAACATCAAATTTAGGCTGATTACCATCATCTGATGGTGTGTTGAATATTGTTGATGTTGCTTGTTCTTCATAGTAGGTTTTGTAACCAAAGGCAGTTGGATCTGTGTGTATTGCCGCCATTTTTAATGACACAATTTAGTCATAGATTATCTGAAAAATGGGCATATATACAAAATATTAGTGCTTCAAGACAGAACCCAACAAGACATATTAAAAACACGTTCAGAATATTCTTCATAGAAAAGTTTACTGAATGTGTCATAAACATGCATGAGGCAATGTGAACTATTTATTTAAAGTATACAGTTAATAAGTCACTAACTTAATTTTCTTATTCCTATTTTTATAAAGAGTTTTATGGGATGGTTATGGCTGAAGGCTTACAGACAAACACCTTATCACTAAAGTAAACTCATGCAGTCGTAATGACCAGGTGACGGTATTTATCGGCTGTGCAATCGACCCCTGTCATAGCCATCTAGCTTAACCCGGTAATAATACTGGGTACACAGGACCTACTGTTTAGAGTTGAATCTGAACCACGGAAGCATACTTAACATTACACAGCAAGCTGTGCCAGAGGTGAAGTTTGGATTAAGGGATTATGAAAATCTCCACCGAAATAGGGATTTGAATGGGAGGCCTTTCAATCTCCAGTAAGATGCCTTAACCATTGAGCAACCAGAGTGCTATACCCTATCACTATGTACAAATAAACTTACTATAAAAACACACTACATCAAATGTATCAGTCCTGTACATTGACATAGAGAAAATAGGACAAAATACCTGTCAACTTACAAAATCATTTCAGCAGTACAATAATACTTTACACAGAGTGGCTAAGCTATTGTCTTGTTGTAAAAATAAAGAATTTCTTAATGATTATTTATTTTACTTTTTAGTTTGTAATAGTATGCTATGTAGTTCTTAAGTATCTAAATTATCTAATTGTTTCAAATGCTAAAGGTGGTTATTTATAATTCACTTAATTTTTAACCAGTAGTTTTAGAGCTATGGAACTACTTGTTTGCAGTTCAAGTTCTACAAATTAAAAGACTTCCTGTTCGAACCACTCACTAGTATTGTTTCAGTTCAAAATTTTAAACTGATGTTAACAATCAAAAGCTTGTCAACCGACTCTGGAGTAGTGCGAATTTGCACTACTACCTGAGATTCGGGGGGGGGGGGGGGTGTTAAATCCCGCCCGGCCATCCTAACTACGGTTTTCCCGCAGTCAATTTAGGTGAATGCTGGGATGGTACCCTACAAGGCCACGGCCAACCTTCCATTCCCCTTCCTTCCCCGTAGATTAGTAGGCTGAAAAGAGTCTTCATGACTCTCCAGCAGCCCGCTGGGAGGAATGAAATTGTAAAAGCTTGTTGAATGGAAGTAAAGAAGAGAATAGCTGCTAAAGGGAAACTGGTTTTTAAAATGAATTGTAATGCCTCTAATTACTACAACAGAAAACCTTTAAATGAAACCTAGGAATAAATTTTAGCTTGCATTTTTGTATAAGATGATTGGGTAGTTACAAAATCATCATCTGTATCAAGATAAAGGATCTCATTTAAAACACTGAATGAACCTATTGGAAGTTTTTTTTTTTGTGAAAATCTAAATCGTACAAAATGAACTTCCCACTTAAGCAGTCACCTTGCATAAATTGTGACTAATAACAGATATACACTATTCCCTAAAAGCAGTCATCAATCCATCACATCTAAATATGTTGTTGTTGCTGCTGCTGCTGCTTCAGGGCACATCGACAGCGAGGACATTAGCATCCTAATGATAACCGTCTTACAGCATGGCTTAAAAATTTACTAACTTATTTTCTGCATGGTTGACTGTAAAGAGGTCGGCCAAATGGACAGGAAAATAAAATAACACTAAAAAAAAAATAGTGGCTGTAAAAGGGTCATTGTGAACTAAAACTTTACAATTTCTGGTTGGCTGTAAAAGGCTCACCAGGTTTAAAAACAAATTAAAAACACTAAACGTATTGCTGGCTGTATAGTGGTCAATGAGACACAGTAAAAAATAAAACACTGTACATGGACAGGTGGATGTAAAGGGGTCACTCATCCATCTTAAAACAAGGCCGATCTACCTAAAACCAGCCAATACACAAAATTTAAAACACTGGCCACATTGCTTGTTTCATTATTTAAAATAAGGGACAGATCGTTGGCCAGGCCAATGTCTACCCTTAAGTCTAAAAATAGTACACAATAAGTTAAAATGTGACCAGCTGGAACTGATTTTGTTCAACTTCCTGCACTGTTTCTGCCATACATCACAGACAATTCTTTTCACTGCTGAGGCAAGATTTGATATTGGGACTGGAGCAAATTCAGCTCCAATCTAGTCCCAGGCTAACTTGGCACTTTCATTGGCTGCCTCGTTTCCCCTGAGACCTGGTACCCAGCTAAATAATACCTCCTTATCCAAGGATTGGAGGGTGTCCTGTATAACCTGGACTAGTTGGTCTGCTGGGTACAATGCCTGGATGCAAACTGAGGGAATCACAGCATATGATGTAGTTCATTCCACAACTTCCTTTCATATGCTGGAGCGACTTCAGCAAAGTGTAGCTCTCTGCAGTGTATACACTGCACATGCTGTTCAGTTTGTAATTATAAGTTGCTAGAGGGAACACTACGGAGCATCCTAATCTGTTAGTCTCTTAGACCTATTTGTATACACCAGGGTAAAATCATGATGCTGACTTAAAACATCACTAAAAACTCTGATAAATACATTGTCAGCAGTAAACAGCTTGTACCATGACAGGTCTAAAATCATTCTTCACCTCTTTAAAAGCCGGGGGAAGATTTACTCCAACCCTGGCAATAAAAAGGGGACAGCTCACAACCATATTCTTTTAAAATAGCCTTTGTACTATAGCTGAATGGTTTGGTCACTCTATGACGATTGGCATAAACCCATTCGTAATTTAGATTAGTTACTACATCATACACATGACTGCCAGGAGTTGCAGCAATATGTATATGTGTTGCACCATGAGGAGATGCCAGTGGATGGAGAGGGGCAGCTTGCTAGATTTAGCACAAATGCTGGGTATCGGGCTGGTGCAGCAGGCACCCGTGGTGAGCTGAATTCCTGCATGGTGGACACTATCCAGTATCTAGAGATAACTGTCCTGTGTCGAACTGTATACTACGCAACCATACTCAAAATGTGACTGTACAAAGGCTCTATAACATTGTAGTAGGCAGGAGTGGTCAGCACCCCATGACCTGCCACACAGACATTTTAAAAAGTTTAGGAGTTTTAATGCTCTGGCTTTACCATCTTTAAGATGTGGCAGGCAAGTAAGCCTATTGTCTAAAATGAGATCCACAAATAGAATAGTTTCAGTAAAACTTAAAACTGTGTTCCTCAAGGTAAGATGGAATTCTGCTATAAGACTTCTGCTGCGGCTGAAAAGTACACACCAGGTTTTCTCAGCAGAGAAAATAAAGCCAGTGTGTACTGACCATTCGTCCAGTGTCTCAGGTGCTTCTAAGGCTAGATGATGTACAAAACATGAAAAAGTCATCAATGTATAAGGAGTACCGGATGGGCCTCCTTATAACAGTTGAAATACAATTAATCGCAATAGCAAAAAGGATCACGTTTAAAACTGACCCCGACTCGGTGCTGGAAAACATCACGATAAAAAATAGGGCAGATTTCTCTGAAACACCATTTATATAACCGTTTTAAAATAACATAAAATAACATATGCCTTTTCAATGACAAAAATTACTCGCACAAGGTGTTGGCTGCAGATGAAAGCATCCTGTATTGCCGCTTCCAGTAGGATCAGGTTATTTGTAGTGAAATTGAACTTTCTGAATTCACACTAAAAGCAGCTCAGCAGATTATGGGACTTGAGACACCAGACAAGGTGGTGGTTAACCATTCTTTCTCGTGTCTTCCCAACGCAGCTCGTTAAGGCAATGCTAATATAGCTACCTGGCAACAACCTGTCCTTTCCAGGTTTTAAAACACGGATTAGGGTTGCTTCTTTCCATGAGTTGGGGGAGTGTACCCTGGTCCAAAAATTGTTAAAAATACCTAGGAGGTATTGTTTAGCATCTTTGTTAAGATGCCTCAGTATCTGGAATGGTGCTGCGGTGTCACTGGCGCATCCGGCAGATGAAGTAATGGCATTGAAGTACTCTGCCATCAGCCCGGTGGTAGATAAATGGAGCATAAGGTCAATTGTATCAGCCCATACATTCTAACTGCTACAGTTTGTAAGGGAAATGTGAGATCAACAGGTTTGGAGTGGACAGTGTTTCGGACAAACACACCCACTCCCCCCTATACTCGATAACCCTCGGTATCATCCTTCCAGTATATGTTATAGCCTCTTAGCAAAGGTTGGTGTGTTGGTCTAAAATGTCTCTCTTGCAAACAAAGACCATGATAAAAGTTGTAACACCTCTTTATGAGCCATAAAGCCGTTAATGTTCCACTGAAGTATGGGAGCCATCTTACTGCTTGATCTTCACCTGCCCCGGTTCAGGTGGGTCTTCAGTCACTGTCTGCTGAGGAACAGGACCAGACTCATCCATTAGCATTTCAGTTTCTTCTGGCTCTGAAGAGAGATCTTCTATGAGGGTAATTTCACAAACTGAGTCAGGTCTGTCTGCCTAAACATCAGGCCCCAGGTCTTCAGATCACATCCATTACTGCTGACAGCTGATGATGTTGCTAGTCATGTCACTGCAAGTGATGGAATTGCAGGTGCAGTTACTTTGACTGCTGCTGCTGGTGGATCCTATGTAACTGCTGCTGCTGGTGGATCCTTTGTGACTGCTGCTGGAGTGGTCGAGGTCATAGACATCTACCGTCTTCGATGTTACGACCTTAGCAGCTTTTGCACCGCATTTACATTGACATGAACATGTTGCAATGGATGTCTGTGTAGCAACACTTACTTTCCTGATGGGAGCTGAAGCCATCTTAGCAAAACTAGTTGCAAAAATGAGAGCAGAAAGCAACCTGGCCATCTTCTTTGCTTCTCGGTAAGAAATCCGCTCATTGGTCTTCCGCTCCTGTATCATGCACTCATCAATAAATTTTTATTTATTTAACTTCTAGCTTTACGCCTCATTGACATCAAGGTCATTAGAGGTTGGATGGGATTGGGGACAAGGAATGGGAATGAATGCGGCCAAGATCTCTTTAAGAAAGCGTCTCGGCGTTTGCCTAAAGTGATTTTGGGACACCATGGAAAACCCAACTCTAGATGCCCGGAGGGGGATTCGAACCCACATCCACACAAATGAGAGACCAGAGTATTAACTGCTCACCCACCATGCACAGTTAAGATACACCTGACACTCCCTACTCCATGCATGAAGACGTGGAGCAGTTAACACACACCTGTGGGAGTAAACAATTAACACCTGGCCGTACTTACCACAGGTGGGGTTGCCCTAACATGATGCTGTCGTATGCCTAAACCTCTCACACTGGAAGCACCATGTTGGGTCTGGGACGTACTGGTGGTGGTTCAGGTTTAGATATCCAGCCTCAATATTCTTGGGTAACACTGGAAGGTCAAATGTCACGACAAAGGTGTCAGTCTTCTCAAGATTGCTATTAACCCTTCATATAATCTGATGCACATAGACCACTTTTTTTTCATCTTCCCGCTGCTTAATGAGTTTCTCGGACCTTATATCAATAATGTTATGGCAGATAACAAGGCCTTTACTACTATTTAAGGACTTATGGAGTTCGCATTTTACAGCAAACTCCCAGTGCTTCTCACATTTAAAGAGTTGGGTAGCCTGCCTACTGGTGGTTGTTTCCAGCAGCAATGTCCCTTTCCTCAGCTTTTTAACTAAATTCAAGGTCCCTACCAGAACCTCTAATCCTTCAGGAATAAAATGATGAGACCTTATCAAAAGTCCATTCCATTCTTTCCATTATTACAAAAGCGTTCGCAGATCAAGAAACTCTTCTATTACCGTCTTTTTCAAAAGCAGAGGGGCTATCAACGCTTATACACTTCTTAGAACTGGGTGTATTTAAATTATTATGCAGCACACCCATACCACAGCTAGTTGAAGTTTTATTTGTTTGTTTTTTAGTGTTTGAGCTTGAATTTTGGTCTCATGAGTAAGGAGGACAGTTCCGGTGGCGCGTACCTCCATTGCATTCCCACCGGCCTAATACAACAAGGGTATGCAGGTGCCCAAGGTCGCACACTAGCGAGTCATTGTCTTCATCACCCATTCACCACGTCAGCACATATAAAACCTTGTGGTTGAGGTTTTTTTTTATATATAGAGTTTTGTTCCATATTCATAAAACAGGTGATGAAAATAATAATAATAATAAATACAAAGAATATTTTGTTTTGTTTCACTTTTATTGCTGGTCAAGCCTATCCCCCCCCCCCTCCTTTTCCTGGCAATTCTACCACCAACACACGTATTCCGCCTGTGCTTCATTCATGTGGCGGGTTGGGATATGATCACATCTTTCCCCCTGCCATATGTTTCGCCTCCCACATGACTAAGACATATGTCGAAATATTGTGCAGTTTGTTTATGTTTTTGTGTTTTTACGTGTTTGTCTCGCCCTCCTGCCTTCATCTGAAGTGACAGGTATCTGTTTATTTTTCCCTATCCTATCTCATTTTTCTTTTTATATGAAATTCTGCCCATCATCACTTAGTTAACAACAAAGTAGTTGTTTTTTTTTCTGACGAACTTAAAATAAAAATAACAATGAACTGAATGGTGTTATTACCTAAGTGACGAATTTACAAGCATGAACTTGCATGTAAAGTAAAGCGGTCTATTCATGGCCAAACTTATAGGACATCCATGTAGAACTACAATAGGATGCATTTACACTAATAGAAGGGGTTCAACAAAATGTTCCAAGCAATCCTTTCCACTCATACTCGTGGCACATCATATTTCCTTACTGCACACTCGTAGGTTGTTTCCTCCAATATCCATAGCTTATTGGACACCAAAGACCTGTTTTGGTTGCCTGGGAGTCCAACAACATCCAACAAGTCCTACATGAAGTCCTGTAACCTCTATCATGGCCCATCAAGATTTCTTTATCGAAAATCGGATCATCATAGGTCCTGCAAGTTATACTGTGAATGCGCCACTATAGCAGTGGGAAGGCAGTTGGCAAGCATGGAACCGAGGATGGTGGGCAAGCGATAACACTCTGGCCTCAAATTCGGTAGGTTTGAATCCCCAGCTGAGCATCCAGATTTGGGTTTTCCATGGCTTCCTCAAGTCACTCCAGGCAAATGCTTCCTTTAAAAGGCCATGGTCAAATTCCTTCCCATTCCTAGCCCCCATCCTTTGCCACCTCTCATGACCCAGACATCAACAAGGCATATAGCCAAAACAAAACAAAAAAAGCGAGCACTGGAGATGTACTTGCTTGATGCTTTAATTAGTCACACCACGAACTCGTCAAAGTTCATATGACAAAGATTGGTTTTTAGACGCGTGCATAGTTATGTAAATAATTTAATTCACTTGTGAAATCATCCCACATTTTGTTGTTAAAACATGAGGCAAAAAATAAATCAATATGGCAGTAGACTTTACTTATGAAAAACAATAAAATTTGGCATAAAATATATACTTTAAATTTATTTTTGAAAAAATATTTAAATCTAAATAATAATAAATTTATTTTCCACCTCCGCTTCCAATGCCACAAAACATCTGCATCTGTGAATGTGAAGCACTGAACATCCACATCCGCAAAGATGACTTCCATTAAAACCTTAAAACACGCTATTTAAGAATCATGCTTGAAAGATATACATCTGGAAACGTCTAGGGGATACAGGTAGATATCAGCTAGATTTTATCATGGTCAAACAGAGATTTGGGAATCAAGTTATAGACTCTGAAGCATTCCCAGGAGCAGACATAGACTCTGACCATAGGATAATAGTTATGAAGTGCAGGCTGAAATTCAAGAGGATAAAGAAACAATACAAGCAGAACAGACTGGACGTGAGTAAATTCATACTACCTAACACGAGAGAAAAATTTGCAGAAATGGTTGACATTGGTCTAAGAAGTAATTCTACAAGAGGCTCAACTGAGGAAGAATGGAATGCATTGAAGAGAGGCATCATGAAAGCTGGTAAAGAAACATTAGGCTTTAGGGAAAAAGCTGCCTAAAGACCTTGGATCACAGAAATTTTTTGGAGTTGATGGATTGGAGGAAAAGGCACAAATATGCTTAGGAAGAGAGCAATACAGACAATTAAGAAATCAAATAAAAAGGAAATGCAAGAAAGCAAAAGAAAAATGGCTCCAAAGAAAGTCTGAAGAAGTAGAAAATTAAATGGCCGTACATAAAGTAGAAGTGGCATACAGAAAGATGAAACAAAATTTTGGAGAAATGAAGAAAAGATGTATAAACATCAAAGCTGCTGATGGAAAACCTCCTTTAATCTCAAAAGATAGAGCTAACTGATGGAAGGAATACATTGAGGATGACTTGAATGACAGCATAATAGAAAACGAAGGTAATGTGGATATTGATGACTTAAAAAAATCCTATTTTGAGGACAGAATTTGATAGACCTTTGAATGAGTTAAAATCGTTGGAATTGATGAGTTACCTGCAGAACTTCTGAAATCCGTAGGAGAAGAAAGAATCCAAGGATTATTCAACCTGAAATCAAACAGTCATGAAACAGGAGAAATTCCAACTGATTTGAATAAAACTATCATCCTTACACTTCAAAAGAAAGCACAACCTGATAAATGTGAGATTTACCGCCATGTAGCAATTATGTTGTTTGTTCTGAATTGTCCTTTGTAGTATTATTCCAAACACACACTGGTATGAACTTCTGTCTGTGCACAGTCTTGAGTTGTGTAGTATCGGATCAGTAAATCTTTATATATAAAGATGAATGTATGTTTGTTTGTTAGTTTTTTTGTTCTTCATACAAATCCACAGTTTTCATCCGTTCTCGATGAAACTTTGCACACTTATCCTTTGAAACAAGGAGAAAAATACTGTCTACATTTGGTTGAAAAATTATCTGTATAAATAACACATGTTGTCTCATAACTTCGAAATACGGCAATAGACAGACACGTTGGATGTGGACGTCAACGTAGCGTGTTTCCGTGTACTGGACTGCCAGCTCAGTGGTTAAAGCGCTTGCTTACGAACGTCGTGGTCTCCGGTTCGAATCTCCGTGGAGGCTAAGATTTTTAAAAATTGTTTTTCATTGTAAGAGTCAGGCCTGGGCCATAGCTTATTCAGGTTGAATGTTAAACTGTAGATATTAGAAAGTTAGGGGTGCAATGCGAGGCAAATCGTAGATAGTCTTGCAATGTTGTAGGTGTACACTTCTTTACGTTATAATGATCCCTCAGGTGTTGTTCGCAGTCAGTAAGAAATTCTTCATACAAATCCCCAGTTTTCATTTGATCTCGATGAAACTTTGCACACTTATCCTTTGAAACAAGAAGAAAAATACTGTCTACATTTGGTTGAAAAGTTATCTGTATAAATAACACATGTTGTCTCATAACTTCGAAATACGGCGATAGACAGACAGACACGTTGGATATGGTCGCCTCCGTACCGTGTTTCCGTATTGTGGACTGGCAGCTTAGTGGTTAAAGCGCTTGCTTACGAATGTCTTGGTCTCTGGTTCAAATCTCCGTGGAGGCAAAGAATTTTAAAAATTGTTTTTCATTGTAAGAGTCAGGCCTGGGCCGTAGGTTATTCGGATTCAATGTTAAACTGTAGATATTAGAAAGTTAGGGGTGCAATGCGAGGCAAATCATAGGTAGTCTTGCAATGTTGTAGGTATACACTTTTTTACGTTATAATGATCCCTCAGGTTTTGTTCACAGTCAGTGTGTGAGTGTGAACCACAGTAATATTATTATAAATACGGAAGTAAGTCTCTGTCTTTTTGTTATGTTTTGACAACTAACTGGCATTATCGTTGTGATGTAATTTTATAAGGAAATCTGTATGAAGGGCACAGGATATTTTTTCTACATCTACATACAGGGTGTCCAGAAAAGGACTCCCTGATTTCAAAATTAAATATCTCGAAAACAAAGATCGATAGAGGAATGCAGTAAACGGTATGTTTATTGTGACAGCTGTAAGAAGTGTATACAGCAGTGTGAAATAATAGTTACAAAAGCTGCTAACAGATGGCGCTGTACGCTGTGTTGCCGTAGGACTCTCTTCTAACCTGTGGTACTCTAGCACCAGAAAAACGCGTTGTTCAATGGTGTACATGGTTTTAAACTCTTCCTTCAGTACGCTAACCTCCTTTCACGTTTCAATGGTGGAACTGATCGCCCTGAGCTTCGGATCACTATTTAGGCATTACGTATGGCGATTACAGCGCCATCTGTTAGCAGCTTTTGTAACTATTATTTCACACTGCTATATACACTTCTTACAGCTGTCACAATAAACATACCGTTTACTGCATTCCTCTATCGATCTTTGTTTTCGAGATATTTAATTTTGAAATCAGGGAGTCCTTTTCTGGACACCCTGTATATACTCTGCAATTCACAAAATTGTGGGTGGCAGAGGGTGCTCAGCACCAAAGCTAATCTCTTTGCTGTGCATTCCAATCCCGAATGGTACGAGGGAAATAAGAATTCATATAAGAATCACTCCGGCACCTTATTTCTCTAATTTTATCTTTCCTGTCCTTCCGACTCAAACAGGTTGGTGGAAGAAGTATTTCACTACACTCAAAAGTGAAAGTACGCATGTTTACCAATAAGTTTAAATGA
The DNA here is from genome assembly GCA_031002005.1 of Vandiemenella viatica. Lineage (NCBI taxonomy): Eukaryota > Metazoa > Arthropoda > Insecta > Orthoptera > Morabidae > Vandiemenella > Vandiemenella viatica. The sequence goes on from JARYHS010008074.1 coordinate 350,964,658, forward strand.
AACGTGTGTCCTTTATCTACCAGAGACTCCCAACCTAATCTACTAATCAGTTCTGTGACGCTTTCATAAGGACTGTAGCTACCGGTAACGAATCGAGCGGCTCTTCTAAGTACTTTCTCTATACTTTACATCAACCCCTTACGAAACGGGTCCCAAATGGCACAACAATAATCCAAATGTGGACGCACAAGAGATTTGTACGCTATCTCCTTTGTTTGTTCATAACAAATTTTTCAAGATTCGACTTATGAATCGCAGCCTAGAATTTGCTCTACCTACTAATGAATTAATATGTATGTCCCATTTCATGTTCCTTTGTACTGTTACTCCCAAATATTTCATAGAATCAACATTATCAATAAATGTATTGTTTAACTCGTATTTCTGAACAATTGGATTCTTTTTGTTAGTTATGCTCATTGTCTTGCACTTTTTACAATTTAGAGTTAGTTGCCACTCAGCGCACCAAGCCAAAATAACATCCAGATCACGCTGAATTTCTAAGCAATCAGCCAAATTTCTTACTTCCCTATAAATAACTGCATCATCAGCAAACAATCTAAATAGGCTTTTCACTTTGTCTCCAAGATCGTTTATAAAAATTAAGAAAAGTAGTGGTCCTATTACACTTCCTTGAGGTACACCCGATGTAACATCTAGATTAGAAGAACTTTCTCCTTCAACGACAACACACTGCGACCGACCAGTTAGAAAATCCTTTATCCATTCACAAAGCTGATCTGATATACCATACGCTCGAAGCTTCGCTAAAAGGCGATTGTGTGGCACAGAGTCAAAGGAGGGCCAGCTGTGTTTCACATGATCTTTTCTTCCGAAATCCGTGTTGATTTGTTGTAAGCAAATTATTATCATCTAGAAAATTCATAATGTTCAAGCATATAATATGCTCCATAACTCTACTACAAACAGATGTTATAGATATGGGACGATAGTTTCCAGGATCACTTCAATCACCTTTTTTGAAAATCGGAATTACTTGTGCTATTTTCCAGTCTGAAGGTACTTTTTGCTCTTCTAATGATTTACTGAATATATCAGAAAGAAATGGCCCGATTTCCGCCGCATACTCTGAAAATACTCTTACTGGAATTCCATCCGGGCCCGGTGCTTTCCCCCACTTCAGGAGCTCTAATTGCTTAATGATACCTGCAGTATCTATTCGTAATGATTCCATCACCGACTAGCCACGGTGTGGGAAAATGGGAATACTATCCTTATCTTCATTTGTAAATGAATTTTTGAATACAGTATTTAGTATGTTAGCTTTATCGCGGCTTTCATTAACCTTGGAACCTTCACGAATTAGTGCTGGAATATTGCTGTTGGTACAATTAACTTTTCGTACATATGACCAAAATTTCTTTGGGTTTTCTGTGAGACTCTTAGAGAGAGAGTTGGAGTGAAAATCGTTAAAGGCCTCGCGCATTACATTCTTAATACGTCCTCTTAAATCAGCTAAGGTTTCTAAATCGCTGCGACACCCCTTCTTTCTTGAGCGTGCGTGTATTTTCCTTTGTTTTTTGAGTAATCTTTTGACTTCGCACGTGTACCACGGTGGATCATTCTCCCCCTTTATTGTCCACTTTGGTATATGTATTTCCATGCCTTCCCTGACTATATGTATAAAACGATGCCACATCTCTTCAACGGTGTCCTTTGTTGCCTTGAAGTTATGGTAATTATTCCTCAGGTAGGTTCTAAAACACTCCTTTGAGGCCTTACTGAATCTGTATACAATCCGCCCTTTTTTCCTTTTTCGCTTGGTCATTAATTACCGCTTTGTGATCGCTTATTCCTGTGGTCATTGAAATGTCGGTGAATAATTCTGGCCTGTTGGTAACCAGCAAGTCTAAAATGTTTTTGCTACCGTTATGACACCGCATAGGTTCATTAACTAGCTGCTCGAGATGATTATCTGACAACAACTCGAGAATTACTTCAGAAGCTGCCTTATCCCTGCTACCTGTGATGTGAACGTAATTATGCCAGTCAATATAATGCAGATTGAAGTCGCCTCCTAGGATCATAGCATGATCCTTAAAACGGCTAGCTATACTATTTACATTATTTCTTAACTCCTCGACGATAGCTATGTCGGAATCGGGTGGACGGTAGAAGGCGCCTATGATGAGTTTTGACCTAGCAACGTTGAGTTTAATCCATATGATTTCACAGATCATATCGACGTCTATTTCATTACATGGGAGAAATTTACTCACAGCTATAAATACCCCACCTCCATGAGAATGTAATCTGTCTTTACGAAAAACGTTCATGCTATCTTTAAAAGTTTTGGCGGAATTTATTTCCGGTTTCAACCAACTTTCTGTACTGATAATGATATCCGCTTCTGTACTACAAATAACGCTTTCAAGTTCCGGTTGTTTGTTACTCTTGCTTCTGCAGTCAATTACAAGAACTTTTAACTGTCGAGATTCTTTTACGTTGCTCCTACATTCCGGTGTTGCATCTGATTGGGTTGCCCGTAACTGAATTTCGTGTTTCGGGTCTTCCTCCCTCAGCCTAAAAAACCACCCAGTGCATTCCACATGGCCCCTGCCACCCGTGTAGTGCACACCTGACCTATTAAGGGGAACCCTACAAGACTCGACCCTATGGCGAAGATCGAGAAATCTGCAGCCAATGTCATCACAGGAACGTCGTAGTCTCTGGTTCAGCCCCTCAATATGGCTCTGAACCAGAGGTCCACAATCAACTCTGTCTACGATGCTACAGATGGATAGCTCTGCCGATATCTTGCGGTCACTGGCCACAGGGTTCATCCTTTCAGCTAGCCGCCGGAAGGAAGAGAGGATAACCTCCGACCCAAGGCGACAAGCATCATTGGTGCCGACGTGAGCCACAATCTGTAGTTGGCTACACCCCATCCCTTCTGTGGCATCCGGGATGAAATGTTCCATTTTTTTTTTTTTGTAACAGTTTAATGTCCCTTTTTAACAACGTGGTCTTTAGAGACGGGAAAGGATGGGGGCAAGGAATGGGAAGGAATTCGGCCATGGCCTTTTGAAGGAAGCATCCCGGCATTCGCCTGGAGTGATTTGGGGAAACCATGGAAAACCCAAATCTGGATGCCCGGACGGGGATTCGAACCACCGTCCTCCCGAATGCGAGGCCAGAACGCTATCCGTTACACCACCACGCTCGGTGAAATGTTCCACATCTCGGATCAGGCCACCCGGCATACACACTGAATGGACATTGGATTTCTTCCCTGAGGAATCCGCCATTTCCCAAAGGGGCTCCAATAATCGCCTAACATTAGAGCTCCCAACTACCAGAATGCCCTTCTGCGTTTGCTCAGACCTGGCGGGCTGGGGGGCCGTCAACTCGCAGGATGACAATTGTGGGACTGAGTCAGCCTCCGACAATACATCAAACCGGTTGTACAAACGAACAAGTTCAGCGTCTTGGCCTTTAAGCCTGTTCGACTGCCCTCGTGTGCGGCTTCGAAGTCTAGAAGCCATACGCCAGTCACCAACAGGCGACCGCGGCACAGCATCCAACACTTCAGCCTGGGTTGCAGGTACGACAGTTGATATGGGAGAACCTGTGATAGGCATAACTATATCAGTTTCCCCAACATCACATCTGCTGCAGCCTTTTACGGCAGCTTCCAGCTGTGTAACTTTCGCTAACACAGCTGCAAGCTGTGTGCGCAGATCAGCCACCTGAGCTCGCGTCTGCACACAGCAATCACAGTCCCTAGACAAACTGCTTTTGAAAAACGCAAGAAGAAAGGAAAAAAAAAGTACAGAAAAAAGGAACAGAAACTCGAAATAACCTGTACTTCCTACAAAATATATACACTAGGAGATTGCACTAACCTAATCTACACCTACTACAGATGAAGTATAAAAAACAAAATAAGCTAATGCACTCGGCGACTGTTCAAACGCTACTATCGAGCACTGTCTACAAAATGTGGACACTCAGAGATTACACTAATCAAATCCCCAAACCACTACAGATAAAATACAACAACAAAATACGCTACTGCACTCGGCGACTGTTCAAACGCTACTAACTAGTACTGTCTACAAAATGTAAACACTCAGAGTTTACACTAGTAAAATCCCCACACCACTACAGATAAAATACAACAACAAAATACGCTACTGCACTCGGCGACTGTTCAAATGCTTTTTCCAGTATGATTAACAGTTGTAGTCACGAAAATTTGAGACCTTATCGAATGGTGACAGAAATATGTTGGAAATTGATTCTCTTCAAGAGACAGGTTCGACGGTACAATGATATAGTGATAGCTTTCCTGTCATATTATTCCTACTCGATATTGTTTGGGACCAATCCTACGTTAGCAAATTTCTATATTTAATTCTGGCAAAACAAATTCTAATCCACGCGTACGAAGTCGTGGGTACGGGCTAGTAGGAAATAATGACATACAGGTTAAGTAAATAACAAACCGGGTCACCATCCCAGATCTTGGGAAAATATTGTTCGCTCAGATGAATAGTTTGCTTAGAAAAGGCAAGGGGGATTTAGAAATAAAAAAAAACAACTCATCATTGAAGTTATTAGACAATAGTTTATTCAATTGTTCCAAATCCCAAGGCCAGTATTAGACAGGTGCTGCGCTAACTACCACAATAAGGGACTAAGATCCGATTTAAGCTTGCAGGTTGGCAAATCAGGAACAGCATCTTACTGAGTCACACTCATTACAACAACCACTCTCGAAACACAGTTCATCATTTACAAGGACTCCTGACCCCAACTCATCACTCGTGTGTGGGATATTCGCAGATATGAAGTGCATCAGATGGGCACATGGCAGCTACCCTCACCACACTTGCTATCCAACTCAGACAAGCTCAAAAATAAAACTGACTAAGTCAAACAGGGCATACCATCACTTTGGTTTTTCTGCCTTTCATGATTGACCTTTACTATCATGTGCACACCAGATTTTTCTATCCATCTGCCTCTCCACTGCATCTCACATTTCTTGCTATACAGACTTGAAACCTCTGTCTTTTAATCTTTCTCTCTGGCCAACCATTTCCCGGACAAAAAAAAAATTACAAGGTGTTAAATTGCGAGATAGAAGAATACTTTATAATTTATATAAGAATAAGGTGGCCATAATAAAAGTAGAGAATCATGAGGGACATGTATCAATTAAAAAGGGTGTGAGACTAGTATGTAGTCTGCATCCATTAATATTCAACTTGTATGAAGAGGAAGCAATTAAGGAAGTGAAAGAAAAATTTGAATGTTGCATAAGTGTTCAAGGAGAAAAAAAATCAGTATGCACCTTTTTGCTGATGACATTGTCCTGTTAACGGAACAGTCTGAGGATATTGAGAAGTTGATGAATGGCATGAACAAAATACTGAAGCAAGATTTGGGACTAAATACAAACCATAGCAAGAAAAAAGTGATGAAATATGGCAAAAATGATAGCAATAATAGTAGATTTTTTTCTATTTTTAAAAAAGGCTTGGATGGTATAGGAGATGTAAGGGAATTCTGCTACTGGGAATTAAAATTACAGTTGATGACTGAAGTACGAATGATGTTAAAAGCAGAATAGCTCTAGCAAAAGGAACCTTCATGAAAAGATAAAATATTTTAGTTTCAAATATTGATCTAGGACTCAAGAACTTTTTAAAACTACTTTATAGTGGCGCAGCATACTAGAAAGAAGGAATACTGAAGCATTTGAAATGCAGTGTTGCAGGAGATGCTAAAACTAAGTGGACAGATAAAGTACGTTATGAACGAGTTTTGGAAATGATGGGTGAGGAAAGAAATCTGTGGAAGAGTCTTATAAAAAGAAGAGAGAAGATGGTAGGTCATATTTTGAAACATGCAGGAATGGTTAATTTGTTAGTGGAAGGAACAGTCAAAGGTAAGAACTGTAGAGGAAGACAGAGATTAGAATATATCCAGCAGATAACTGAGAATGTGGGTTGTACGGGAAATACTGAGATGAAGAGGTTGGCACAAGATAGGAAGGGGTGGAGGATTGCATCAAACCAGTCAAGAGACAAGACAGCAAGAAAAGAAAAGTATACAGGATGAACTAGAAGATGGCTTTTCCAAATATATTTTATTTACTTACAAGTCTTAGAGTAGGCTATGCATAAAATGTAACAAGTAGACCTACCTACTTTGTTTACAAAGTCATCTGATTTCTGAATGACGTATTATATATGCCCTACAGAATATTACATAGATAAATCATTTCTTTTTTTCTTCTAAAATACAATCAATGATTTTTTTTCACAGTCAGTACACTGAAAATGATCAGTACCTAACTAAAAAAATGTAAAATGAATATTTAGGAGTGTAGCACATCTATATTAAATCTTTTATCAACCCTTTAATAACTTTTTAGTGACTAATGGTGCAATTATTTTACAAAGAAAGAAAAATTAAATTACCTTTTAAATCTTAGTACTGTTGCTAAAAGTATATCGTTTAAAAAAAGTTCATCTATACTAATATTATAAATGTGAAAATACCTCTGACTCTCTGTCTGTTACGTTTCTTGGGCTAACCTGCTAATCCAGTTGTGATGAAATCAGACAAGAAGATGCTATTTGGCATTACGATTGACATAGCATACTTTTTTCTGTATAAATGATACATGTTGTCATTTAATTTTGAAAATTACTGAACGGTGGCAGACAGGCGTGTAGGATATGTATGTCTCTGAGTACCTTCCCACAAAGTGGTCTGGTAGCCCAGTGGTTAATGCGCTTGCTTACTGGTGTTTGGAGCACGGTGTATGGTTCAAATCCCGGTGAAAACAAAGATTTTTAAGAATTGTTTTTGATCGTATGAATCACGCCTGGACAGTCGGTTGTTCAGATTACATGTTGAGCTGTAGATACCACAAATTTAGGGGTGCAATGTGTGGCGAAATCGTAGGTGGTCTAGCAATGCTGTAGGTGTACACTTTTTTACACTATATTGATCCCTCAGGGCTCTCGCAGCCAGTGTGTGTGTAATCTGCATTAGTAATATTATAAATGCAGAAGTAAGTCTCAGTCTTTTTGTTACATTTTGATAACTAACTAGCTATACCGATACTGATGGAAGTTGACAAGCAAATACTTTGTATTTGTAGGAAGGACACAGGACATGTTTTTCGGTATGAATAACAGTTGAAGTCACGAAATTTTGAGAACTTATCCAATCGTGAGAGACAGACGGATGCGTGTGTTAATCTGCAATGTTACATCGGTTACTCAAGCTGTCCTTTTCAAGCATTCTGTTAGTGTATGATTTGTTGATTTGCTCTGCACTGTACTATTACTTTGTGTCTGCCTAAATATGTCAGGCACCAGTTTGTCTCCTATTTTCACATGCTTTGCGGGCATGTGGCCTAAGGTGTAGCTCTAGCAGAGCATGAGCAGCTTAAGTTATTATAACTGGATGCTTATGCTGAAGATAGAAGAAAAGACCAAGCTGAAATAAAGGTGTCCTTTGTAATCCTCCCCCCCCCCCTCCTTTTCCCACATCCCCGCACCTTCATTTGTTTTTCTGTTTTTAAATATGTTGGAAATTGATGATTCTCTTTATGAGACAGGTTCAACAGTAGAATGATATAGTGATGGCTTTCCTGTCATATTATGCCAACTCATTGTTGTTTGGAACCTATCCTAAGTTACTAACAGCTTTCTATATTCAATTCCAGTAATGAAATTCTAAGTCCAAGCGTACGAAGTGGCGGGTATCAGCTAGTAATCAAATAGCTTCAGAAGACTGACAATACATTTTCATTAAAAATTCATGCCCTATGCCATCTCTGACCTCAGTGAATATCAGTCGCAAATGCCCTTTCTTACAAGATTACCATGTTATAATATTAAACAAAAATCCCTTATCATTGGGCATGAGATCACAGAAAATCTGAGATATTCAGATAATGCCTTTGGTAACAATAATCTTTAAAGTGATTATCTAAGCAGTATGTGATGAGTGACACATATCTACACAGATGGGTGGAAGACCGGCAACATGGTTGGGAGCACCTTTTTTGATAGTACTAACAATGAGGAAAGACTGTTCAATCAACGAGCAGAAACATGCCCTTTTACAGCTAAGCTGGTAGTGATCCTTAAAGCACTGGAATATGCACTAGGTATGCACATGCCAAATTATAGACTATAAATCAGCACTCCAAACGTTGGGTGGTGGAATCAAAGACAGAGGGAGAACACCACTTCTATACAACATATCGGAATTAATCACTACCGTAAATGGTCAAGGGATGAACATCTGCTTTACCGGGATTAAGTCACATTTGCCTGGCAACAAAGGAGTGGGTTTTCTAGGGTAACTAGCTTCAACCCAGTGCAACTTTTAGTAAGAAGTGACATAATTTCACAAATTCAAAAAACAAGGAGGTGTGGAACGATATGTGACATTCAATTGACCAGCATAAGGGAAGAGACTATTGGCAGATACATCAGCGAATACCAACAACACAGTGGAATCTTGAAAAATATGCCACAAAAATGGTTGTGTCCACAATATCAAGGTTGAAATTCAGAAGCCACTTGCACAAAATACACTTAGCAAAAGCATACTCCCTACTGTGTCTGTGCAACGGGGATTGGGAGGCTGATACGAACCACCTCTTTTTCGGATGTAAGAGATGAATCAGATAATCTCTGGAAAAACTTGAAACAGCGAAATATAAGCTACCCAGTTAATGTAGATTATCTTCTTTCCCTAGTGTACAATTAAGTATACCAGAGTATGGTGCAATTTGTGACAAGGAGCAATGTAGAAATATAACTGGGTGAAACCTGTTTTACTTCTTATTCTGGCATGATTAGTAAAAAAAACTCCTCACCATTGTAAATACTTATCGTTTACAGAACACTTACTATTTTATTTGATTGTAATGCTTTATAATACTTCTAACTTGTACATATATACAATTTCCTGGATTATCATAATTGTACTGTTAAATCTCTGTCTTAATACTTTTGTTGTCTACATATAAAGGAACAACACCACGTGTAACGTATCCTGACTGTATGAGCAACAGGCCAAGTGTCAATAATCAAATTCAAAAAATTAAAACAATTAGTTAGGTCTGATTTTTGAGAAAAAACTCTCCTTTTTTTAGACTGTTGGATTTTCTGATGTACTATCAGCTACGTGTCTAAAGATTTGTAATTTGTCACTTCTAGAAACCTGTAGTGGAAGTTATTTTAGATGAAATGGGAAAGAGGTGCCAAGTAGACAATTTATCATTGGATCTCTGAAAAAGAAATGACATGGTGGTTCAAACAATGGCAGGGCCGGCGTTAGGGGGGGTTAAGCGGGTCAAATGTACCCGGGCCCGCCTGGCTGATGGGGCCCCGATCACGGGCTGTAGGGGACCCCGCTCGACAAGTTGTAGAGCCCATTTGGTCTGGAGGGCCCTAACCGATGATTTGGCCGAGGGCCCCCACCTGGTTACAGGACTGCTAAGAACGCTTACCCTGGGGCCCCAAAATCATAGTGCCGGCCCTGTATAATGGTGGTGAATTATGTAAAACCACTGTGGTAAATCAGAATATGACCTGCTATGAGCAGGAATTCTATAGAGATAGGAAGCAAAAAGACATAATAAGAAATGCAGTACCATGAGAGGTGGAAATAAGCAATGCCATAAGGTAGTGTATTGGAACAACTGTTATTCACTATTATATAAAAATGAGTCTCTTTTTGTTTTACTTTTAAACAGAGGAACGTGGCAAGGAATGGAAGGAATTCAGCCACGGCTATTTGAAGATAACATCCCATCATTCACCTTGAATGATTTTGGGATTTAATGAAAAACTGAAATGGATGGCCAGGTAGGGATTTGAAACTGCGTTCTCCCAAATGCAATGTTAGTGCTCACTGTCTCTGCTCATTGACAAAGGAACATTATGTGGAAGGGAGGAGATAATTATGAATTTAATCCTAGCGCGACTTCAGGCATATGGGAGTTGGAAAGCTTCTATTTACTGGTAAAGGAGTAAGTAGTTGGAATAAAATATTGAGATATGGGCTGAAATATGCTCTCTCAATAATAAAATAATTTAAAGTAAAATTCAGTGTAATGCAAAGATAGGTGAATAGAGTTATTTCATAGAACATATGCTTAATCACAAGTAATCAAATAAATATGATGTTGAGAAGTAGAAATGTCCAAACCCAACAATTTCTTCCAATAACATTTCTGATTTTAAAACAATCATATTTCACCAATTCACACTTATTTCTTGTAGCACTGGAACATGTTTTGTTAGAAGCACAACAGTAGATAAAAAGCTACATTGAATCATAAGGTGGCAAATATTGTTCTCGAAGCAATTTGAGCTATTTTCATACCTACGTATTTTCAAGTCGAGATAAAGTTACATGCCTCAATTTTTTGTTTCACACATATGTTATCAAACATATTCAATTTTGATTTGTTCCTGTCATTTGTTTGGAAGTTATTGATATGCAGATTTAAGCAATTTTGTAACTCACTGACTGATTATAATCAAAGCTCCAAAATACTTTCCACAGTCATAGAAAGATGCAACTGTGTTCATAGATAAGGTTTTATCACCAGATATAATAAAAGTCTAATATTAGCAATTTTCTGTGTATATGTGCCTTTTCTACCCCAAACAAAGTGTTTTACTTAAATTTTTTAAATTCGAATTACACTGTATGTAACCGATTCTCAATATAAATAAAGATTATTAAGCTTAACTAATGTTAAATTTTATTTTGGTCCTATTTTTGCCTTGGAAGTAAGTGAAATGTAAAGTTTTAAAGTTACTTGGTGATCATTATCATAATTCTACATCAAATCCCATGGTCTTAAAAACAGGTAATTGGGTTTCCTCCCAATTCATAAGAAAAGTCTAACATGGGTGCCTTGTCCCTGTATTTATCCCATGTAAAACTCAGACATGAAGTTTTTTTTTGAATATTTGTGCGATAATATTGTGATGATCAAATTTGTCACCACGATTTAATAGGACAATTAAGTTTTGTGTAAGCGAATATGCTTACAATAGTGGTACACATGAGCAGCAGAATGACTTGGTCCGTGTAGCCTGCATGCCAGAGGTGGGCAACAGTATGGCCTTGGACCAGGTGTACAACTTGTGACAGGGGAGTGTGTACGAAGCAAATAAGTGGGATGAGCGGAAGGAGAAAGTTTGGCAGCAAGACATTTTTGTGAGAGCAAATGAGGTAATTTAACAGTGTGTGTGATATGAGTTTTGAACAAAAGCCAACCAGGATGCAAAGAAAGATTTGTTAAACACTCTGACTGTCCAATGCTCTATTGTTCACATGTGGATGAGAGTGGGGTGGCAGCCTACTAGAGACAACATGAGAATGACAAGAGCTTACCTACTGGTTTACAGTATTAATGTAGGAAGACGCGACAAATAAATGGTGAAGGCTGCTGCTGTGATACATTTTTCTATGTGGTGCAACAAATATAAAATGCTTTTTATGCATAAGTGATCATAGCACACGCTGCCTACAATTACACAACAGCACAATTATTGATAATATACTATCACGCATAAGGTGTTATAAGTGACATTCACTGCCAAAATGATTACACACTTTGACCCTTGAGCAATGAAAATTGCAAACTTTGGCTGTCCGAAGTCCGAGTGTGGTGGGTGAGTGGTTAACGCTCTGGCCTCACATTCGGGAGGACGGCGGTTTGAATCCTTGTTCGGGCATCCAGATTTGGGTTTTCCATGGTTTCCTCAAATCACTCCAGGCGAATGCTGGGATGCTTCCTTTAATAGGGCCATAGCCAAATTCCTTCCTGTTCCTTGTCCAAAGTCCCATCCCACCTCTCATGACCTTGATGTAGATGAGGTGTAAAGCCATTAGTAAAAAAAAAAAAAAGGCTCTCCCAATTAACATTCAATTCTTCAGTGAGATAGCTGTGGAACAATGTTCTAGCGAGAAAGAATTTGTTTCACTGAAATAACTCTTTTTTGTTCTTGTTTTAAAGGTTGACTATCAAATCACCGCCCTTCTGGTGCAGAACTCCTTGATTAAATGTAATCATACCTGTAAATTATTTATGTCTATTTGTTTTCATGGTGTAATGTCCAATTAGATGTATTTTAATATTTCTAGAATAAAAATGAATTGTTCTAAATAAATTAATTCATTCTCAGAACTGCCTCTCCAATGGGTACATTATTTATTAATCACTAATTACTATCAGATAATTACTACTGAATGAATATGGCTAGTTAAAACCTGGAGGCCAAGCATGCTGCATGAGCAGTAACGCTCTGGCCTCGCATTTGGGAGGACCTCAGTTTGAATTCCAGTCCAAACACCCAGAATTGGGTTTTCCATGGTTTCCCCAAATCACCCCAGGCGAATGCCAGGATGCTTCCTCCAAAAAGGCGATAGCCAAATTCCTTCCTGTTTCTTGTCCCCAGTTATTTCCCACCTCTAATGACCTTGACATGGTATAAAGCTACAAGGGAAAAAAATGGGAGTACTGTTTTATTGGCCTAGTTCTGCTGTATTTTATGTATTTAAGGTGTGGAATGCATTATTAATTAAATAAGAATAGACATATAATTTTATTCAGGGTTCTAATGAGTAGTGGTCTTATTAAACTTTTAGAATTGCTGGTTGGCTCAGTACTGGTAGCTTAGTGATTCTACTTCTTACTACAGTTTTCAGCTGTATTTTAAAAAGCAGATGACAGATTATAAGTCGCTTTTATTGCAGAAGCACATGTAAAATGAACGTCAGGCTCTTTTCCGAAGGTTTACAAGGCACATTACATAAAAAAATTACATAGGTTCCAACTAACATTATTCTGAGCATTATTGGAGTATTATTTTTTAACACACAATTTTCCCAATGTGCTGCCACCATTTCAAGAACATAAAAACAATGGCTCAAACAATTTGGTGTTTACTGGAAATTGTGATTCTGCGAGGAAGTAGCGTCATAATACTACAGTAGCCAAACATAAGACATTGCTAGAAGTACTTTCCAAAGTAATTTTAGTGCCAAAATTTGTTACTTTTAGAATGAAAATAATCTTCAATGAAATTATCAAGAATTTACAGGCTTTTGACATTATATTTATTAAAATAAACATTTTCAAAGCATAGAAAAACATTATAATACAATAGCTTGCACAACATCAGGGCCGGCGCTAGGAATGTTGGGCCCGGGGTAAAATGGGTGACCTTTTTTTTAGCTCTACAAAGTGGCCGGGCGACAATGGGCGGATTCTTGACTCCATGGCCTGAGGGCCCCTACAATCGGTGATCGGGGCCCCCCATCAGCCGGCGGGCCCGGGTACTTTTGACCCGCTTACCCCTCCCTAACGCCGGCCCTGCACAACATAACATAATAATGTCTTTTATTTAAAATGTCAGCTATCCTAATCAATTTAGTACACTTATAATATTTGGCACATGCATCTGAGTCAATCTCAAATAATATATAAAACAAAATAGCTTACATTAGCTTACAGTAGGTGAAGATCAGATTGGGTTTAGGGAAGCAATTCTGTCTTTAAGATTAATACTTGAAGGGCGGATCAAGAAAAACAAAGATCCTTTTATGGTATTTGTTGATTGTGGGACAAGATGTCCAAAATTTTAAAGAAGTCAGGTCTAAAGTATCGAGATAGAAGAATACTCTATAAACTATATAAGAATCAAGTGGCTATAATAAAAGTAGAGAATCACAAGAGACATGAATCAGTTAAAAAGGGTGTGAGACAAGGATGTAGTCTATCCACAGTAATATTCAACTTGTATGTTGAAGAAGCAATGAAGAAAGTCAAAGAAAAATTTCCATGTGGCATAAGTTTTCAGAGAGAAAAAACCAGTATGCTACGATTTGCTGATGACATTGTCTTCTTAGCAGAGAGGTCTGAGGATATTGAGAAGTTACTGAATGGCATGAACAAAACACTGAAGGAAGGTTTTGGACTGAATATAAATCAAAACAAGACAAAAGTGATGAAATGTAGCAGAAATGATACCAATACTAGTAGATTAAATATAAAAATAGGATCGGATGCAATAGGAGAAGTAAGTGAATTCTGTTACTTGGGAAGTAAAATTACAACCGATGGCCGAAGCAGGAATGATATTAAAAGCAGAATAGCACTAGCAAAAAGAGCCTTAATGAAAAATAGAAACCTTTCAGTTTCGAATGTTTTTTATTTTTTTTTATTTTTTTTATTGCTTTACGTCTTTCAACAGCGAGGTCTTTAGAGACGGGAAAGGATGGGGACAAGAAATGGGAAGGAATTCGGCCATGGCCTTTTTAAGGAAGCATCCCGGCATTTGCCTGGAGTGATTTGGGAAACCATGGAAAACCCAAATCGGGATGCCCGGACGGGGATTCGAACCGCCGTTCTCCCGAATACGAGGCGAGAACGCTATCCGTTACACCACCACGCTCGGTTTCTAATACTGATCTAGGAGTTAGAAAGAACTTTTTAAAACTCTTTGTGTGGAGCACAGAACTTCATGGTAGCGAAACATGGACTTAGATAACCAGAAAGAAAGAAAATTGAAGCATTTGAAATGTGGTGCTACAGAAGAATGCTGAAAATTAAGTGGACAGACAAAGTAAGAAATGAATGAGTTTTGGAAATGATGGGTGAGAATAGAAGTTTGTGGAAGAAGCCTACAGAAAGAAGGGACAGGCTGGTAGGTCATATTTTGAGACATGCTGGATTAATTAATTTGTTAGGGAACAGTCGAAGGAAAGAACTGTACAGGAAGACAGAGATTAGAATATATGAAGCAGATAATTGAGGATGTGCGCTGTAAGGGGTATGTAGAAATGAAGAGGTTAGCATAGGATAGGAAGGAATTGAGGATTGCATCAAACCAGTAGAAAGACTGAAGACAGCCAAAAAAAATAAAAAGCTTACATTTATAAGCCAATAACATAATTACAATAAATGGACCATTGCATTTATTTTTTACAAACCTAATTAGATTAAGAGAGGATGATTAAGAGGAAAGTAAGCAGATTATTCAAAATATTTATTTTATACCATTTATCTTTATTAAATTCTATGCAGAGTAGGACCCATACAGATCTAGCACACACAAAACCTAGACATATGATCACAAAGCAGGACTAACATTCAGACCCAACTCCTGTAACATCTTGGACATACCCATCTATAGTTCAAAGTATTGATTCTGTGGGAGAGGATAATTGGAGGATGTGCAAGAGAAGTAAAGGAAATTGAATATAAAACATTTTTAAGGCCCCTGCTAGAGACAATATAGGTCTAACGTTATGGGTATTAAATACCGGAGTAGGAGGAGTGTATGGGAGGTATTACCAAAGGATGCTCTTAGTAACTGAAACAATAAAAGAGTTGGGTTGGGAATCATAGCACAGTAGATGGTGAGTGAAAGGAATTGTGAACATTTAGTAGCAATGAGACCTGATAAATATTGATAGAAGATTTAGAAGTAGCATGTGGAGGGGAAGATGAGACCATGATAATGTAAAAACAATTGATTTCATACAGGAGTAGGAATGTTTTATTAACATATGAGAGGTATGAACAAAATACCCAATGAGGTAGTGAACAATATTCTTCAGACTGGTGAAGGATTTTCAGGTAAAAATATGTAAGAATCATGAGCAGGTATGAAGGGAAATTACCAACAAGACAAGAGATGTAACACAATTAATAACGGATAATAATAACCTACCTTCCATTTGATTATATAGTGTAGATTTTCAAGTGATATTTGTTTATAGAAATTACCACAGAACGCAATCAGTAACAGATATGATAAAAGAGCTGGAATGGGATTCATTGGAAGACAGAAAGAGGGTGATGAGTCATGGGAGTGTACAGGGCATATATTGGTGATGAGGCATGAAAAGATATTGGTGTAAGAAATAAAAATAATGCATGGGAAGGAAAAGATGACCACTTTCACTTTATTTCAGGCACAAGGGTTTAGGAATAAGTTACTGGAAGAAATGATGAATAATTTACCAATAATGTTACAAGAATTTGAAGTTTGCAGAGGGCAAATGCAGTTGGGTGAAGGAAAGGGGGAAGAAGGGTGTGTACGGAAATTGCCACTGGAGTGTACGTGTGATCAATTGCAATTAAAATTAAATTATTTTTTATTAACTTGATTTGAAGTATTATTAGGATAACAAATAATGTCATCTCCTATGATACAAGGGACAGAAAAAATGATATTGTGAACCACAATAGAACTATATTTTTTCTCCCAACTTTTCTTGATTCATTTGCATGGAAGTTAATAACAACGCCAGTACTACTAAGAAAAGTGATCATGATTTGTTGTAAGTCAACCAGACAAAAATCCGATTTGAAACTACTCATATACACCAGAACTCAATGTGGTAAAAACACAATTTAAGCTGTGGTACTCACTGGGTTGTTAAAGAAGATATGTATGTAATATCACCAATCATGATAATGGAAAACACAGCATGAAAACTCTCATGAACAAATCAGTGCTGAGTTACGCAATGCATGAACCTGAAAAGTTACCTAGTAGATCATCTTTGTTTGCAACATAGGTTGAATTACAAATTTTAATTTCACAATGGTAACAGAAAGCTCCCCACTCTGTTTTTGTGGTTGTTTTTGTCTCCATTTATCGTCACATGAGTATACACACAACAACAAAAGTGATACTACTGTTATTATTGTTACTTTATTAACCCTGCAGTAGTCATGCTCTGAAAAGTCCCATTAGAAATGGCTTGAGTGGACTACATATGTAATCCACACGACCAATGCAGGGTTAAAGGATAAATCGCTAAGAAAGGCAGCAGGAGGCCTCTTTTCATTCAGCAACATTTTGAGGGGAAAAAAATCATTATTAGATCTCAGAAGGTACCCATCACAGTTTTAAGAAAGTGAAAAGCTCTCAAGAGCAAAAATTTCATACAAAATAATTGTTATTGTAAATGTATGCCATAGTATCTCAGTTATTTTCAGTGCCTCGCGGCAGTTTCTTTGTTTCCTTTATCCAATAGTATCTCAGTTTTTGATTCAATATGAAAAATTGTGTGTTCGAATTCACTGCCACTGGGTATAGTTTAATCATAGGGGCCTACACATTTGTTTTAAAAATTGTTTACATTATTCAAACTAATTTGATAATTTAGCCTTGTTATTATTATTAGTTTTATTACAATGTAGCTAACATTCCTTCCTTTAATCATATAATTACACCTTTTATTTTTCTCCTTCATACGAGGTTCTTCCTCTAACATTTAACTCATCACATCTGAAGCATCAAACATTACAACCTTAATGAAATGTTATTCATATAGTAGTTAGAGCATGTATGATTAAAATATGTGTGCACACATTATTCAAACACTAACAGTAAATTTGAATATTTCGTTCAGTTACATCGCGCGTATACCAAATAATATATTTTTGCTGGCAAGAACTGTAATGGAAGGTTAGGAAATAAAATTACAACTGAGGGCCAAAGCAGAAATGATGTTCATTAATTCATTTTATGGGTCTACTGGAGATCGCGATTCTGCTACAACAACATTCAGTAATATCGTTGGAAAACTGCTGTAGTCAGTCGCAAGACGTATTGTTTTCAAGCTGTAATTACGATATAATACAGCCTGGACCATTATTTTGAAGCACAAATTAGGTTTTAATACAGCCTGGACCAGTATGAAACCGTTAAATGTACTTAGGGACTAATTTATAGTGGAGACTAGCGTTTGACCACTGCAGTATTATGATGACAACTCCTGGCGGAATCGCGATCTCCAGTAATCCCCATTTTATTTGGTCCCATGTATCATTTACACACAACAAACTTTATAAAGACTTAGGACAAGTCAAGGGTACATTAGGTTGGTTTGATTCTAGATTGGGATACCACTACAACAACATTACGACACACGGAATATGAAGTTGTAAACGCTTTCTTCTGATAACTTTGTCGGTAAAGGGATCATATCAACCTAACCTGTTTTGTTCTCTTCTTGGCGGTTGTTAATGAGGTTCATCCTATTATCCCTGTACCGACAATGGTACTGGATGAAAGTGTTTATAGCGTCGTAGTGGTATCGCGATGTAGAACTAAACCCCCACTCCCCGGTTGTTTTCGCTTCTTTGATACAGAAAACTCCCTGCCCTGTGTTCGAATGACTATTTTTTTTTTTTTTAACATTCTTCACCATCGGAAAACAATCTCATATTGTACAGTTAACAAGTTATTTACTCCACGTATGCACACTAAATAACTAATATACAATTCGACTACAGGAACTAAATAAAAAAATAACTTACGACCAAGAATTATCTGATGATTCTCTTTCAATGAAATAAGAACTAATTACGTAATATGTAGAGGTTAAGTAAACTTCAACATCACACATTGTGTGATCACAATGTTTACATTTATATAAATCAAAGTTCTTCTTAGAAGATATGACAGCTCTATATAGTAGTTATGTATATTATAGAAAGACATCACACTTCAGATGTAGCATCTCCTACTCCATTATATTAATTTTATACCTGTCTTGTCGATAAATATTTTCCATATTGCCTTGTTTTGACATCCAATAAACGTTATCTACCCCAGCGGTTTCTATGATACTCATATGGGACACGTAAAGCAAGTAATTTCTATCTATTTTAGCGTAACGATTAAATGGACCTATAACGCAACTCGCCCGTATTCGCGAGGACGCAAACCAAACAATCCACGGTACGTCTTTGTTCTCTGATTATTTTGTGAATCTGGCCTTTGGATAGCCATATATTTGAACTTTATTTCTAAAATTTGTTGTATTTAGAATGTAAATACTGTGAGCACTAACAGCGAATGTAATTTGTAAACTGTAATTAAATCATAACTCGTCAAGGATCTTTCTAATCTTATTAAAAGATTTGTGCCATTTACAAAGTATTTGGTCTTTGAGTCCACTGGACAGTGGATAAACAAGAATGTGGCTAAGAGGGTGAGGGAAGTGTGTGTGGTCACGGTAACATTCCTTGCAGATACCCATTCTAGCAGCAGTTGGCGTGTGTATTTGTCGTTTTTCATCGTGCTTGCTGTATTATTTAGTTAGTCAAGCCAGTACGTGGTAGGCCTCAAAAAAATTCTTCTATCTTAGAAGACTACGAAATTACAGTAATCATCTGTTACTACGGGATGACGACTACGCCATTAACTGCCCATTTCCTCCTTGGGCAGAGTAGGGTGGAGTGTTTGTCTTGCGACATTTACTCCTAGTCTTATAGATGGGTACTTGCTTCATGTTAGATGTGTCTTAACGTTTGGCGTAGAAATTTTCAGATGGTTTGGGGGTTTATTGAACAAGTGAGATAGGTCCTATGTGTGGACCTATTCCTACCGGATAATTCCCCAGATCCTTGATTAGTGGCTTGTTGGATTTGTGGGCTGTATTATAAAATTTGGTAGCAAGATCCTTGAATCGTTGTTTTAAAGTTGGTAGCCCTGTGGCTTCATGAAGGGCAATTGTGGGAAATCTGCAGTCAAGACGAAGTGCTCTCTTCAAAGCTCGATTCTGAATGATTTGAAGTCGGTCAAGATTTGTTTAAGCTGTGTATCCCCACACAGGGCAGGCATATTCAAGTATTGGTCGTACTAAGGTGCAGTAGATCCGTACTCCTAAGGGTGCGGTGAGCTTACTCTCCCTGTTTAGCACTGGATACAACCCTTGAAGTATCGCGCTAGCTCTTCTGCGGAGGTCGTTTATGTGGGCCCTCCAGGTCAACCTGGAGTCAAGCAGGACTCCAAGGTAGCGAACTGTGTTTGACCATGGGATTAAGTTGTTATGAATTTTGAGTTGTGGATCCAATTGAGGTCTCTGTCGAGGTCCTATCCTTTTAGTTAGTAAGATGGCTTGGGTCTTCGTTGGGTTGATTCCAATACGCCACCTCCTCGCCCAGGCCTCAGTGTTCTGCAATACCTCCTGCAGACGACGGGTGACGATGGATTTGCTGCGGCATACTACGGGAGAGGTGCTTTTGAAGTGGATTGTCCTGAAACATTATGTTGGTTTGCTAGACGTAAACTTATTCGCAACACGTTCAAGTGTCCTACTTGCGCAATTTCCAGCACTTTGTGCAAACGTAGTCAGTGTATTGACGGATACATGTGGGCGTGTAAGCAATGTGGAGCAAGGAAAAATGGACGTTTTGGTTCTTTTTTTTTTAAAAAGTAAACTAGAACTGTCGCAACTAATCGTTTCCATATGCTGTTGAACAAGAAACATGTCGCAGGAAAATTCGGCTTGGGAAGCTGGCATAAGTTCAGAATCTAGGCATACGAAAGTGGACTGGAGCAACTATTGTGCGCAATGGGTTGCGGTACATCATGTAGAGATACGTGGCATTGACGAAAACGGTGATTCCATAGTAGTGGAAATAGACGAAGCACATTTTTTTTTCACAGGAAGTACCACCGTGGCGAAATGAGTGACAAACAGTGCGTTTTCGGAGGCATTCAGCGAGGAACCAAGAAGTTTTTTGTCATCGAGGTGGCCGACAAACCGGAAGAAATATTGTTATATCACATTCGGCGACATATCCTTCCGGGCACATTAATTATGACCGATGGATTTCCGTCATACCGTAACTTAGAGAGAGCTTTGTGAGCAGCGGACGAGAACGGCCGTGTATTTCCTCCACTACAGTGCTAGCATCGCTATCGGAAAGTTCTACTGACGCAACGTGTCCGCGAATTACTTTGAACATAAGTGTAAATATATTATATCGTTTAACGTGAGCTACCAAACCTTCTACCGATGTGACCCCAGTGGCCCGTCGGTGGAAGACTACAACCGAACGTTCTCACTCTGAGCGACTGGTTGCTTTTTATGTCCATAAACACGGGCTTGGCTTCGGCCATTCGCAACTCAATGATCAGGAGAACTCCAATATAAGTGTCGTAAATCCATCTGATATCACCAACGAGATGATTTTTGAAGACAACGCAGCCCATCCATCTAGATTAGCAGTCCCAGATCAGCAGCCATATCAAACAGCCCATCACCATCAGGTCACAGTCTACCTGCAGCATGATCTTCAACAGCGGCAACAACAATCAGCCCAGCAGCTCCATCTCCATCAGCGACAACATTACCTTCAGCAGCTGCAGCAACAACAACACATGCTTCAATATCAACAGCATCCACTCCAATCCTCACAACCGATGGGGACAACACAACATTCCACGACGCCCGACGCATTGCTGAACCAAATGTATGTACAGTTTAATGCAGGCGCCAATATGCCTCAGCCTCCCCAGTGCCCAAATAATACAAGTAGTTTTATGTCGCCCAGGGATGTTGTTAACGATAAAAAAAGAACCTGTCTAAAGCGCCCTCGCACAAATAGTGGAAATAACTTGCAACAACCC